>JBDPZO010000006.1:11528208-11839993 GCA_039877585.1 Heterodera filipjevi | reverse complement strand
CTCCCTCGCCCGGTCCGTCCCTTCTCTCCTTTCCTTCTCTTCTCTTCCCTTCCCTTCTCTCCTTTCCTTTCTCTCCCTTCCCTTCTCTCTTTCCCTTCTCTTCCCTTCTCTTCTTTTCCCTTCCCTTCTCTCCTTTCCTTTCTCTTCCCTTCTCTTCTATCCCTTCCCTTCTCTCCTTCCCTTCTCTTCTCTTCCCTTCCCTTCTCCTTTTCCTTCTCTTCCCTTCCCCTTCTCTCCTTTCCTTCTCTTCCCTTCTCTTCTTTTCCCTTCCCTTTTCTTCTCTTCCCTCTCTTCTTTTCCCTTCCCTTTTCTTCTCTTCCCCTCCCTCGCCCGGTCCGTCCCTTCTCTCCTTTCCTTCTCTTCCCTTCTCTTCTTTTCCCTTCCCTTTTTCTTCTCTTCCCTCTCTTCTTTTCCCTTCCCTTTTCTTCTCTTCCCCTCCCTCGCCCGGTCCGTCCCTTCTCTCCTTTCCTTCTCTTCCCTTCTCTTCTTTTCCCTTCCCTTTTCTTCTCTTCCCTCTCTCCTTTTCTTTTCCCCTCCCTCCCCTCGCCCTGTCCTTTTCTTCTTACTATGCTTTTTCTTCCATTTGTCTTTAAATACTTTATCCCTTCCCCCGTCCCTTTTAATCTCAGTGTTATCAGTTGGCTTCCCCCTCCCTCCCTCCCTCCCTCCGTCTGTTGTCCCTTCCCTTTTTTTGCTGTCCGTTCGTCCTCCTCTCCTTCCATTTTGGAGTGTGTTTTGTTTGTTCTCTATTTTGAGTGCCATTGCACCTTTTGTCCCAATGGCACTGTTCTCCTCCTCATTCGGTGGTGGCATCGGTGGGAGAAATGTCGCGAGTCGGCGGGGCTCTGCAGTTTCTTTTTTGCTTTCGCCTTCGTCTGCTGGGGACGGTGACGGTGGCACCGTCGCCAACAGTTTGTCTCCGAATTCAGCCTATCCGTCCGGCTTCAACCCGAACAGACGTCGCAACAGTTACGCGGCCGGTGTGCTTCCGGAACTTCGCGTGAACGAATACAAAGGAGGCGGACGAATGTCTCCCACCACATTGGCACAACAACAGCAGCAATATCACCACAGTGGAATGGCACAACAGTACGGATCGGTCAGTGCTTATGAAAGGGGCCCTTTTTTGGAATGAATTAGACAGAGAGGGCATTTGGAGTGCGTCTCTTGGAAAGGCCGCTAATATTGACCAAAATATTGAAAAAGCCCAAAATATTGATGAAAATGTTGAGTATAAAATATAATTTGGCAGTGCAAACGAAATCGCGTTTTTATCGATCAAGAAATTAGCGGTGCTGGTGCGTTTCTTAAAAACTGCCAAAAATATTATATAAATATTTAAAAAAGTTATCAATAATTTAACGTAGTATTTTTAATTAAAAATTAAAAAATGATTTTATATTTTTCACACACTGATTGATAATTTATTTTTTGTTTGTGCCAACACTTATTTGCCGGATCTGTCATTTTTGTTAGCCAATAAATAAACTGCAAAAACTCAATGATTGTGATAAGTGATCTAACCGAGTTAATATAGTTATATTTTTTGATCAGCATAAAAAGTTAATTTGAACTCATTTTTTTTCGTGCCGAAACAAAAAAGTTATTTGTATTTGAAGTTTTGAGTTTATAATTTTGGAACGGAGTATATATTATGTTCAGTTTTGTTATGCTGGTCAATTCATCTTTTTGGTGTGCCATTTATTTTCCTAACTAAAAATTGCAATAAATAATTAAGTAAACTTTTGTTCAGTAATTATTATTATTTTTGTTAAATGGCAATTTTAAGAAACGCGCCAGCACCGAAATTAGCAATAGAATGGTAACAAATTTATTTACTGGTTACAGTTCAAATAAGGTACTTTTAAATATCAGGCAAAAAACGCGTACGGTTGTCCGACAAAAAAATTTTTGTCTAACAAACTAAAAAATTTTCGACAAATATTTTTAAGTATTTTTTCATTTTTAGAGGTACGTTTTTCAAAATTTTTCAAAAGTTGATCCTTAGGGGTGTATTTGTCGTGTAAATTTTTAAGTTTTTGCAGGAAAAGATCGAAAAATGCCAAAATATTTACAAAATATTGACAAAAACCTTAAAATATTGTATTAAATTTTTTTTTTTTTTTTATAAAATACCCAAAATATTATTTTTATTGACGAATATTTATGTCTAAATGAAAAAATTTAACACAGAAATGCTTCGTTTGAGCCCCTTTCTTCAAAGCATATAAGTAAAAAAAAAAAAAATTATTAAAAAAATATATAATTCACAACCCTATTTATTGATCACTGATTTCTTTCCGCTTCCCATGTTTTGGGTCCGTATCTTTTATTTTTTGACTTTATAAAAAGCCCGAGGGATACCATTCGAAGATAAGTTTTAGATAATGGCACTTATTAATTTTTCCCATAACGATGTGATAATTGATAAACCAGCAGATGTAATAAGTGGCCCAAATCAAAGTCAAAAAAAGAGAAATATATTCGATTTGTAATTTAAATGAAAAACTTGAGGAAAATTATACCAGCAATATCAGTTTTAAACTTTGGCATTATTTTTTAAACACTTTTTGGTATCGAAATGATCCAATGTCAAAAGTGGAGTAAAACAGTGAAAGTTTTAAAAATAGTTCAGTGTCGAAATTACTTAGCACCACCCCCCCGTGTCTGATTAAGCATTGTTTTGTCTCAGCAGCAGCATCTGTTGGACCCCAATGCCGCTTGCCATCGTCGCCGACTTCCGCCCACGCCACTCGACTTGGTCGAGGGCCGTTTGCCCGGCTCAAATGAAGTCATTTGGACCGAAGCAATGGAA
The DNA here is from genome assembly GCA_039877585.1 of Heterodera filipjevi. Lineage (NCBI taxonomy): Eukaryota > Metazoa > Nematoda > Chromadorea > Rhabditida > Heteroderidae > Heterodera > Heterodera filipjevi. The sequence continues at coordinate 11,837,178 of JBDPZO010000006.1, read as the reverse complement.
CGAGGCGGAGGACACGCGGAAGGAATCATCCGAAGGTAAATAAACGAACAAAACGCCAAATAAAATGCCATTAAATAAACAAAAAATCAATGACAAATTACAGGGGAAAATTAATAGGGCAAAAAATGCTTTAACAATTGACACTTCAAAGGTGTAGAAATGATTGCTCCTTTGAATCACAGCGAAATGTCAAAAATGGACTCATTAATAAATCTATCGGCCGTGACCCGTCAAAAAAGCGAACGGAATGCCAAAGATTTGAATGGCTACAAAGGTCAAAGGATCGTCATCCTTTTGTGTGCCAATTTGGACAAATATTCATTCGTTCTTTCTCCGTCTTAGGTCCAGCTCTCCCCGCGTTTTGCCGACTCCGCCAACTCCGCAAATGCAAAATTTGCCGGCCCAATGGTCGCCCAATGGGGCCACAGCAAATGAAGCGACAACAACCATCACCACCAGTCCGGTCAGAACAGCAAATTGACAATCAAAAAAAGAGCGTACCAAATGAGAACTTACAGACAAAGGGTGTTGGATTTGTTCAGATGGGTTGGAACGACGCAATGCTTTTGCCGTCCCCAAATTTGGGCCCTTTTTGTCGCCGTCCTTCTTCACGTCGGCGTCGGCTTCCCGCCGAACCTGTTCAGCAAAGTCAACGGGACCAGAGCCAAAGGCAACAAACAACGGCATCGTTTGATGGTTCGCTGCCTCCAATGGCACACAGAGAGAATCAGCAGCAGACGAAACACCCGACGAATGCCGAAACTTCCATTGGAGGGGACGCGGGAGGAGGACAACTGTTGCTGAGGAGTTCATCAACACGAAGTGCACGGGGGCAAAATGGAAGGTAAATTGGCAGGGCAATCGGAGGGGGGGGGGGGGGGGGGAGGCGCAGAAAAGGGAAGAAAGGCACTCAAACGGCAACAGATCATTTGGCGGATTGCCCCCCGCCCCGCGCCCACAACAATCGCTGGAGACTGAGGATATCGTTGCTGACTCTGTCAAATTGTGCCGAGTCGTCTCCTCCTTGACCAACACAGCCACTGACATTGGCACCTTCGCAAATTCGATGCCCAATACCAACGGCACTCGTCCGTCGGTCAATGTCACAAAAAAACTGATCAGACAAAATGGCGAAAAAGAAAGGGCGAATGTGGCGGAGGCATTTTGTCATTCCATTCATCAGACAAATCAAGAGACCATCAACAGTTTGTCGGAATGTTCGCCCATCAGACAGCAGCAGAAAAAATCCGAAAATGGCTGTGACCTCACTGTGCCGTTGGCGACTTCGGCACTGACACCGATGCCGCAAAAACTGTCCACGGGTAAGAGAAAAAGATGGAAGGAAGTACGGTATTATACAGAGCAACAGATACATTAAGAATGGTGGTGGCCATTGGGCAATTGTCTGCTTTCATTTGCCATTGGCCAATTGTCTGCTTTCATTTGCCATTGGGCAATTGTCTGCTTTCATTTGCCATTGGCCAATTGTCTGCTTTCATTTGCCATTGGCCAATTGTCTGCTTTCATTTGCCATTGGCCAATTGTCTGCTTTCATTTGCCATTGGCCAATTGTCTGCTTTCATTTGCCATTTTCCGCCTTTTTTGCAGTGTCCGCCCCGACGACGCCGCGGGAAATGCAACAAAAAGAGCACAAAAATGTGATGGCTTTGACAAATCAGTCGAACAGTCGCAAGTTTTCGTCCGATTCACCGGCGGTGCTCAGCGATCTCACGACAATTTCGTCGCTAAATTTGCAAAGGAACGGATCGGGAAGTATGGCACACCTTTTGGAGGTGACAAAAAGCAAAGGAACGGCCAAAGACCAAAGGGCCACTTATTACAGCAGCAACACATTTTGCGACGGGAATTCACCACAACACCAAACAGTGAGGGGACCATTTCCATGGCGGACAGCACCGGAGGGTGTGCCCGCTCCAACTCGTCCTCTTTGTCACCATCCATTGAGCAGGTAACAGACGATGTGTCCTTTTGCGCAATGTCCCCTAATTGGCCAAATGCCAAATGGACTTTCCCCGTCCGTGCCCCTTCGGCCATGTCTTTTCTTTTCGCCCATTTTGCCAATAATAATAATTTCGCTTCAATGAAATGAATTGCTTTATTATTCAGAATCTGTTCACTTTTCTTTTGCCTTTCCCCGCTTTTCTTAATATTTTTTGTTTCTTTCATACTTTGTCCAATAAACCACTCATTTTGGCACTTTTCCTTTCCCATTCATTCCTCGTCACTTTACGCTCAAATTGTTTTCGGCAGGAAAAAGTGTCAATTCTTGCAGCACAATTCCATTAACACTTTATGCGGTTTGATTTCCAATGCCAATTTTAACCGCTTTTTGGCTTTTTTGTGTACAAAACAAAAAAAGCGAATGCTTTTTATAACGGCGTGCCGATTCGCTTTTATGCACCGACAATAATTCTTTTGCCCAAATGCCTCGCCTCTTCGATTGCATTGAATGGCTTCCCTTTTTGTTATTTTTGGTAATTAATTTGGGCCTTTTCTTCGACTGTCTCTCCCCCCCCCCCCCCCCCCAATTTAATCCTTTGAATATTATTGACCATTTTACCGCACTTATCCAAATTCTCTCTCTTGCCTTTTTCGGTCAAAGTGAAGTGCGACTGTTATTTCGTCCTCCCCTCATTAGATCTTTCTTTTCTTCCTCTCTCTCTCTCTCCGGCCATCTCTCGTTTTACCTTGCTTCCTCTCTTTCTTTGCTTACTCTTCTCATTACTTCATATTTCCCTCCCCCTCTCCCTCTTGTTCTTTCTCTCTCTCTCTCTCTCTCTTTCTTTTCTTCCTCTTCTCTCATCTTATTTTGCTCCTTCTCCTCTCTCTGTACGTCTCTCTTTCTTCCCCTTCCCTTCCCTCCCTCTCAATCCCCTGGGAAGTGTCTGTGAGTCCGTCCGTTACCAATCCGTCAATGGTTTCCCCTGGGGCGAATGAATGGCGGGAATGGACTTCCTTCCTCCTTTTAAACCTCTCTTTCTTTTGATGAGAATCGGATGATGGCACTTTCTTTTTCCTCTTCGACTTGTCTTTGCTGTTTTTTGCTTTCTTTTAAATACCCTTTCCTTTTCTTTTTTTGTGCTTTTGTCTTCGGCACACAATTCAAATTGAATTTGCCGTTGCATTTTTCGCCGTTCCTTTGGCATTTTTCAAATTCAATTTTTCCTTTTAATCCAATCGGCGGAAATTGTGCGATGGTTTTTCCTTGTCTTTCTCTGTCCGCTCACTCATTTCTCTCTCCATCCCCGTCGGTCTTTTTACCATCCCTCCCCCCCCCCTCCTCGCCGCAAAAGTTCTTTGAGTCTATGCCGTCCCCCGCAGATACCACATCCCCTCCTCCTCTCTCCCCCCCCCCTCTCCCAATTACCTCTCTCCTCCTCCTCTCTCCCCCCCCCCTGTCCCAATTACCTCTCTCCTCCTCCTCTTCCCCCCCCCCCCTCCATTATCCAATTTTCATTTTAATTCTCTCCGGTGCATTCCCTGGGAAATTTATATTTGGCACGCCCATCAATAATAAGCTGACAACTCATTAATTATAAGTGGCGGGTAAACGAGCAAGCAAAATGTGCTCATTTATTTTCGGCTCCATTTGATATTTTTCCTTCTCCATTTCTCATTAAGCCCCTTGGGTGACAACTTTTTGTCGAAATTTCTTTTAAAATTATTAAACTGAATTTTCCCTAATTTTTCATCCACTGTCTTACTAACTTTTCAACCAAAACTCTTTCCTCCACAACACTGGAGAGATTGCTCTGGAAAAGTCGGGGGAGAGCGCACTCGTCCGATTGCGTTTCTTTCGTTCAAATGAAAGGCCCCGTGTTCGCCTCCTCCGCACTTCGTCCTTCTCTCCAATCGACAAGTTCGATGAATGTGCGCCAGGTTCGCTTCACTTTTTCTCCTGGTCATTCTGATCATTCACTGATCACACAATCTGTTGAACTTTTATCGCCCACCACGAATAGGCAAAGAGAACGAAGAAAAGTCTTATTATATATTCCAGGTAATGCTTTTAATAGCGCAATGCCACGTAGACACGGCGTTTCTTCCTCCTCCCCCTCTCTCTCTCTCTTCTCTCTTCCTTTTCTCTCTCTTCGCCCTCCTCCTCTTTTTCTATTTCCCTCTCCCCCCCCCTCTCTCTCTCTACTCTCTTCCTTATCTCTCTCTTCGCCCTCCTCCTCTTTTTCTATTTCCCTCTCCCCCCCTCTCTCTCTCTGCCTCCTCTTTTTCTCTCTCTTCGCCCTCCTCCTCTTTTTCTATTTCCCTCTCCCTCCCCCTCTCTCTCTCTCTTCTCTCTTCCTTTTCTCTCTCTTCGCCCTCCTCCTCTTTTTCTATTTCCCTCTCCCCCCCTCTCTCTCTCTGCCTCCTCTTTTTCTCTCTTCGCTCGCCCTCCCCTCTCTCTTCCCCCCGCCTTTCCTCCCTCTCACTTCCTCTTCTCCCCCCCCCCCTCTGTTTTCTTCGATTCGCCTGTTCCTTTTTAGTTGAATTGCACTGCGTCCGTCTCCCGCTCGGGCAGTGATGCCGAAATGGTTGCTGATCCGTCCGTGCTCGGTTCGTCCGTTGGCTTCTCTTTCTGTTTATACCTCCCCCCCCCCCCCCCCGCTTTTCCAGGCTTTGACCCGTCTCTGTACTCCAACGGCCCCTCCCCACTGCTCTCTCTGTCCTCCGCCGGTGGGTCCTTCTCCGGGCCGTCCTCCGCCGCCCAATCGACCGATCAGCCCAGCACTTCGGCATTGCCTTGCGATGATCAGCCTCGGCCCAGGGGACTTGGCCTTATCCATTGTACCCTTCAGCATTTCCCCGTGCGCAAAAGACTCCGAGTGAATGTTCTCAAAATAGAGGGCAAGTTGAATGAATGAATGTGTTTTGTGCAATCAATGGTCGACGGTGCATTTGCTTCTTCCCTTTCTTCTTCTCTCTCTCTCTTTTTTCTCTCTTTTCTCTCTCTTTTTTCTCTCTTTTCTTCTCTTTTCTTCTATGTTTCTTCTCTTTTTCCTTTAATTATAACAATTTAAGGGTTGGCTGGTGAACTGCGCCCCGACTTGGACATTCAGCCTTTCTGCAAATTGCTTCTGACCCCGGGGAAGAAACAGCAACAGCAAAGTGTGGTGAAGCGCGGGAGGGATGCCGTGTTCAACCAGGCGAGTGCGCATTGTGCCATTTTCCCCTTCGTGTGGAAGTGCCTTCCTTACATTTGCTTTCAGGAATTCTTCTTCGACGGAGTGGCCACCGAGGAAATTGATTCCAAACAGCTTCAAATCGAAGTGTGCCATTGCAGCATGCAGAAGTTGCAAAAGGACCACGAAATTGGCGAAGTGAGACAATGGCGCCAAAAACTAAGTTCAAAAAATGTCCATTCGAAGGTGCGCATCCCTCTAAAGGATATCACGCAACAATTGTACACGAAAAGAGAAGTTCGAATTGTGGAGGAGTTGAAGCTGTTCACTGTCGCAAAGGTGAGACGAGCGGACAGACATTTTAGGAAAGAAAAACGAAAATTAGCCAAGGGAGTGGAGGACGGAGCAGGGTAATTAACGAATAAAAGGAGCAATTAACAAAGCTCCTGGTTTTGGGACCTGAGGAAATTTGACACCGAACCAAAAAAAAAGAGGAAGGAGGAGGAATTTTTTTGAGCCGCCTTTGATAAACGCTAATAAGTGTAATCTTGTTTATTAATTTATCAAGAATAAAAAAACCTGTCAATTTCTTGTTAAAGATATATTTTTTTAAATAGGACCAGAATACGGAAATTGATTTTGAACATTATTTCCGGATTAAAAATCCGGCTTTTCCACACCCCTGGTCCGGGTGCTTTTTTAAAAATAGCTTGATCAGAATCCCGACAAAATCCTGACAGAATCAATCCAGTCCTGTTCCGTTTTCTATTAATTCATTCTTCTCAACCATATTTTTAATATAATTTGTACAAATAAAAATTATAGGCGAAATGCAGTGAATCCATTTTTACACTTTACGCTTTTGTCTTAAAATTCAAAAATGTCTTTTGGGCGGAGGAATTAAGCAGGGAAATTATAAATAAATATAAGTTTAATATTTACCCAGCAGAAGTTAGGCAAATTGCACATCAGCACATGCATTGAGCGTGAGGCACGGCGACTGACCATAAATCTGCACAAAGCGGAGGATCTGCCCAAATGGGGCATCATCGGGGCACCGGGTGAGAGAAGGGCCGAACAAAAAGAACGGGCGGGGGCAGTGAAAGATGCCCTATTGGGCCCCTTTTCAGCCCGAGGGGATACTCCTTTATTCCCGAAGGAAATGGCAAATGCGATGGGAATAAAACTTATGAAAGAAAGATGTTAAGGTTCTCTCTTAAGAAATGTCATGTAAAATGTTGACATGTCATGTAATGCCATGCCGTTCCGCTGATCCCCCCCCCCCCCTCCTCCCTCGTCAGATGTGCAAATTCGCATTCGAATGCAACAGGCCAACGGCACGGAGGCGCTGAAGTGTTCGCGAGTGCTGAAGAACACAACGACAGCGGTGTACAAAGAAGCGGTGATGTTTCTGATCAGTACCAAGGAGGCGGACCTTGCCAAGACCAAAATCACCATCTCTGTCCACGACCTGTCCAGGTGGGTGCCGAACAGAGTGAATTGCTGTTTAGGCAAGGCTTTAAGGTCCGTGACGGGAAATGACGTAATTGGCTCAGTGTTTCTTGGCGAATTAGCCATTGACAAGTCGGAGGTGAGCAAATTGATTTGCCATTTTTTACATGTAATAGATTTGTTTATTATTTTAGCAAGAACAGTGGAGGAACACAATGGAGCATTGGGGCAAAGAGTTCAAAGGAGCGCACACGCTGAAGAACGCGCAGGGCCAAACGGCGCCCCAAGTGCACGTGGTGGACGTGCGGGAGGAGGACGAACACAGCGTGGACTGAACTGGATGGCCCTAAATGGCAGTCGCTTTTTCATGCTGTGGCCACAGCCTCCCTTTTCAGCTTTTTCTCTTTTTTTTCATTTGGTTCCCTTTCTCACCTCCCCAATTCTTAATTAATGTCATTTTAATTAATTAATAATACCAATCATTAAATTAAGCATTTCGAATGTTCAAAATATATTTTTATTAAATTGATAAATCCTATTTAAAATAACCTCCTTTAATATAATTAAGAGAATGAACTGTCTTTTTTTTGAGATGTGGTGCTAACGAAAGGATATATTCAAATGGATGGAACATTATGCAGTTTTTATAATTAGTTTTTTAAGTTCACAAATCAGAATATGATTTGTGACTTGTTTTTCTTACATTTCCACTTGGTACTAAGGATAAGCAATCACCTGCGTTTAAACATTAGTTTTGGAATTGGCACATATTTTTAAAGATTTTCCGTGCATTCTTTGGCAAATTGGCACATAAAGTCTGATGAGTAGGGCTGGCACATAAATTTTTATTAATGATTTTCAAGCTACAGAAATGAAAAATTTCGCTGTTTCAACCCAGCAAAAGAAATACGATTCGTCCGACCAGCTAAAAAGTGCCAAAAACATAAAACTATTTAAATTTTTTAACAATTGGACATAGCTAAAATGATAACTAATAAAAGTGCCAAATGAAAAACCACAAAAAAACTAAGTTGATATTCGTGATCAGCACCTAAAATAGGACCAGAAAAATATTTTTTGATATTTTTTTGACCCCTTTGAAGGCATGTGAAAATTTCTTAGGGGGCCTAGCTCGAAAATTTCTGGAAATTTTTGAACCTATGTTACACCATTCGATAGCCCGTTTAATGCTCTACAAATATGTACCAAAAAGACTTTTCACTACAGGCAGCTCCTGGGGAGTTACAGCCCCGGGACTGAACCGCTCGCCTAACCTAAAAATTTTTTGAAAAAATAAAAATTTTTTCAAAAATTACTACAATCGATAGCCTATCAAAAACGGCTGCTTGAAAGTTGTCTCCTATATTTTTAAAAAATCGTTATAAGTTCATACAGCCCAAAATGTGCAAAACCTGTAACCCCCCCTAGCTCGAAAATTTTTGAAAATTTTTCGAATTTTTTTTTTTGGAAAATTAGAGCTTCACAAGCTCTACATTGCGCCTGTGATTACTATTCCGATCAGTTCATCCCTCAGCCCGGCATTCAGCTGGGGCTGAAATTCACCATTCTAGTGCTGAAAAGTTGTAGAAGCAGGCCGGCCTAGGTTTTCAAAATTTCGCTTCGGGGTCGCTGACAAAGTTTTCGGGGACATTCCAACTGGGGTTCCTACCAGCAAAAATTTTTTGATTCCGGTCAAAAGGAAAAATTTCGTAGAAGATAGACTGCGCGAATGACCCGCAACTCGGTTCCTGGCGCTCATGTGGCGCCCTAGATTTTTTTATATTATGTTTCCCGGATTCTACTCAAAAAGTTTCAGAACCCTTCCGCGACCGACTCCCGACCCCTTCCCGGCCTTCGGCCGGGAGCCTTAATTTTTTTAAGCGAAACCCCTACTCAATAGAACGTATATAGTAAAATAGTAAAACGAGTTGAATATCGTCCAGCAGAAGTTTGTGTTTTAGGGGGTGATTTTTTAGAAAAAAATTCCGGGTTTAAAAGCCGATCCTTAGGAGTCTATTTTTCATTTTTCTGGTGAAATTTTCAAAATTTATGAGTAAAATATGCAAAAACTGCATGTAATAAGTAGGGTAGCACGGTTCCGGTACCGGTACCGGTTTTCCAGTACCGGCGGTTCCGGTACCAAATAAGCACTGGTAAGAACGGGTTTCTGAGTAAGAAATTGTTGAGAAAAATTGGAGAAAAGGGAAATTTTCGGGGAAAATATTCGTTATAAATATACATTTTTTAAACAAACATCGCAATGGTAATTCAGTGTGTTGCTAGATGTATTGTTTCTCCATATCTTTTGTTTTGGTTCAAATCCAGCACGCCGCAGGGAAATTAAAGATTTTTTAAATTGTTTTTTCCAAAAAACAATTAAGAAAGTTTAAAAATTATGAAAGAAAGCAATCCCAATATGTACTTTTTACAAAATAGACACATTTTTTAATAATTTCTCTAAAGAAAATTTTCAAAATTTTTCCCGGTGGCGCCTATTGGCACCGCCGACCCTAACTTTTTTAAATTAAAATTTATTATCTCATTTCAAAGCTTACCAGCTTAAAAACTGCCGGAAGTAATATATGCTGCAAACATTGATTTTGTTGAATAAAAATGCTTTATAAATCTTTGGTAGTGTGTTTTTAAAAATTCTTATTTTTGACCAGTTATATTTTAATTTCTAAAGAATTTGATACGAGCTTTTTTAATACATGGCCAAAGGTAAAATTTTTTTGTTTTTTTCGAAAATATTGACTAAATATTTTTTTTAAGAAAGTAACGGTTAGTACCGGTCGAAAAGGTTGGTACCGGTACCGGTACCGGTCATCATGGTACCGGTCAGTACCGGTACCGGTGCTTCCCAAAAGTACCGGTACCGTGCTACCCTAGTAATAAGCGTGTCAGGTGATTCCGACAGTGGTTGATTTCGACAGTGATTGATTTCGACAGTAGGTGATTTCGACAGTGAACTATTTCCCTTGCTCTTTATGTCTGCTATTGGTTTCGACATTGAGTGATTTCGACAGTAACACCGAGTTTTTAAAATTGGCATAAAATTAAACTTTCACCTAAGCAAATTGAACAAATAATGAGTGATTTCGACAGTAATCCTTGATTATATGAATGGTTATTTTGGTTCCCGGTGATTTCGTCAGTGAGAAAAATGTTTTAAAAATAAAGGTATGACTAACCAGATATTACAAGCAATTTAAAACAAAGACAGTTACATGTTTTTTTTGTGTAGTCACTCGACCTAAACTGTAATTTGAACCGTCTTCATCAACAAACAAATTCGACTGCGTAGTTGCTTACAACTTCACTTCGAAGAGATACAAGTATCCGCTTATAACAGATCTGCTGCTCATGCTTCGATTGGCAGATAGAAAACCTGACTAAGGACATCGACTAATTCAAGGAGTGCAGGAACTATTTAATTCAATGCTGAGAAATTTGGAGGGAAGTCTCAATAGGTAAATACCGCATTCGTTTCGGGCCAATTCGTTTTTACCCCGATTCGTTTTTTACGTGTTATAAGTATAAGGACTGTCTAACTTGTCACTGTCTGGACTCACACGTAATTATATAGACAAAAAACGAATCGGGGTAAAAACGAATTGGCCCGAAACGAATGGGGGTCCGTCCGTCTCAATAATATCAAATAGGTTGCAAGTTTTGGGAAATGAACAAACAAAGTTAACAGTAAAGGCTGAATTTTTTTGACTAACAAATAAGCGTAGCCCGTAGGCAGTAATAGAGCACACAAATATTCGTTTTTGTTCATTATTTATTCCTCCCCATGGCTCTTCAACGTTTTTTTGAGGAAACATCAAATCGTGGCAAATTTCTCTTGACCAATGGCGGCTATGAATATGCGTTTGAAGTGTGTGTATTTGTAGCAAAAATTCTAATCAAATTTGCTAGGCGCTCTCAAAAATCGAAGACGTTTGAAAACCGTGATCCGCTTTTGTATATGCGTGGATGTTCCTACCACTTGCATTTCTGATAAGAAATCACAGACTGCAATAAATCATTCATAAAATTGGGTGTTACATACTGTCGAAAAATTATTAAAAAATAATCAATTGAAAGAAACCTGTAACATTTCAAAAGATTTTTAGGGCACAGACCCAGAAAATAACCATTCATATAATTAAGGATTACTGTCGAAATCACTCAATGTCGAATTCACTGTACTGTCGAAACCAATAGCAGACATAAAGAGCAAGGGAAATAGTTCACTGTCGAAATCACCTATTGTCGAAATCAATCACTGTCGAAATCCACTGTCGAAATCACTTACTGTCGAAATCAACCACTGTCGGAATCACATGATGCCGTAAATAAGTACCAAAAGTGCTAAAAAGGCATAATTTAAAAAAAAGGCACAAAAACGCAACAAAAAGGTACGGGTCAGTTCCGTCCCGCCAGTTCCGTCCCGAGCCAGTTCCGTCCAACCATAATTTTATGTTACCTGCTTACATGGTATTATTTATTAGTATTTAAGTGATTCCGGTTAAAATTTTTATGATTTTAAAAAGATTGGCATTGAAATGTCTTAATTTTTGCTTGGCACTGAAATGAGATGCTCCGAGTAATCATCACATGCGAGCCTTGTAAATAAATATATAAAAACAAATTACCTATATAAAAATCCGGAGTTTAACTGTATTCATTTTTTCGTTTCGAAATATTTTTATTTTTAAACAAAGTTTTATTTTGACTTTTCTTTTAGTAAATCTTGGACAATATCGTCCAGCTGATGTCTCCCGCACATTCATTGAATTCTAATGGGACAACGACGCAGTCTCAACAGAAAGTGCCCTTGAGCAGTGCACCTCCGCCTCCTCCGCCTCCCCCACCGCCCGATTTTAGGAATTTGTTGGCCAGGAAACAACAGACTTCTTTTGCAGACAAACTTAAGGGAGTCAAACTCAGAAAGAGTTCTGCTGCAGGTGCGGTCCAACTTCGGAATGTGACCTCCTTTTACTTTACTTTTTAGGAAACGGCGTGCAAAAACGCACTGTGTCGCCATCGAATAGTGTTGGGTCCTCAAACGGGAGCGGGTCTATCTCGTCGAAATTCCAAAGCCAAGACTTGATCAATGAGTTGGCCGACCGACTAAGCAAGCGGAAAATGACTATGGACGCGCTGACAAGTTGCTAAAATTCATGAAAGAATTTCTTGGACTTACAGTTTCAGCGGATGTAAATGGCACACAAAACCAATCCAATTCACAACAGACACCTCCCACAAACAATGCGAAGGGCCCAGCGAATGGGTTTTCATCAAATATTGGCATTGTTGTTGCATCATATGGAACGTAAGTAATGATGGCTGATCTCGCTCATTTCAAATACTAAAGATAATTCAGAATTCCCAGTGTTTCGTCATTGGCTAGCCAAGAAGACGCCAACACCGGGGGAGGGACAGCCGTAATGGGCGCAATTTCTTCTGCTGCAACGAAAGGACAATGCTCCGCATCGCATAACGACTGGAGTGAATTCCGAGGCTCCGCCATCGGCGCCCGTCATTTGCAGCGATTTTGAGCGGATGAAAGCGGAAATTTTGGAGCTGTTCTCGAACGAATTGCAGAATCTCAAGCGGGAGCTTACACAGACAATCCGAGAGGAAATGGCCAAATTGTCAGCGGATCGGAGATGACTCATCAGTTCAAAAAGTATTAACCTCCGTGTTGTTGTATATTAACCTCTGTGTTGTTGTAAATTATGTCTCCTTTTCTTGTCTTCACTACGCAAACCCAGAATCTTTGAAACCATCATTCATTGTATATCGTTGTAATGTGTAGTTGACAAAAAAATTAAAAGCAATTGAAACTAAAATATGAATATGACAAAAACAGGCACATGACTATTCGCCGTCGCCGGTTCGCCGATGTAAGGTTCGCCGAGGCGATTTTTTCAAAATGCTAACAACAATTAAATCAAATTTCCCAACTTAACCCATATGAAATCAAGTGCTAAATCAGGCAAATATTCCAAAACGGTGTATGCCTCATAACTTCGAACTCTCAAAATTCTAACTTCTTAAACGCACTGACGTTTGTTAAATATGTTAAATCTTATTTAAAAACTGCATCTTATCGGCGAACCAGCGTCGGCTAACCTTCCATCGGCGAACACCATTTTTCATTGAATGCCAAGTTGCCAAAAATTCATCAATACTGTAGAAATCAGTCATTTTTGGGATAACCGAATTTGACACCCTATGTCTTTCCATGGGGACAAATGGTAGACCCAAGCCATTTCTGGGTTTTCAGAACTTTATGAAAGAGTTTTCTGATCGAGTTGGTGTAGTGACCTTTTTTGATCAGTACCAAAAGTTATGCTAGCTTGAATTTTTTCAGATTTTTTTGGACAAGATATTGTGCTTTAAACATCTTGGTAAAAGACTTTTTTCCGTCCCAAAAGTGGACAGTTCCTGTTACGGTCCCAATATTTCAAATGTTTGTGAACAAATATAAATTTCGCATTCCAATAAAGCACAGGCATTTCTACATCTTTAAAAAATGAAAAATTGAAAAAAAAAATTCTTCGAAATTACATCAATCGATAGCCCTTCAAAAACTGAGTATTGGTGGTGGTCTTTGTTTACACTCCCCCCGAAGTTGCCATTTTTAATGATTTTTTAAAAATTATCCACTGTTATTGATTATTCGGTAATCACCTTTTTCGGGTCGGTCTCGGTTCGGCGCGCTCAGTTCGGCGCGAGCCAACTTTCAGACGCCATAACTTTTTTCTTTGTCATCCAAATTTCACAAAGTCGGTAGCGTTCGAAAGCGTTAAGTGTTTAGAAGGTATGAATAAGCTATTTCTAAGCGATCTACTAACTCTTAAAAAAGTTACAACTTTAAGAACAACAAAAAGTCGGAAAAAGTAGGAATTTTTGTAAATTTTTAATCATAACTTTTTTATAAGGGGGTAAATTTTTTTCACTTTTTGGAGGGCTAATAGAGATCACAAATAGCATTCGAATGACACTAAGTTTAAAGGATTTGGTTGACAAAGAAAAAAGTTATGGCGTCCGAAAGTTGGCTCGCGCCGAACTGAGCGCGCCGAACTGAGTGGTCCCGCCTTTTTCTGATCAATTTTGGTTTTCCGGATTACAATTTTTTGAAAAATTTACCGGAGTCCGGTTTTCAAAAAGCTGGATCCTTCCGGATTTTTTAATTTTTTATTTCAGTTCCAAGAGTTCATTGTGATGCTTCGCTTTCAAATGTTTCCACATTCTTTAAAAATTACTCTAAGAGCAAAAAATGTAAAAATGGCGGTGCCGGTAGGCGCCGCCGGGGAAATTTTCGTGTGATTGACTAACAGATTTTGACCAAAAGCTGGTCAATTTGTAGATTTGTTTCGAGAAAATTAAGCTAAAAGGTGTCCGGCGATGTCGATAGGCGTCGCCGTGAAAATCGTAGTTTTTTGGTAAAAATAAATGCACTGAAAATAATAAATTTTTGGGATTTTTGAGATACATATTAGGAAACATACGCGAATATGGGCTGGTGGTGCCGATAGGCGCCACCGGGGGAAATTTTGAACCGATTTGATGAACCTATTGCTTAGAAAAAGGCTTATTGAGAAGATCTTTCGAATAATACCAAGAGTATATGATTTGGTTCACAAAAAAATTCAAAAATTATTAAAATTTGGAATTGAATTAAAAAACGCCGGATCCGGATTTTCATTCAAAATTCACCGGTGGGATTTCTCCGGGTAATCCGGAAAATTCAGCCGGAGTTTTAAACTAAAATCCTATCTCTACTGATGACTATTTTCTTTACTGAATAAAATTTAAAATTAAACCAGTGAAAATGCTTTTTGAGTTATTTTTTTTATTGGCGCTGAGTTGAAGTCTAGCCTGCAAAAGTTAAGTGCAACATCGATCTACCATGCTAAGATTTTGTTTTTTTTAAGATCCGAGCCTTTTTAAATCGAAGGCTTTATTTTGTCTCGATTCGCGACCGCCCCATTCTCACCCCTGTCGGCGGTGCGGTAGGTATCGACACCAAAAAAAGTACAAAATGTTTGCTTATTTTTATTGTTACAGACACAAAATAAATCATCAATTATTACAACCAAAATGGAGGGACAACTTTTGGAGAAGAGATAACCAAAAAGTTTTATTTTTATTTCCTACTTTCGTATATTGATGTCAAAAAATATACAATGATTCTTAAAATGAACAATAAAACTTGATCGTCTGTTCACTCATGCGGTGCGATTAAGCGAGAAAAAAAGCACCTTAATTTAATAACATTTAAATTTTTGCATTTAGTATTAAATAAGCTAAAGGGAGTTTCTTAAATTCTAATTGGCAGATGAGCATCCATTAGGTCCTTCCTTCCTCCTCTTCTTTTTCTTACCTTTCTCTCCCCACCCCACCCAGTTCTGCTCTATTCCAGTGGTTGCCCGAGCGTGAGCACGTCGTTTCCCCCCCCCCGCGAATTTATGCGGGTTTTCTTGAAAACCTAACCCCATAGTTTTTCTGAAAAACCTGAAGCTCTAAACCTATTTTTTACTAGAAACCTACCCCAAACTTTTTTTTTGAAAATTAACCCCAACTTTTTTCTGAAAACTAACCTGTTTTTTTTCAAAAACCAAGCCTATTTTTTAAAAACGTAAATAATTTTCCATTTCCTTTTTCAGAAAAACTAGGGGGTTAGGTTTTCAAGAAAAACCGCATAAATTCACGGGGGGAAAACGGCGGGGGGGGGGGGGCGCGGTACACCCCAAAACGTCGTAAGCCGAAACGTCGTCGGGACAAAACCCAAAAATCTATGATAATGACTGCTTTAATTTTTAGGGGGAGAGAAAAGACGGGTGGGGGGGGGGTGAAGAGCACCGCCCAGACCGGGACGACTGGGCGCCAGCCAAGTTTTGGTCATAACTTCTTCCTTAGTTCCTATTTCCCTCCCCAATCTCTCGCTTCCCTCTTTATTCCGTTTACTATAATTTCTCCGCTCTCCCATTCTCTCATTATATTCCCACATTCTATCGTCCCCTCCCCCCTTTTATCCCGATTTTCGCTTCTCTTTTTTTCACCTCTTTGCCCGCCTCATTTGTCTTTCTGAATTGATAGGGCTCAATTTTCTTCAGAATGTCTGCTAATCGTGTCACAATTCGTTTGTCCTTCGTATTTTGTTGCTGCTGTGTGCCACTTTCGATAAGTTTTTGTTGGAGTCGTTGATTCGCCTTTGACAAAAGCTGAAAATGGTAAGAAATTTATCCAATTTAGGAAAATTATCAAAAAACCAAATAAACATATTTTGGTACTTTGTTGTGCTATATATGAAAACTAGCAAAAGGGTCGTTTCAAAAATATTTGAAGACCATGAAATGAACTAACGCCAAATACCATACCCTAAAAATGCCCCCCCCCACCCACCTGTTTGGTGCTGTGGGGCTTCCGCTCTAACAATCGTCGGACGAATGTTTCACTGATTTCGCCGTTAATGATGTCACTTTCGTCATCTTCCACGGCTTTTTCACTGATTTTTTCAATCAAATAGTTCTTAAGCAAATAAATGTTACGTGTTTTCGCGTCTTTCGTTTATTTTCGCCTTTTTGGCTTCGACATTCGCTTTTTCCGTCGGACTTGCGGCCTCTGCGGCGTGTCTCTTCCGCGACTGTTCCAATTGCCCGCCCGTTGTCTTCTTTCTCTTAAAATAGCGAAAAGAGTCAATGCCATTGCAAATGAATCCCCACTTTGTCCTGCATGAAAAGCACGGACTTGACTGCTTCTTTGTCGGGGTCTTCATCAGTCTCTGATCCATTGGATTCTGAAGCCTTCCTTTTATTGAAATTTGACAATTTCAAATTGGCGTACCTTCTTTTTCCGTACAGACTTCGGCCGCGATTCGAATGCCTCCTTTCTGTGCCATTATCGTTTCCACGTTTTTCACCGCTTTGGCCCCCTTTCCTACTGTAAATCGGTTTTTGATTTCCTTTTTATTATCATACCATTGCCTTGGCGACTTTCGCCGTCCGTCCGCTGCTCCTCCATGGGTCCCTCGTCCGGCGACTCCTTGGTCTCGTCCGCATCAGTCTCCGCTTCCTCCTCCTCATCGCCCTCCTCGTCCGACTCCAACGACTGTTTCAGTCCCTGCTCCTCCCCCACTCCAACCAAGTCCTCTTCCATCTTTTTGTCCACGTTTAGTTCTTCACGGCTATTGGGGTGGTGATTACTTCGTAACATTGAATGAATCTCACTCCGTGTCGCTGCCCGAGTCGGACATGTAGTCGTATTCTCGGCCCTCGTCTTCCCCGTCCTCCGATTCGTAAGCTGAATTAATTAGCATTTCTTAATTTGCGTTTGCCTTATTCACTCACCTGCCACTTCGTCTCCTGCTTCCACCCTTTGTTTTTTTCTGTCGCCTTTGGCCTGCCCTTTTGCCTTGACGCCCTTTGCCGTCACTTTGCCCTTCCTCCGTCCTTTTGCCCCTTCGTTTCCTCCATTTTTGGGCTCGACTTCGTCGTCAGCTTCGTATTCATCGTCTGAACTTGCCTCGTCCTTGATTTTCTAAACCAAAATGCTACCCTTCTTTGGGTTCAAAAATGGGTTCCCGTCTCTCTCTCAAAAAAAACAATAAATTTCTCTCTCACCAGTCCCGATGCATTTTTGGCGAGCTGTCCCTGCTGTTCGCGCTCCTCTTGCTCCGCCAGTTGTTTATGTATCTGTGCCTTCAATGCGAATTGATTAAAAACTTTGCTTTGCTGTTGAAAGCGCTCTTCCGCTTGCTCTGCGTCCAAATATTTATAGGTGACAGCCGGCAGGAATTGGTACCACTCGTCTACTTTATACGCCTCCAAATCGTTGCCAACCTTTTAAAGTGACACTTTCTTTCGTCAATATGAATCATTGCCCGTACTCTGTAGAAAATCCAATAGTCCGCGTGTTCACCCGCCCCTGCCTCTCGGATGGAACGGAATTTGCGCGTTTTGCCCACGCCCGTTTTAGGCGCATCAGAGCCTTCCCCGCCGGCAGCGCCCACGTCCCGCTCAATGGCCAATCTCCACGGCTGATTGTCGTGTTCGTATTTCCTCGCCTGTCTGCCCAACTTTTTGCGTCGCGCCTCTTCTCGTGCGGCGCTCCCATAAACAGTGCCCTCGCCAAAATCCTGCACAATTTCGCCGGCGGAAGTCAGCTAAATTTTTCAATTGGTCACCCGTCATTTTCCCATTGCTTCGTTTCTACTCCGTGCCGTCGGTTGTCCTCCCTTTCCAATCGAACAGTCTCTTGGGCCCAATTCTCGGGTTTAACATGTAAGCTCCCGTTAAATTTCATGATAGTCAACTTCCTAGGTGATCCTCTAAAATCAAAAACGAATTGTACATTGCTCAAATATAAAACCTACTTTGGCACTCGGACAGCGAATTCGCGTTTCGGCTGTTCGGCTCCGTTCGTTTGTTTAGACATCGTATTTAACAATCGGATTAGTTTTCAGTGCAATAAACAATCCGTAATCAAAAAGCCCTAGAAATTGGATTAAGATTGAATGAATAAAATATAGTAAATGGGATCACTTTAAATGAAAATTCTCCCAATTCAGGATTGAATTTGTTGGTCCAACAATCATTTTCAAAAAAAAATCGGCAAAATACAATATAAAAAATTACATAATTTATCATAAAACCAAATGACGATCATTTGTCTCTTCTTCAAATATTTGTCTTTCCATTCATCAAATCGCATTTGATGTGACATTCACTTCGCTCCTTTTTTCCTCTCTCTCTGGACTGCGTAAAATTTTGTTCAGCCAAAACTGTTCCTTGCGCTTTTTCGCATCCCATTGGGCGGCCTTTAGTTTTATCACATTTGCAATTTCGCGAGCTCGTCTGTTTTGGCCTTAATTTGAAATAGAAATAAGGAGTTTAATTTACTCCCGTCTTATTAAAAACAACCGTAATAATCATGGAAGTTCCCTTCTGGGTCGATCAGATACATTATTACGGTATGGTCCACAATGTAATCGTCCGTCCGTTTCGTTCGTGGCCCTTCAGAATGGTAAACTCGAAAGGCCTTCGCAACTTTAGCTATCTGAAGAAATTAAAATAAAAAAAGGCTTAAATCATAGTTGGGGTAGAACGAACATATACGAAAAGAGAGGAAGCCGAGTTCGGCATTCGAGTGACTAATAGCCCGAGTGTTAAATAGTATAAAAAAGGAAGCATATGATTTCAGTTTACACTGGTAAAAACTTAGGCTAAAACAGTCTCAGAGCAATTTGAATGAGCCAAACATTGGGAAATGATTGCCAATGGCATAAACGAACAACAGCGAGTGGGCTAGAAATACATCTCTTAAAAATCGGCTTTTCGATGCTCGGACTTTTTTGTTTGCACTATTCGGCACTCGGACCTTTTTAGTGCTATCCGACACTTGGACCAGAAGCGGGGGGAAGGGGGGGGGGGGAAGAGATACCTACCCTCCCTAAAATTCAGCGGGGATCCTCTAGCAATTCATATCATATCAAGTAACAAAACTCGCTCGACTCGCGAGGGTGGTATCCAGTCAAACGAAATCCTGACACCGTCCCTGCAGGGGCGAAGGTTAAAATGCATTCGACCTGCTCTTTACTGCCGGTAAATCCGCGAAGTTTTGGTGAAAATTCTGCACAGTAAACGCGAATTCGTTCTTCAGTGTCTCTCTCTGGGTCCACGGAAATGAAAATGGGCTCAATTGAAATTGTCGCCTCCTCTCGATGCAAAATGTCCACGACATCAATCATTTTCTCAATCTCATCAGGACAGACTGAAAAGAAAGCGCCATGTATTTATCAAGAAAAAAAAAAAAAAATCAGAATTCGGGACAAGAGCTGTAACACAGTGGGGGTTGTGGACTGACAATGAGGAACACAGGCTTACTAGTAAGAAAAACTGAGTAGCTCGCCCCCCACCCCCTCCACCGAATCAGCCCCCCCCCCCCACGCGCACTATTTTATCACCAAACTCTCTTTCCACCTTGTTTTTAAATAGGGTTGATTATGTCGAAATTTAGACGTTAAGGAATAAAATCCAAAAGAAGAGGACAAAGCCCGCTTATACTTTTGTAAAAAAAACATTGATACATCCCTGCCCTACGCCCGCCCTGCTTGGTAAGTCTGACATTTTCGCCCTTGATTTAGAATTTAAACAATTAGACAACATAAAGTGTTCAGTTTCGCATTAAGGATTTATGCTTACTGTCGGGACAATTAGTGAATCCGAAGTAAATTAGAACCCATTTGCCAAGAAAGTCTCTGCTGCTCTCAGTCCGTCCTTCCACGTTGACCAATTCCCATTCACCGCCCAACTGCGCCTTTCCAATGGCTTTTTTTCTGCCCCTTTCCATTTCCT
Source organism: Heterodera filipjevi (assembly GCA_039877585.1). NCBI lineage: Eukaryota > Metazoa > Nematoda > Chromadorea > Rhabditida > Heteroderidae > Heterodera > Heterodera filipjevi. The sequence goes on along the minus strand of JBDPZO010000006.1, from coordinate 11,817,239 downwards.
CATCTTTCTGAATAACAGGAATAAAACATATGAATGGAATGGAAAATAATGATCAAAAAGACAAAGTTTTTGTTGGGAATTTAACTCCTTTACTGTTAAAGGGTGGTGGGAGCATATGACAGTAAGTACCAAATAATACGAAGGACCCAAGCAAGCTACCCGTTTGGTGTTTACTCATATCCCATATGTATTTGGAAATAAGCCAACCATTTTCTTAACGACGAACATAATCACGAGCAGAGGCACGAATAAAACAACAAAAACAGTAACGGTTTTCCATGAAACAAAAACGACAGACCTCGAAGATTCTTGCTAAACAAAGATAAAGTGGTATACAATAACAATACAATATTTTTCTATATTTTGATGTGCTAATCTAAAAAGTTGTTTGAAAGGGGTTTGAGGTCACTGGCCACGAGTATGATTTTTTTAGCCATTTTGAAAATTTAAAAAAAAATTCAAAAACCAAAAGGCAACCCTTATTGTTTTTTTTCGGGGACCCGTAAGTACAAAAGTGCCAAATATCGCTTTTTATTAAAGGTAAGTTTATGTGGGCTCAATTAAGCTAACTTCTTTTTTGATTCGGAAGTTCATAAAGTATTTATTCAGCTCCGTCTGCTGGCCTTGCCTAGCCCTCAAGAACTCCTCCTCCACACTTCGGTTGATTTCGTCCAAGTTGCTGGTACCGAGAATTTCATCGACTCGCTCTTTGTTTGGCTCAATCAATGGGATGGAACTCTTCGGCTTATCATATTTGCCTTGTCCCTAAAATAAAATAAATAAAGATAATAGCATTATAGTACTAACACGCACATGGTTAACATTCTGAGCTACGGTAATAGTGTAGTGGTTTGTCCCCCCCCTTTTTGAAAAAAAATTTCTAAAATTTTTTTGTCTTCAAAACATGCTTTAGGGGGTTTTCTGGGTCACTGATCACGAATCTGACATCCATTTCGACCAATTCCGAACCCCGGATTCGTATTCGAACAAAGTCGAAAATTCAAATTTTTTAAATTTCTATTTTTACCTCAGAAATGCATACAATAGCCATGCATAAGTTAATAAAGCTTTTGGTAATAGTAAGGTTTGTCCCCACCTTTTTGAAAAAAAAAATATTCGAAATTTTTATGTCATAAAACATATCTTAAGGGGTTTTCGGGGCCGCTGATCACGAAAATTGACATTTATTCCGGCCAAACCCGACCCGACCCTAAATTTCAGAATAATCATATTTAAAAAAATTTTGATTTTTCGACTTGTTTGAATTTGGGTTTTTTTTTTTCAAAAAAGGGGGAGGGGAAACTACACTATTACCCTGAGCTACTCTTCGAAAATCCAGTAAACAAAAAAAAGTCATCAAAAACTGTAAATATTTTCTTGTGGTTTCACACCCAAATTTACTCTCCCCCCACCCTTCCGGTTTATACAATTTTTTTTTTTTTTAATTTTTAAGTTGGCCAAAATAAATTGTATTCGTTATCAGCAATCTCAAAATCTATGAAGACACTTTAAGGAATTAAAAACTAAAGTTGGCCAAAATATTATACGTATTCGTGACAGTAACCTCAAAAACCTTTGAACCTTTAAAACCCCCCAAAAATTATGTTTCTCATTTCAGCATTCTTTGTTCACTCACCTCCATTGGTACCCCGAGGATCGCTGAAGCATTAGGTCCCTCAAAGATAACACTTTCTTTTTAATTTTAAGACAATTAACCTGTTCCTTCATAGTCCGCATAGTTAAAAGCAAAGGACAAGATCCTCGTAAACGAATAATCGAATGCACAGTATATTTTTGCATAATAAATTAATATGCTGAAAATTCTGGATCATAGTAAATTTTGTTACGAAGAGTTGGATATTATGAATTTATATAATATGGATCGAAATTTTAGTTCAATTAGCTTTTTTCTGACTTGGGATGGCTTAAAACTTGCCGTGTGTCGACAGTTTTTGGTTTCGACAGTGCAATAAATTTTATAAAAACACATACAGTCACGGTCAAAAGTATTGCCTCAAAACAAATTTTTTTTTTTTAAACTGGTTTTCTCAAAAATTAATGGTGGCAAAAAAAGTGTTATTTACGCCAAAAGAAACGTCTATTAGTGGGTCCGGGTCGGTTCGGCGTGGCCAGTTCGGAGTGGCCGATTCGGAGTCGGCGTGGGTTTTTTCGGCGTGGCCGGTTCGGCGTATGTTGTAAAATGGCTTTTTCGGCGTGGCCGGTTCGGCGTACGTTGTAAAATGGCTTTTTCGGCGTGGCGACTTAAAAATTTTATTTTTTTTTTATCTTTTGGATTACTAGCCCAACGCGCGCCTTCGGCGCGCTTTGGGGCTTTCTTCCCTCTCCCCTCTTTCCTACACTCCCTTTCACTCTCTTTCCTCCCCTCTCACCAACCCTCATTTTCACTCTCTTTCCTCCTTTCTCCCCTACCCTCTCTTTCATCCCCTCTTACAAATCCTCATTTTCTACCTTTCCTCTTTTCTTCCTCTCTCCCCTACCCTCCCTTACCCTCTATTTCCTCCCCCCTCCCATTCCCTCCCTTTCCCTCTCTTTCCTCCCCTCTCACCAACCCTCATTTTCACTCTCTTTCCTCCTTTCTCCCCTACCCTCTCTTTCATCCCCTCTTTCAAATCCTCATTTTCTACCTTTCCTCTTTTCTTCCTCTCTCCCCTACCCTCCCTTACCCTCTCTCCCCTCCCCCCTCCCATTCCCTCCCTTTCCCTCTCTTTCCTCCCCTCACCCCTTCTGACCCTTTCATTCTCTTTCATCCCCTCTCACCAACCCTCATTTTCCCTCTCTTTCCTCCTTTCTCCCCTACCCTCTCTTTCCCTCTCTTTCCTCCCCTCTCCCCAATCCTCATTTTCCCTCTCATTCCTCCTTTCTCCCCTACCCTCTCTTACCCTCTATTTCCTCCCCCCTCCCATTCCCTCCCTTTCCCTCTCTGCCCTCCCCTCTCCCCTTCCATCCCTTTCCCTCTCTTTCCTCCCCTCTCCATTTCATCCTTTTCCCTCTCCTTCCTCCCCTCTCCCCTTCCATCCCTTTCCCTCTCTTTCCTCCTTTCTTCTTCTCTCCCCTACCCTCTCTTACCCTCTTTTTTCCTCCCCTCTCCCTTTCCCTCCTTTGCCCTCTCTTTCCTTTCCTCTCCCCTTCCATCACTTTTCCTCTATTTCCTGCCCTCTCCCCTTCCCTCTCTTTCCTCTCCTCTCCCCTACTCCCCTCCTTCTCCTTTCCTCTCCCTCTCACCCTTCCTTTCCCTCTCTGCCCTCCCCTCTCCCCTCAATACCTTTCCCTCTCTTTCCTCCTTTCTTCCTCTCTCCCTTACCCTCTTTTTCCTCCCCTCTCCCTTTCCCTCCTTTACCCTCTCTTTCCTTTCCTCTCCCCTTCCATCACTTTTCCTCTATTTCCTGCCCTCTCCCCTTCCCTCTCTTTCCTCTCCTCTCCCCTACTCCCCCTCCTTCTCCTTTCCTCTCCCTCTCACCCTTCCTTTCCTCCTCTCCTCCCCTTCTTCCTCTCTTCCCCTCCCATCCCCTAGCCTTCCTTCCCTCCCCCTCCTCCCTTCTCCCCTCCATCCCTTTCCCTCTCTTTCCTCTCCTCTCCCTACCCTCCATTTCCATGTCTTTCCTCTTCTCTCCCCTACCCTCCTTCACAAAAACTCTAGAATAAAAAAACAAAATGCCAATCAAAACGCCAACACAAATTTGGTGTTCATTTGATTTAAAAAATTTTGATGACACACATCATGCTAGTTATTATGTCACCGAGTTTATAAAGCTTTCCACCCTTATAACAACTAACAAACATATTTTCATTATTTTTCATTTGTCCCGTTATTTCCTCAGGAAAATGTACTGATTTACATTTAGAACAAACGAAATTAAATTGTCCAAGTTCATAAAAAAATGCGCGTTTATGGTCTTCAGCAATACCGTATAACTGATCACTACTCCGCCTTTTTCGTTTTCTTAATATTTCTTTGTTTAAACGGTCTGATTCCCTTGCTTCTTCTATTTCTTGATCAGCCATTCTAACTCTTTTCATTCCAATTCGAATTCTATTCGCAACAGCTTCTTTTTCTAGTTCAGTGACACTCATATATTTCCTTTGTTTTGCTCTTCTTCAGCTGCATATGCCCTAGTTTTAATGCATTGCAAATCAGAATCGTCAAAAAAATCGTCTTCATCAAGATTTACAGTTTTATAATTCATACTTTTATCAGTTCTCATAAGATTTATTTCTTACCGCTTTTTTAATCGGGAGCTTTGAACCCGTTTGTCTGCTTTTATCGGGAGCTTGCAACCCGTCAAAATTTTGGAGAGAAGAAGAGCAACAAGGGGCGTCAGAAGGAAATAATTGTTTAGTACGTACCATATTTTATCTAAATTAAAATTAGGCTGATTAATATAAAGACAGGGAAAAGGGGTCCGGTGGTGCCGATAGGCGCCGCCGGGAAAATTTTTGAAAATTTGGGTCTGATCTGCAAATGAATTTTGGCGTAAAAATGAACATTTTTTACATTTTTGGGCAAAAAGACGTTTTCAAAGTACATCTTTGGAATAAAGTACGCCTTCAAATTTTCAAAGCATGAAAGCCGAAAATAAAGTACGTACTTTGAAATAAAGTACGAATGGGAACCCTGTAAAGACATGATAATCAAAAATAAAATCCTCATTGAAGCCTTTAATTTTTTTTGTCATTAAAAAGAAATAAATGCTTTTTTTTCTTGACATGAAAAATCATATTTGTATAGTATCAAAACTGTAAGCAGCTATTTCGTCATTTTCCTCATTGTTTGCTAATGTTTTTTGCATGTTTACAAATTGGTTAAGAAATAGGAAATGTTTTCGTGTCGAAAAATAATTCAAAAATCCAACAAAAAAGTGTGACATACGGACACACCGAATTAGTATAGTGGACGAGCGCTTGGGAACGCTTCGCGGTTCCCAACCGCTCTTGCTTTCATTTAGACACTCTCCCCATCTTTCACTTTCTCTCTATCTTTGTCTTTCTCATTTTCTAATCTCTATCTCTTATCCTATCACTCTACCACTCTCTTTGTAATTTTCCCCTGTCTCCTTCTCTCTTTGTCTAACTCTCTCTATCGTTCTATCCTCTCCCGCTCTTCCCGAGCGTGCTCTCTCTATCCCCCCTTTCTTACTTCTCTTCATCTCTCTTTCTCAATTTCTTTCCATCTCACTTACTCATATCTTTCTCTATCGCTCTGCCTCTTTCTCTGCCTGCTCCCCTTTTTTCATCTAACTTTCACACCCCCCCCCCCCCTTCTCACTCCACCCTTTTGTGCTTTGCCTCACTCTCTTTCTGCTCTCTCTCTTTCTCTCTCATCATTTTTTCTTAGTCTATCTCTAACTTCCGTTCTTTTTATTTAACATTTGTATCTCTCCTCTATCTCTCCCTCCCTCTCTCTTTGTCTCAATAATTTAAATCTCTCTATTCCCCCCCCCGCACACTCTCTCTCTCTCGGTTTCTCTATCACTTTCTTTCTTTGTCTCTTCCATTGGGCTTATCTCTTTTCGTCTTTTTGTCTCTCTCCTATACTATTTCTTTCCCTTCCTTTTCTCTCACTTCTATTGTCTGTTTATAATTTGGTTAACAAAGAAGAAGGTCTATGTCGATTCGGCGCCACACGATTCGGCGCCAGACTTTTGAAAGATTTGTAACTTTCTTCTTTGTGAACCATATTTTACAAAATTAGTACCAATCGAAAGCTTTAAGTGTTTTTAAGATATGAGTAAGCTATTCTTAAGCGATTGACCAATTCTTAAAAAAGTTACAACTTGAAGAACGCAAAAAGTTGGGAAAAATCGGAATTTTTGTAAGTTTTTAATCATAACTTTTTTATATGGTGGTAAATTTTTTCAATTTTTGGAGGGCTAATAGAGATCATATAGAGCATTCGAAAGACACTAAGAATAAAAAATTTGGCTGCCTAAGAAAAAAGTTACAAAGCGCTAAAAATTCTGGCGCCGAATCGTGTGGCGCCGAATCGACATGCCCCGCAAAGAAGAATATTTATTAAATGTGTTCGTGTCGAAAAATTTTTATTTTCAAAAAGCGTCACTTAGTTACATCCACCGAATTAGTATAGTGGACGAGCGCTTGGGAACCGCTTCGCGGTTCCCAACCGCTCTTGCTTTATCCCCACCTTTCACTTTCTCTATATTTTGTCTTTCTCGTTTTCTAATCTCTATCTCTTATTCTATTATTCTCTTTGTAATTTTCCCCTGTCTTCTCTCTGTCTCCTTCTCTCTTTGTCTAACCCTCTCTAGGATTCCTTATATATTAAGTATGGTTGTACGGGACGGGGGCATCTTGGGTTTTCAGGTTACGGTCCCCCAAACACAAACCCCGAGTTTTCCTGCCCTGGAAAGTCCCGGTCCTGGTATTTGCCAAAAGCCCCGAAGTCCCGGGCTACGTGCTACCCTACATTAAGCACGGATGAATTGAAATAATTTTCTTTTATTTTAGCCTTGCATGTTAGCTTAAAAAACATTGAGAAGAAACTCAAAATTGTTTTTTTTTCCTTAGGTTTTCATATTTTTGACCCCGATATACTTTTATATGGTAGCCCGACTCAAATGGCTCCTACTCAAACGGCCCGACTCAAACGACCCCTCCGACTCAACGCCCCGACTCAAACGGCCCTACTCAAACGGCCCGACTCAAATGACCCGTTCCGGCTATCAACACCCCTTTTCTCTCTTCATCTTTCTCTTCTTTCTTCTTCTCCCCTTCTTTTTTTTCCTTCACTCTCTCTCCCTCCCTCCCTCTGCTCTACTTTTATCTTTTTCAATCTCCTTCTCACACTCTTCATTCCCTTCTCTTGCTCTCTCTGTCTCTCTCACTTTTTCCGTTTCCCTTCTCTATATAGTTATATCTCCTCTTTCTTTCACTCCCCCTTTCTCTCTCTTCATTCTCTTTCTTACCCCTCGATGTCTGTTTCTCTCTCTCTCTCTCTCTCTCTTACTTTCTTTCTGTTTTCTTTCTTTTTCTCTTTCTCTATATCTTTCCATCTCTCTCTCGCGTACTTTATTTCTTTCTTACCTTATCTTTCTCCTTGTATTTTTCTCTGTCTCCTTTTTGTATCTCCCCCCCCCCCCCCTCTTATGCGCTTTATGTCTCCTACTCTCTTACAATTTCTCTCTCTCTCTCTCTCTATCTTTTCCTTCTCTTAGTTCTGCTCTCTTCTTTAATTTCCTTATAGCGGATTTTTTTTCGGGTTTGAATTTATTTTTGTTTTTAATAGATGTGGATTTAAAAAACATTCAATCCATTTTTCATTTTAAAAATTTGTGTAAAAAACAAATTGGTTTACAATTGAGACAACAGACATTAATTTTTATCACGTTCTCATTAAAGAAAAAACATTTCGAAAAGTAAACTGAAAAAAAGAAAAATTATTTTTGTTCTTATTTCTAAAATGTGTTTTGATTTCAGCCCATTATTTTCTTATTTTGTTTTTATTTCTTACTCTGGGGAAAAAAGAATTAAAACATTACTATTTGGCTGCCTATCGGAATCACCGGGTCCAGGGCTGGGCGAAACTCAACGAAGTACTCGAAACTTAATTCGGAACGAAACTATATAATGACGGATAAAAAAGAGACCAAAAATTACGGTACAAAATGTCTAATTTTAAAAGCATCAAAAATTGAAAGCAAAATTAATTAAAAGCAAAGTGCTTTTTCCGCTGGTTAAAAGAAATGATTGGGGCCAAAGAAAGGGTATTACTAACAATTCGGTACTAAAGCTTCAAATTAATTTTTTATAACTAATTGCTAGGGCTGGTACTTTTAGTCAAAATGACTTTTTTTCTGCTGACTTGTGATATGGCCTAAAACATTCGAAAACGTATTTTTACTTTGTTTGAAGCTTTAAGCATGTGTTTTTATTTGACTTTTTCTCACTTTTTGAAATTTTATGACTTTTTGGCGATTTTTGTGATTTTTTCAGGCTTTTCTGCATATTTTAGTCAGAAAATCGAAATTTTCGTATGAAAATACAATAAAAATTAAAAATAAATCCCTAAAAATTGACCTTTAAAATTTTGAAAAAGTATACCCCTAAGAATGGAAAAATTTTCTAAAAAATTGCTCATAAATTTTGTTTTATTTTCCCTAAATTTTCATTTTCAAAAAGAAAATATTTCCTCATTTTTTTAAATTTTCCAAATCTTTAGATTTATTTCGCTTGTTTTCTGTGATATGAAAATTTGGCTTTTCAATGTGATTTGACTAAAAATTGTTCCAAAATTACCAAATTTTCCTGCCTTTTTTGTCATTTTTTGTGACTTTTTGGGGATTTTTTACTTTTTTAGTCGACTTTTTGCGATTTTTTCTTGACTAAAAGTACCAGCCCTACTAATTGCAGTTTTTTTAGCTGTTGGAAATGACATATATTTTTTATAAAAAGAGAGGGTTGGCAATGGATAATCCTAAAAATTTTAAAGGGTTTTGCTCCAAAAAGTGAGTTTGGAGATAAAGTGAGAGAAACCACGCGAATTGAGAGGTACGGTGCTGCCGTTAGGCGCAACCAGACAGGGAAATTTTTAATTATGCTCAATTTGTTAACAGATTTTCACAAAAAGGTCAATTTTTGAATACGTGGATCTAGTTTGCACTTGTAGCCTTGGATAAATGCTGAAGTACCTTAAACCTAATTCTTACGGATCTATTTTTCAAAATTTCAGCGTTTTACCCGAAAATCGAAATTTTAAGTGCAAAAAACCCGAAATTTTCGAAACTCGGAACGAAACCTTGCACCGGATCCCATTCACACAGGCTTTCACGGATTTTTATCTCAAAACCCCAAAAATAGGGTCATTTTAGATTATAAGTTTAGGGTCTCATTTCAAAGCTCGATATCTAAAATGTCTATTCCAAATTGCTCACAATTTATTGGTAATTAAACTCATTTATTTGTTAAACTGGTGCACCATTGCTGCATAATCATTTTTTAAAATGTGTATTTTTTCTTTTCTTTTTTTTTGACCGGAGTGTTCTTATTTTGAAGATTTTGAGCTTGCCCTGCCTTATTTCATTTAAAAAAATTTAATACGGAAGTAAAACAGAGTTTACTTTTTTTATTTGTAAGAAAAGTACTGATTTGATACTCTGAAGTAGGGTTGCAACCCCGACGTCGGGGTTGGGAAAACGGGGTCGGGGTTTGTCGGGGTCAGCAAGGTCGGGGTCAGGGTCGGGGTGAGCAAAATCAGTCGGGGCCGGGGGCCGGGGGTCGGGTTTTCAATTTTTCGCTTTGCCACTGACAGTCAAAAAAAATTCAGGCCAATTTTATACAACCCAAAAATGTAATTTAAATGTTTGGAGCATATTTGTTACTTACGGCCTTTTTTTAGCTGTTCGGCTTTGTAAATGAGACATTAACTTTTTTATTTCGAAAAGGGAGGGTCGGCGGTGCCGAGGCGCCGCCGGGAAAAATTTTTGAAATTTTATCGAATTTGTTAACAGATTTTCCCCAAAAATGGTCAACTTTGGGTCTTAAAATAGGAATATTTTCTTATTTTTTACGTCAGAGTAAGAAATAAGAACAAAATAAGAACATAAGGCTTAAATAAGAACAAATGCGACCTTTGATTAAATAGGATCATCTTTTCGAAAAGGAATTTTGAGCCAAAAATAAAAATTTCCCCCAAAATTACTCAAACTATGTCTTTTATGTTCGAAAGAATTTCAAATATATAAAAGTAATTAATTATTTTTTTTTATGAAAAGTGACATTCTTAGGAGTGTATAAAAACCCCGACCCCGAGTCGGGGTCGGGGTTGGAAGCGTCGGGGTCGGGGTCGGGGTCGGGGTCGGGGAAAACCCCGAAAAATGGTCTAAAATATTGGGGTCGGGGTCGGGGGCGGGGTCGGAGTTGCAACCCTACTCTGAAGAAAGAAAGAAAATATTAATATTTTTACATTTTTTGAAATGTTCGAAGCGATTTCTTTAATATTTTAAGATTTTCCGGTTCCGGCGGTGCTTATCGGCACCGCCCCAAAAATATTTAGATTCTCACGAAAAATAATAGGGTAGAAAATAATTTTGCATTTTCCCCCGAAAAATTCTCCGAAATTGTTATTTAAACCATTTTTAGGGGATCTAATCACTTTCATTTTTATGGACTTTTTCTTATGAAGTTCTCAAAAAATCTGAAATCAGCACCCAAGAATGCCAAAAAAGGCATTCAAGGCACAAAAACCCCAAAAAAGAAGAAAAAGGCATAATAAAAATATTCCTAGAAGCTTCAAACCAAATTAAAAATGCTTTTTTCGTGCATATTAGCTCATACCAACTCAGCAGAAAAAGCATTTTCCTAAAAATATTCCCTATTTATCATTTCCAAAAAAACCCCCCACTAATGTGCCTCTTTTACCTTTTTGAAGATTTAGTAAATGATTAGAACTCAATAAAATGAAATTTATTATTCTTTTGCCAGATTTGTAATTTAATGCTTATACTCATTATTAAATAATGCATAATAAAAAAATCAAAAACAGCGCCAAACAAACCTTATTTTATTTAAATATTCATTTATAACATAAGGACGTATTGAAATATAACTTTAAGGAAAATGGTAAAATTATTATTTTTCCCCTAAAAGAATTTGTTTTCTAACGAAATAATTCTCCACCCCCTCCCCGCGCTACACAAAAACTCTCACACTCTTTCAATAAGTCCATCGGTCACTTTTTATTTTTCTCTGTCTTTTTTATCTCCTCCTTCTCCTTCTTTTCTGTTCTTTCATTCCTCTTTTGCTTATTTATTTTTTTTCTCTGTTTGTCATTATGAAATGGTATATGTATTTGCTAATTTTAGAGAAAAAGTACTTTACTATTTTTTATTTTCCTTTTCTCTGTTTTAAGAAATCATTCGTGTCGAAAAAAAATTCAAATTCCCTCCGTTACTTACGTACAACATCGAATTAGTATAGTTAGACAGAAATCATTCGTGTCGAAAAAAAATTCAAATTCCCTCCGTTACTTACGTACAACATCGAATTAGTTTACTTACGTACAACATCGATTTAGTATATTAGATTACAAGGGATGGGCTTTCAAAACAAATGCCTAAAATTTCTACGCACTTTATACGTTGTGATGTGCGCAAAAGAAGCATTTTCTACTTGGTTAGAAGCTTCTACGATGACTTTCAAAATGCTAATTTGGCCTATGTATTATTTATATTTTGTGCCTAAAAATGTCATCCCTGATTAATTAAATGCTAGAATGTTTAATTCTGTCCATCATAGGACTTTTATTTGAATTAAAATTGAACATTTTTTTGTCAATATTCTTGAATTTTTTTGTCCCACCAAAAAAGGGGGTTGTTTGGGTTAATTTTCTCGATGAAAAAGAGAGCTATCGGGTCAGTTTTTGGGTATTTGTAGTGCACTAATAGACGTTTCTTTTGGCGTTTTTTGTTTTGTTTTTTGGCTTGTGGTCCAAATGACCACGAAATCTTATTGTTTATTGGGAGGATAACATTTTTCCTGGGATTTTCGGGGCCGCTGATAACGAATCTAACATCCATTTCCCGTTTCGAATCTTTTGCATCGATTTTGAGCAGTAAGTGTGAATTTGCAAAATTGTGAATTTGACTTTTTGTTCGAATTCGTGGGTTCGGAATTGGTCGAATTTTTTCCTGACTGTGGAAGGCCAGAAACGCATGAAAAACATTTTTTTAGCTTGGTTTAAAGCTCCTCGGATTGATTTCTATATCAATATCTTCCATCTAAATATACTAATCCGATGAGTCGGGGTCGTTTCGGCCCCACGATTCGGCCCCGGGCACGTTTTTCGGCCCCAAGCCAAAAAAAAAAGTAAGAATCACTCTAAATTTTTTTAGAAAACTTAACCCCTTTTGAAAACCTAACCCCTAGTTTTTTTTTTGAAAACCTAACCCCTTAGTTTTTTTTAGCAATAGAAATTTAAAAAACTGGGGGTTAGGTTGGCAAAAAAATTAAAGAGGATTTTTAGTTTTTTTGGCTTGGGGCCGAAACCAGGGGTGGGACGCGGACCGCATATCGCGTCCGCGATTCGCGTATCGCGGCGTTTTTTTTTTTGCGCGTTTCGCGTATCGCGGCCGCGGCAAATTTCAACCGCGTATCGCGACCGCGACCTTTTTTCTCCGCGTTTCGCGTATCGCGATACGCGGCAAATTTCATCTGCGACCGCGGGATTTTTGACTCTTTTTATAAAGAAGATTTATTGAATTTTTCAAAATAGGATCCAAAAAAAAAAAATTTTTGGGGAAAATCTGTTAACAATCGGCATAACTTTACAAAATTTCCCCCGATGGCACCTATCGGCACCTACCGGACCTCTTTTACCTTAGATTTTTCTAAAAATTTACTTGAATTGCGGACCGGCCAGTTGCGGACCAATGGAAAAGGGCCATTTGCGGACTAACTTTAGAATTTTTGGTTTATAAAAATCTAACCCCTAGTTTTTCTTAAAACCGAAACCTCCATTTTTTTGGATAAGAAATGGAAAATTATTTAGGTTTTGAAAAGACTAGGCTTGGGAAAAATTTCTAAGGCTGGTCCACAGTTGATTACTTTTCCACTGGTCCGCAGTTTTTTTTGTTTTTCTTTCGGAATTTTCATTAATTTTTTAATTTTTTTGACTTTTCTCTGGCCAGAAGGAACTTACCCCAGAAGGAACTTACCCCAGACGGAACTGACCCGTTTCGCATTACCAACCCTCCCTTTTTCAAAATTAAAAAATTTATGTCATTTCCAACAGCTAAAAAATACTGTAATTAGTTATAAAAATTAATAAGACCCGGGTCTTCTACAGTATTAGAGGAAATACGCTACTTGCAAAAAAAAAGTTCTCAGATCTAATTATTTAATGTAAAATCAAATGATAAACATTAGATTAAAGTGAAAGGCGGTCGAGTGTTTGAATAGTCCATCACAGAATAGAGCAGGCGTCGTGCTTTGCAAATTTTCCGAGTTAGCGATTCGAGTTCAACGTAATTCGCGGTCAATGTGCTTTTTAGCAAATCCGCCGGTTCTTCTGGGCCCGAAACCGATGGCAATTGTGGGACTGAACCCGAAACTTCCGTAATCCGTCATAGTCCTTTTGTTGGATGGCGATAATGGCGAAGATTTAGTGCCGGAGACATTCATTCGCTGTCTTTTCTCTGTCAATTTGTTGCTGGCTAAAAGGATGCTGAAAGAGGGGAAGTGAATGGAATACATAACCGAGTGAAGCAGAATTGTCTTATTTTATTGGCACCACCCAATGTTTACACATTCTTTGGGTTGATCAGCAGCATTTTCTGTGCCGTACCTGTCCGCCGTTTGTCTTTCATAATCTCGCACGTTTCTTATCGATGGACTTGGGGAGACAAATGAATTGGCCGATATTGGGGGCAAGCAAAGGGAACAACAGCAGAGGAACCTCCGAAATTCAATGCTGGTGAAGCTGTTAATGAGAAGAGGGGAAGCTAAAAATTACGATGGAATTGTGCCTGTAAATGAGCAATTTGGAAGAGCCTCCGCCAATTGCAAGCCATGAAAATGCCTATGCCAAAACGTATTAAAGGGTGGGAGCCTTTGGGTAGATTGTCCTTACAAATTGCATCATTGAAAGGTCGGATTGGCTAATCAGCGATTTGGGCAACAACTGAAACACTATGATCGGGAGCCAAGACAGAAGGAAAGAGACCAAGATGAACAATGCTAAAGGGGGAGGGTAAAGAAAGGGAGTGACGGACAGAGAAAAGGGACAAACATATGACGAAATTGGGGTCAGTGTCGAGAACAGTCCTCTGCAAGTCTTCCAACTAAACACAAGCAAACAATAAGTAGACTACCAAAGGCCAGGCCATGGCACCTCGTCCGGTTTGGTCATTGCAGCGATAATGGCAGAGGAAGTGAACACGACGGTGCACAAAGAGGGGACCAAGACGAGCACGGCAAGGGTGGCGGAATAGGCCATTGTGGAGGTCCAATTGAGCAGACAAAGCTCCAACTGGGGCGAGAATTTCGACTAAACCATTTTTAGTGTAAGCAAATGGCAGAAAAGCGAGTGCCTCCATTTTGGCGATCAGAATTGGACAAGCAATGAGCAGAGAAGTGACCCAGGAAAAGAATATCCAACATTTGCACCGAGTGGCCGTATGAGCCACTTCGTAACGACTCGGCTTCATGAAGGCGGAGTATCTGTCGACACTGATCCAGGCAAAGATGTACACCTTTGTGAAAATCACGGTTTAACCGTAGAATGACCAAAGAATGCTTCTGTTGAAACTTAAACATGCTAATTCAGCCATTTTAAAATACCGTTGAGCAGATAAGCACGACGTGCACGTACACAGTGCATTTGCAAAGTGCTGTGGGAATATGCAAATTTGGCAAAAAAAAAAGGGACGTACTTTACCAGAATTATCTCCGGTAAAATTCCAACCGGGCCTCAAGGAACTGAACAGGCTAAACGGAATGATGAGCAGGGAGTAGAACAGATCAGCAAAGGAGAGACTGATCTGACGTAAAAGAGACTCTCAAAATAATTTTCATTTCCATCTTCGAATTCCAATTGTTAACATTGCCCATCCCCAAATCTCTTAACGGATTAATGGCTCCGTCCGCTTCGTCTTCTTTACCATTAATCCCCGTTCTGACTGTCCTCTTTTTTTCTAATCCCTTCGCTCTCTTCCCCCCTCGCTAATTATGCTTCTCCTGCCCGTCTTATGTCGTATTTTCTCCATCCACTCCCTTTTTGCCACTTTCTCTGCTTTTTCCTTTGTATCTCTCTTTCATATTTTCGCTGTCCGTCTCATTCTCTGACCGTTTGTTTTTTTCCGACGGATTCCATTGCCAGCCGTCGTGCCCTTTTGCGAGGTGGGATTAGGATTTTGGGAAAAGGCAAAAAGCGAGAGAAAGGAGGAGGAATAAGTGACGTCACTTTGCTTTTCATTCGTTTGTTTCACCCGTCCCCTTTTCTTCTCTGCCCCTCCCCTCCCTCCTCCCGTCACATTGCCATGACGGCAAAGATATTTAAGAGAAAAACAATGAAAGAATGGGCAGTGGGGAGGAGGCTAAGGCGACTTAGCCACATAATTTGCAATTGTGTGAAGAGATCCATGCACTCCTAACACGAAAGACAGAAGAATGAATGTCTGTGAAGAGAGTTATGGCGTGGTAAAAGAGAAGTAACAGAAACAGCCGAACAAATGAGTAAAAAACGAAGCAACAATTGCTTAAATTGGCAATTCTTCCAAAAAATTTCGAATTGATGGATAAAAAAAGACAGAAAATATTTCATTGAAAGAACAAATGGATTCAATAATATAATGGTTAAGGTCATTTTTATTGGTCGAAAAAATAATTTTGATTTAAAAATTCTATTTTCTTTATATTTTTTTGTTTTTTTGTTGTTTCATTTCGTTCGATGAGTTTCGCTCAGCCCTGTTCCCAATGCTGCAGTGTATTTCTATGTTCCAATTACCATTTCCCATTAGACTCTCTTTCTCATTCATTCATTCATTTACATTCATCAAAGGCATTTTCAGTATTTGCCGGTGTGAGGCAATGACAGAAATGGGTGAGAGGATGAAATATGAGAGGAAAAACAGCGGCCGGGGAGGGGGGGGGGGTAAATCGGTGGACGGACACCGTTTTTATATTGTCCCTTTCTGGTGGGACCAAGCTAATAATGCCATACATCTTTTGAGAAAGGAAATTGTGAGGGAGAAATGCTTAGGTTTCACCCGGAGGAATGTTGTCAAGAAATGAGAGGCTTATTTGGTCGAGAAATTTCACCGGAAGAGGGGTAGGGGCAAAAATAACCTGCAATTTTAATTTGCAGAGAAAGAAAGAAGAGAAAGGGAAGAGGGAGAGAGAGTGTGGTGTAAGAAAGTCCTCACTCACACACTCTCTCGCCTTTCTATTTTTTAGTATGGGGGTGAGAAAGAAAGAGGGGGAGGAGAGACTGAAAGGAAAGGGTGAGGAGAGGGAGAGAGGGGCGGGCGGGAGAGAGAGAGAGAGAGAGAGAGGAGTGGGGGGGAGGAGAGAGGGGGGGAGAGAGAGGAGAGCGGGGGGGGAGAGAGAGGAGAGGGGGGAGAGAGAGAGGAAAGGGGGGGGGAGAGGGGGGGGGAGAGAGAGGAGAGGGGGGGGGGGAGAGGAGAGCGGGGAGGAGAGAGAGGAGAGGGGGGAGAGAGAGAGGAAAGGGGGGGGGGGGGAGAGAAGAGAGGGGGGGGGGGGGGTTCGAAGGTTTAAACCTTTTTTTGCAAAAATGTTCGAATGATTATTTTTCTTTAGTACTGACAAATGCTTTGTCCTATGCCCAGTGAATAAATAAATTATGCATAGAAAAAAGCTAAATTCAGCGGACTGCCGCCCCTTTAACCTCCCCTTCATCCGCCCTTTCATTGGTGGTTTTTTATTGTGACAAATTATGGGGAAAATGCTGCGAAAAGGGAATTGGAAACACTCTATTCCAATAAAAATTCGCAAAAACAGAGAAATGGTAAAGGGCAGGGGGAAGAGACGGTCAACTTTTATTGAAATTGTTCGTAAACAAATGTCTTATGGAACTCACCAAGTATAAACTGATCACCTCGTTGGGTCGGCACCATAGAACAATGATATTCTGAAATTTTGTTTCATTCGGATGAGCAAATTTGCCTTCCTTCTCTGTCCTTCATAAAATAATCTTCCTGCCGGGCAAAATTTTTTGGTATCGTTCCATGCCACCCTTTAAGTCCCCGCCCCCTTTCCGGTTCGCATAATACGGACGAAGTTTGAGACCGACCTCCCTAATTTCTTGTTTGAATATATTTTATACCACCATCGATGTGCCAAGCAGGAATATGAAAACAGTTGAAATTACAACGGTTCGAATGAAGTTATCAATCAGAAGTGAGTCGTGGTCAGTTGCGCCGCCCGGGTCAATGCTAAATCCGGATGGGGAGGAGGAGAGCGACATATTGCATTGGTGTCAGACGGATTTTCTGAAGAATTTTATAATTTCATGTAAAAAAAATATTCTCCAAGTCAGGGCTTATCGAAATGAAAACCAGCTTATAAATATGTTCGCTTTCTTTTGTGTTTCCCTGCTACTTCTCCCTTCCTCGCTCACTTCCACCGCCGGGTCCGTTCGATCGGCAACCTTTCCTCTTTTTCTTTTTGAACGTCGTTGTCTGATTTTTATTTTGGCGTTCTGCCTCTTTTGGTCTGGCGTTCCCTCACTGTACCGCTGATGCTTTTTTTTTTGTTCTTGCTGTTTTTGTCAATGTTTAGTCTGTTTTGCGGCTGTCGGTTCTCTTGGCACGTTTCCTTTTCCTCCTCCTCTACCGCCGATGTGTGTGCCCTCCGTCCCTCCCCCCCCCCTCCCTTTCCTTCCTCCCCCTCTCTTTGCTTCTTCCAATTTATTTTGTCCTCTGTTAAGCCACGCCCGCCTTAACTCAGAAACCCAGCAGAAAAGAGATGAGAAAAAAGGAAGAGTAGGGGAAAAAATGAGAAGAGATGGAAAAGAGAGAAAAAAGAGTAGAAAAACGAAATAAGGAAGAGAAGGAAAAGGGAACGACAATAATAAAGAAAGAGTATATTATATAGCAGAAAAAGCATTGGAAAAAAACAAAAAGGAAAGGTGCGACCGAAGAAACCGAGGGAAATGGAAGAAACACTCCGTTAGCCTTTAAGGAACAAATTAAATTGGGATGAAGGGCAGGGACGACATGGAATTCTGATTTCCAATCTTTTTTTTTGGGGTCTCCGATTCCCGAAATATTAGGCAAAATTTCGGAGCAAGTAGCTTTGCCTTTGTGGACCGGGACGTTTTCGTGCGAGTACCCATTTTTAAGGAATTCATTTGGGTTTTTGTTGAGTTGTTATTTTGACGGATCGAGATTTTGTCAGGCCTTTTTTTAATTTCCAAAAATATCTAACTAAAGGAATAATGACCTCTATTCTTAGTATCTTAGCGTTTTGTACAATTTTTTGTCATCCAATCAGGGCTGGACGAAACTCCATGAAAGACCCAAAACGAAATTCGAAACGAAATTAAAAAAAAATTTAGCTATTTTATTAACGGATATAATTTATGAGCCTAATTTTTATTATAGTTAACAATTCGGGGGTTTTCAAGGGCGCTGATCACGAATATGATATCAGATTTGTCATATGATAATGGAAAATCATAGATATGTTGAAAAAATCATAGATTAGATGAAATCATATCACAAATCTGGTATCTTATTCGTGATCAGCGCCCCCGAATATAACTCAAAGTCCTCGTAACCTTTTTCTATTATGGCACCAGTAAAAGTAATTATTACCGACATACTTATGTGCCAAAACCCTATTCTTAGGGGTCTATTTTTTCGAAATAATTCGGCGTTTTACTCGAAACGCTAAAAACCCTAAATTTTCGAAACGCGAAACGAAATTTCGCCCAGCCCTGATCCGAATGTCGTATGAGAGATCTGAAATAGAAAGATGCGAGTGATGCGGGTCTGTTTTTTATCGATAATCGGCATAATTACTACAAATAATAATATAATCACAATAAGGGGCCGTAATGGAGCCCATCACGTGCCGTTACCCTCCCCTTCCATTTCATCGGAAGAAGTCGCCTCCACCCATTCTTCCTCTTCCTCCAAAAATTCGTCTTCCTCCATCTCATCCTCGCCATCCAAAGTCTCGTTTTGTTTATAGAAAAGAATGTAGGCTTCTTGTGAAAGCACTTCCAAGCTGTTAACTCGAGTGACATTTGCATCGTCAAACTCATACCAGTCGAGGTCATCCGAATTCCGACAATAGGCCACATAATGTCCATCTGTCCAAAAAGCAAAATTATGGCATTTCAATTCCTATTAGTGTTGTCTTTCGCAAAAGTGTTAGTTTTTCAATTCGCAAATCGTCTTATTAATTAGAAAACAGGAATTTTTATTGCTTTTGCCGTTGTTAAGTTAGCCGCCTCCCTACTAGTTCGCGTTATACAAAATGAGCTCTTTATTCATCAACGATTGTTCAATTTCTAGTGAATGGATTCTAAAGAATATGGTATCATTGGATAGAGCAGATTATTTTCTATCGATTGGTACTATTTTTATTATGTTTTGACCAATTTTAAAAAACTTTTGTGAAATTTATAAAGTAAGCAAAAAGCTGTAATTTAACTATAACATTTGCGCCTATATATCAATCGATAGAGAATCAAAAACTTTATTAGGGCGGGTATCTAATGTCGGAAGTTTGCCGGTTGAATAACACTTTTTTTAAACAAAAACTGATTTTTTCATTTTTCAGCTAGGTCTATAAAACAGGGATGTTGCAAGTTTCGCTTTTTACGCCAAAGCGAATTTTTCTCGATAAATATTAAAATTTAAATAAAAATTTATGAGAAAATTTGATAGAATTTATGTTTGCTTTTTTATTAAATGTCTTTGCTTTGGAATTTTTTCATACTTTCTGGACGAGTTGCTTTCTGCAAATCATGTAATTATAAAAAAGTTTTCTTCCGCGATCACCAACGACATCTTTAATCTCACATTTGTCTCACAATCACCACTAATTGCATAAAGATTTTTTGAAAAAACAAAAGAACAGTCAATCAGAACAGTTAAGCATTAAAAGGTGAATTTTTTGAGATTTTCAAATTCATCCCCCGGCGGGGCCTATCGGCAATTTGATATTCATTTACTTGGATAAATTGATGTACAGCAATCATTGGGCCTGGGTGTTCTTTATTTGAAAAATCTAGGTACCCTGGTCTAACAATAAGAAAAAAAAGAGGTTTATCGAAATGATGAAGATTTATTGGCGCAATGTTTAAATTTATTAAAAAAATTTTCGCTTTTTTGGGCATTTCGCTTTTTCTTTTCTTTCGCAACATCCCTGGTCTAAAACCCGCACCAAGAAACTATTCTATTCTATAAATGATACCATATTCATTAGAATTCATTCACTATAAAATGAAAAATCATTGATGCTTGTCTTGGAAAACTTCCTGGTTATTCCAGTTTCTTATACCATAATTCACCCTTTTCTCTAAAAGTATCCCTCATGACATTTGGTACACTGACAATTGTTCCAATCTTTACATAATTGAGAATGAATATTTTTGGGCATGTGCGCAATTTTTCGAAGTACAAATGTAACGCCCTCCCCCGGTTCCCTTGTTGAGATATACTCGCCACTCACATTCCAAGTTTTGTCCTTTGTGAGTAATCAATCCGCAAAGATCGTATTTGGTTGGGTTCGGGCGTCCGAATGCGTCCAATTGTGCCTCGGGGTGCACAAATGGGCGCAAGTCCAAATCAGTGAGAGGAAATGCGACTTTGGAGCCCAACTTCACGTTGTACATTCCTTCGTTGCGAAAACGTTTCAAATGGATGACCAACACTTGTGGAAGGCGCGTCAGCGAACAAAGTTTTGTTCCATTTCTTAGTCTGAGAAATAATTTGACAGTAAATGACCAGCTGTTTTTCTTTTTTTGCCCACCTTTTGCATTGTTCGCATTTGTACATGTCATCGCCGTCCAAATAATCGACGGAAAAAAAACTGCCCAAACATTGCTCTAGGGAAATGGGCCCAGCAAAAAAGTGGCGATAGAAGTCAGTGGCCCAACCGGACCATGGACGAATTAGCCATTCCCTGGCAATGATCAGAAACCACTGAAAGGGGCACAAGCCAAGTTAGCAGAATGTCAAGCAAACAAAAAGACGTGCCAATAAATATTCCAAGCCGTAATAGTTGAACCGAACGTTCCGTTGTGTAAGTGTTAAATTTTCGATTGCATTTGGATGCCTCTGAGGGGAACATTTCTATTAGTCAACAGATTGCACAGAAAAAGAGTACCTCCTTCTCTGGTGTATTTAATCGCATCAAATTGTCAGTGCTTTTGCGCTTTTTTGGTGTAAACTTCAAAATTTGACCATTCGACGCCATCGGCGCAACTGAGGCTGATTCCTTCAGAGGTCGAGGCGGAATCGGCACGGAAAGAAAGCAGAAGGGGTCGAATTTGACACTCACTTTGCCACAAACTGAAAACGAAGAAACATTTCCTCTGCCAAAGAGAATGCCCTCGGTACCCCAATTTTTCTTGAAATTTCAAAATTTTAAAAAAGTAATCTTTTTTAACATACGACCCTTTTCTATAATATTGGTCAATGAATTACCATTGCAGGTTAGGGACGATTTAAGCTGTCCATGGAGTAAATCAGTCACGATGCTGTCGTTCACTTTTTTGTACTCCTCCCACGCCTCGTCCGCTGTTTGCTGTAATTAGGGTAAACATGTCTGAGTTCAGACCAACAAATACTCTCCATCGAATGCATTATTAACCTGTTTCGAATTTTCCGTTTCTTCCGAAGTTTTTTGCCCATCCGATTGGTCTTTTTCGATGGCATTTTCCTCTCTGTTTGGTCCATTTTCGGCACTTTGTCCCTCCTCCTCATTGTCAGTCACTCTGATTTTTGCAACTTCATTGTGTGTAATCCTCCGATTCAAATCCTCATGAAGGCCATCCAAAAGAAATGCGATAAATTCATGTGAATCTTGTTGCGCAAATCCGTTAAAACGGATGGCGAACATGCCAACAACGCACTGGAATTTACAACTATTTGTTCATTATTGTAAACAAATAATTCAATTCGTAACGATGTCATAAAGCACTAATTACTATTAACTCCAAAAGCTCTGATTTCAGCCAATTACGTGTCCCCCCATCCTTCCGCCCCCTCCATCCCCAGGAGTCTCCGTGCCTGCTTACTTTGAGCCGAAACGGTCTTAAAGTGCAATATCTGCCCGACCACATGTTCTTGAGGAGTTCGGCAAATTCTTGTGCCAATTTGCCTTGGGTGCCTAATGGGTTTTGGGCATTGATTTGTTCGAAATATTCTCCGCTAGTGAAAAAGGTTGCCAATTCAGGAATATTGCTTAGACATTGCAGAGCACTAAATTGAGAATTTAAATTATATACATTGGTAAATATTCAAAATAATAATACAGGCTCTTTTCAATATTGTATCCCTAAAATTTTGGTAATACAGCAGTTTATCGCTCCCCCCCCCCCTCATTTTTTCAAAAAAAAAAAAAACAAAGATTTTATAAGTCGTGTTACTCCTTTCCTGGGGTTTTCGGGATAGCTGATTATGAATTCGAAATAATTAACCTTATTTCGTTGCATTTGAATCATTTGAGCAATAAATTTGTATTTTTTGAAATTTGACTTTTCGTTCGGATTCGGGGGTGGAAATAGGCCAGAATGGGTGTCCTATTTATAATCATCATCCCCGAAACCCCCAGGAAGCATCTTTTCACGTTTGTTTAAAGTTTGACATGGGGGGAGGGGGTTCTTCTCCTTCATATATTCACTTTGCTTTTCTTGTTTTATCTATTCGTCAGTAAATTCAAATCAATGCCTGTTCATGAAGCAGGTGTTGCCCAAGTTGGCCAAGCCGCAAAGGCCCTTCGGAAACCGAATGGGCAGAGAATACAAACTGAAAACAAACGAACGGTTTTTTCATTTCCATTAATGCAATTCTCTCCAAACATTGTGAGATTGACCTGTGACTTGTTGGTATCGTTCCATTAGAAAATGGAACCGTTGCTGCGACGCATCCGCCGCCATTGTATTTTTCGGGCCTTTCGTAAACTTTTTGCATCGGTGAGAATTAACAAAATAGCAATTAAATATGCATTTGGAAACTAAAATAAATATATAAATTAGAAAAAAAAATATTATTTAGCTCCGTTTTTTTAATTTTACAAAAACTTTTTTTAACAGACAAAATAAAAAAAAGTTTCTTTTGTTTTACACAAACGAACAAAATTAGGTACCTATGTAAAATGCTATGAAAATGAATTCGATATTGGCGTCTCGAGAGAGAGTGATGGTATGATTTTTTCCTCCCAATGATGAGAAATTGTAAAAAATGTAATTTTCCATAAGGAACCATTTAAAGAAAAGGCGAGAGAGATTCCCTTTCTAATTTACTCCCACCCCTCATCAAAAAATAAATACCTAGGTATTTACTTTAAGCTTTTTATTCGTCTCTATATTTTTTTGTAATGGAATAAAAAATTCTGTTTGATTTAAATTTTGGTATGAATGCCAGGGAGCCTTTAGGGTATGGGCTCAGTCGGTTAACCGAACAACGATTTAAAAAAATACAAGGATTGAAGAAGAATAGAGAAAGAGAGGTTTTTTCTGTGATGTAAATTTTAACTATAAATATCGAGTGTCAAAAATTATCTATAAAAATTCCTGTTACTTTTGCTGCTGATTAAAAAAGGTAATTACCTAATCACACCAATTAAGCCCTTAAGATATTCCACAAAATTCTATACATAATTGCTCTTTGTATGGTTCGGTCGTTAATTTGTCTTAGCGTATGATGGGATAATGCCTTTGTTGGCTTTGCCATCTTTTCCAGTCATAATTCATCATCAGTTTGTTTTGTAATCCAACTTGCTTTTCTTAACTTACCCGCTCTCTCTGTGCTGATGATGCTCCCTTTCCATTTGGCTGACTCACTTACCCATTGCCTTCCACCGCCACTTGTCAATTTGCCGAAAATTTTTCCTCCCCCCCCCCCCGCCACTCACTTTCGTCCACTCCGCCATCCATTTGTCAAGAAATGCCCATCCATCGTTATTCCATCCTCACTATTCTGTTAGGTATTGAATTTTATTTTTTGATAACATTTTATTTCACTATTGTTTTATTTGGCGATTGGGGAATGTGCCGACAAATCTCGATCCGACTCAGCCAAAAAGACCAAATCTCGCTCGACTCATCCCTTAACAGAAAATCTCGATCTAATAGTCTCAGTTACATTTGAAAGAAAACCTAAAATTTGAGGGATTCATGAGACTTTGTCTAATCGAAATTATGTCGGATAGAAATTCGATATTTTTTAATCGATCGAGATTTTGTCTGCGCGCCTATGGACCGGGTTTTTGTGATACTCCGGCCTTTTTTTCCCTTTATATTTGAAATGCTTTTAATTCAGTTTTTGGCTCTGTTGTAGCTAATCAGCTATCTTCACGCCTTTTTGAAGACCTTCTCAGCAGGTTCAAACAACAGATTTTTTGATTTTTTCAACTAATAATTTGGGATTGCCGTGAGATTCATTTAACACAAATAAAATTTACTATGCATTAATATTTGAATATTAAAAGGTATAATAAATTGGTCCGACCTGGCAAAAGTCCATCTGATGCTATCGAAATTCAATTCAAATTTAAACTTGCCCAAATTCTCGACGTGGTGGGCCTTTTACGCGTTCATTTTTCCCTTCGATTTCATTTCATATTAATCTTCTAAGCACGAGAAGAATCAGGTGCTCACCACAAAAGGGTCACTGATTCATGTGAGTCATTTGCATAGAATAAAAAGGGGGCAATGGCCAAATTGGTGGATAAAAGAGCTCAAGTTCAGTTCGGCGCAGCCCACTCTAAGGAGATAATCAGACAATATAAGTTTATTGATATATTGAAAGCTCTATATATACTAGTATATATGGTGCTGCTTTAGTTTCTAAAAAAATGCACAAAAACTAAGGCATGTTGCGCCGAACCGGCAAAAAAAAAAAAGACAAAAAAAAAAGAAAGTAAATTTTGAGGGTTTTTGCTGTGCTGGGACGAAGTCCGAATAGTGCGAGTAAAAAGAATTATTTTTAAATAGAAATAATATTTTATGAATTATTAAGTTTTCATTTTTATACTTTAAATATATTTGGATTACTAAAATAAAAATTATAAACTATTTTTAATATAATCGGTATAATTTTTAAAGAACATTGAAAAAATGCATTTTCTTCATTTAAATAATGCGCTTTCCTTTATATTTTTATTTTTATATTAAAGTATTTTACGCATTGGGATTTATTTAATAATATTTTTAAATTAAAAAGCTCAATTTGTCCCGATATCTTCATTTTAAATTGTTTTAGAAAGTGAAAACCTTTATTTTTTATTCTTGCTATTGTGTATTCTGTGCATTTCCAATTAGTCATTAAATATCAAGTCTGAATTTGATTACCTTAATCTACAGTTTCAATAATAGTTTAAAATAATTAATTTAATTTGTTAAATAATTTTTTACTTTTAATTTGATCACTTGCATTATTCGGACTTCGTCCCAACATGGCTTTTTTGCCCATAACCACGTTTTGCTTTTCCTTTCTTTGTTAGCGATGGACTGATCAACGGTATGCAATGGCTTTTTTGCTTTTGACGATGGATTTGTTCAAGGCTTTCTTGGGAACCAAGTCAGTACGGCAACGTGACCATGCTTCACGTGCCCGGTGAACTCATTTGGGTCCCAGTGCGTTCCTTCCAAATATTACCCAAATGGTTTTTCCCTTTTCTTTTAATGGACATAATTCTCTACAACAATGCGCACGGCTCTCCGACAATTGCCTCAATTACCAAAGCGGATGTTTATGCGAATGGCAGCGTTTTCTGGGAACCACCGGTTCATTATGCAATGAATGTCCCCCCCTAAATCACTTTCCCAATGGATTGGATAGGTGGTGTACAATTCAATGTGTGCCATCGATATCAAATGGTTCCCTTACGATGAGCAGGAATGCTACATGAAGTTCGGTTCGTCCCTCTCCCCTTCCCTTTGGCCCATCAATCCGTCCGCCATTTCTTTAGGCTCTTGGACTTACGGTGGATTTGAGCTTGACATGGTTCACGTGGGTTTTGATTAGTCCCTTTTTGTTGCTTTCAAAAGCCGAATGCTGCAGTTGGACACTGACATTGTGGAGCACGTCACCCACGAAAATGGCACCGTTTGGAACGTCGAATTGGGCGTGGACATCAGCGAGTTCCAAGAATCTGTGGAGTTCGAACTGCTTTCAGTAATCGTCCCATTTTTTGCTGTTCATTTGTATTGTTGGCTAATTAATCAACGGATACGATAGGAACCGAACTTGATGAGCAACATTTTGGTTGAGTACGGATTGTATACCATTTGGTCAAATGGTTGATAAACAGTTCGAACTCAACTTATAATTCAATTCATTTGCAAAATAAAATTTATTAGCCCATTCCCCAAAAGGTGACCGGGAGACGTTACGAGAAGCGGTATCCATGCTGTGACTACCCGTGAGTAATTCATATACAAAATCAGATTATGTTCTTATCCTATCTTCTCATCCGGTGGTAATCACGAAAAAGTAATTGGTTTCGACCAATCTGAACTCGGATTCGACTGCAAAGCGAATAAAATAAATAGAATATGTAAATTCGCTTTTTTATAGTTTTTTTTTTTCACTTTGTCGCTCATTTAAATTTGTTTTGACTCATAAAGGCAAAAATATATTATTCTTCCCCCCTCCCCTCTCGGCAGAATTGTTGTGCCTTTTGAAGTGCCATTTTCAAATGTGTTTCAATCGTTTACCTTTTTAGAGTCATCGACATCACTTACTTTTTGAAAATTCGCCGAAAGAAAGTAACCTTTTGCAGTTACTGTTCTGCTAACTCTGATTGTCATCAGCTGTTCTTTTGCTGTCCCTTCAGTTGTTTTACACTGTCAATCTGATAATCCCTTGCATTGGCATTGCCATTTTGACTTCTTTCGTCTTTTATCTTCCCAACCAATCGCACAATAAAGTCCATCTCTCTTTCTCTCTCTCTCAATCACTCTCTTTCCCACCCGTTCACTCTTTCTTCTCAGATCAATTTGTGCATCAACATCCTCGTCTCTCTTACCGTCTTCTTTCTTCTGCTCGTAATTTTTTCCCAATTGTTTTGAGTTTGCCCTCCCTTTTTCATCAGATCGAAATTGTTCCTCCGACTTCACTCACAACTCCTCTGATCGGCAAATATTTGATATTCACCGTAAATACGATTTAATGAATTTTCTTTGTTGCATGCGTTCGTTTTGTGCAGATGTGTATGGTCACTGCATCAGTTGTGATGACCGTAATAGTTGAGGTAACTAAGAAAGTGGGTACTGTAAACAGGACGAAAAGAGGAGTCGGGGGGTGAAAAATAATTTACCGTATCTTTTTCTCGACAGAACACGCACTACCGTAATGCCACCCTTATGCCTCACTTAATCCGTCATTTGTTCGTAAAACTTTTCGGCCGCTATTACAATTACCATCGGCCAAGTTCACCTCTGCGAAAGAGCGGCGAAGTTGGCACAAACATTGGCAAAACGACACTGTTTTATTTGCCTTTGTCCCACAGAAATTATTGCCTTTGAGCGCTCTTCGATCATTGGAAGACCTTTTCCAACGGATGGACAATAAATTGGGCAAAAGGGCAAAGGAACGGCCGACAGATTGGGGAACAGCACAAAAGTGGGAGGGGAAGAAGCTAAGACAGAAAGCAAATTGCGGATGAATCCTTTTTTTTTGTTTTCATTTAAATTTCGTGCCATTTTCAGTCGATCGGCCGATGTTTTCCCCGCTGTATCCGATTCGCTTCGTCGTCGTGTTCAGCGAATGAACAAAAACATTCGTTACATCGAACGGACAGTGCGCAGAACTCGCCGAAACAAAGACGTGAGCACAAATGGGGAGAAAAGGAGGACAATTCCAAATTGGAAAGCATGGCCAAAGAGATGAAAAATGTTCAGTTGCACTCCGATTGGATATTCGTGGCCATGGTGTTGGACCGACTGATGTTGGTGTTCTTCTCCGTCACCATTCTGATCGGCACTTTGCACACGTGGTGCTCCGCGCCGAGTTTGACGGACTATCGAATGCCAATCACAATGAAATTCCCACCCAAACCATTGCTTTTCTAAGCCCAATTCAACAAAATGAGTGTGTCCCTTACTTTTCACATTTAAAATGACAATGCCAACAAAAAGTAAAATGCCAAGAAAGTGCTTTGGCCGCGTCTTCTCTGCCGTCCGTCCCATAAATTATTCACTGTTTTGGCCGCGGATTCTTTCGCACCGCCACCAATTATTTGTGCTTGAAGAATTCCCAAATTCCCACAATTCGTTCTAATCAGCGAGCAGCAGCAGCACACTTTCTTCCTCATATTTCTCTCGCATTATATTTTTTGCCTTTTTTACTACGGTATCATCCGTCGGTGATACGTTCCAACGGGCCTAAGACATTTCCTAAATTCCACCATTTTTACAGATTTTCGACCAAAACTCAGAACTTTTCTCAAACGAAGTCAAATGAAAGAACCTCCGTATCGCCCGAGGCTCTCTTTATTTATTCTTTTAGCATTTAAAATTCAAAATATTTCATTAACTTTTAAAAAATTGTGATTAATCAAATTTAAAAAATTAATTTTTGTCATATTTCTTAATTTAATGAACCTTTGAAGAGCTTCGGACGATACGAAGGTTATTCATTTGGTTGTCCAACAAAGTTTCCTCTCTTAGCCCACAATTTATGTCCGAAAATTATAAATTGCACAATGAATGACATTTATTTTTT
Source organism: Heterodera filipjevi (assembly GCA_039877585.1). Classification (NCBI taxonomy): domain Eukaryota; kingdom Metazoa; phylum Nematoda; class Chromadorea; order Rhabditida; family Heteroderidae; genus Heterodera; species Heterodera filipjevi. Next base: position 11,788,845 of record JBDPZO010000006.1, on the reverse strand, counting down.
ACAATTTTAAAACAACATTCTATGTAAAAAAAAAAAACTCAAGAATATTTCCGTACTCGAGTAACACTAATACCTCAAGAAACCCTTCCAATTACTGAGTGCATAACCCCCACCCCCTCGGCCCTTTACTCCTTTAATTAAACTATTTCTCCCGTTTCTATGATAAATAAATCATTTTGACAAAATGCCGAAAAGGTGGGGAAATAACTGCTTTTGTGTGCTTCGTTTCCATTTATTCGGGTGTATTTGCGTAAAGCCAATTATTTTTTGAAAGCATTGGGGAAGAAATGTGAAACAGAAAAATGTGGCGGGGGCGGTGAAGAAAAGGAAATGAAAGGCCATTCATTTGCCAAAATGCCAAAATGGTATAACAAAAAATGGCCAGCAAAAGGAGGAATGAACATGTCGTGCCATTCTTAACGCAATTGCCAGAAAATGGCAATGAGTTTGTTCGGCTAATCTTTGAATGTGCCATTCTTTCGATATAAAAGTGTCATTGTTCTCCTTTTAATGTGCCATTGTCTATTTTTTCAATTTCCATTCCTTTTGATTATTCGTCCCTTTGTTTTGCTCTTCTAATAGTTTCTATTCATTGCCACAATAACTTCATAAAATGGCTTCGGGTATGAAATTTCTCTACTACAATCAAAAGACACCAGCTCGGAGGACTATGTCAACTTCCATGTGACTGTTTTTTCTTGAGGGGCATTCCCCGACCTTCCGCCGGGGATGACCATTTCGGGAAAGGCCAAGTCGAGGAATAGGGCTATCGATCAAAAGATCCTATGGTCAAAATGCCCGCTCGTCTTTTGGCTTATTCGGCATTTTGTCCGTTTTTGCCTTATTCGGTGGCCATTCCCTTTTCTTGTTTGGGAAATGAGTACATTGGAGTCGGAGAACACCCTTAGCCTTTTGAATACTGTTAAACAAAAGTTTTGTTAAGGAGCGAACATCGCCTGGAGGAACTGAAGCGTCGTTTTCGACGTAGCGGAAGTTTAGGAATTCCTTTCTTTCCGGAGGGCGAGGACGGCATGGAACTGAAGAAGGAGTTGACCATCCCGGAGACGGACGAGTCCATGGCGGAGGCGGGCGCGGCACTGCTAACGGTGGTCGTCCGTGCCAAGAAAGGCATCCCTTCGCTCACCAAAATGTTGTCGGCACTTCAGGCAGTGACATGAACCAACAATTAATTCAAATCCCCGCCCATTGTCTTTTGCGTAGAGAGGAGTCCAACTGAAGCATTTTGAATCCCGTGACCCAAAGGATGGACAGTCCGACGAGTTGGAGGTGTTACTCGAGTTGGAGTTGGAGGGCGGCACCGGCGGGAACGACGTGCTGGCGGCCATCCAACGTGCCGGTTTCATCGTTCACGAATTAACCCGAACATTTGCACCGAAAGGGGCGGTGGAGCCATTGGACCCCGGCTCAGCGGGTACCGAAAACAGTGACAATTTGAAAGGGAGAATTAACAAAAGCTAATTAAGCGATAATTGGCAAGACAAAAGTCGCTTGTTGGGCTTGAGAGGGCATAAGTTGTCATTTTCCAATGACTGCTTCTTCCGCCCGTCTTTCCAAATTCAAAATTAATTTGCCCACTTTGTCTTCAGATGCTCTGTCCGGTTCTCCGTGGTTCCCAAAGTCAATTTATGACTTGGACATTTGCTCGAAACGCGTTATTATGTACGGGGCTGGTGGTTTGGATGCTGATCATCCGGTGATAGGGCACACATTTGAGGAGATATTCAATTGGTTAAGGGGTTCAAAGACGAGGAATACCGACGTCGTCGGATGATGTTTGCGGAATTGGCGATGAAATATAAAATGTGGGCGAAAGGGGGGGGGCAAACATTGGCCAAGGCCAATTGAATGACCGATCCATTGGCCCAGGGGAGAGCCAATCCCACGGGTGGAATTCACGGAGCGCGAAAAGGGCACTTGGTAAGCGAAAGGGAAAAGATGAAGCGAACGGAAGAAACGAATTGTAAACGAAACGAAGGCACACCATCTACCGAAAGTTGCGCGAACTGCACCAAAAGTACGCGTGCCAACAGTTTTTGGACAATTTCGAACTGTTGGAGCGCCACTGCGGTTACAGTGCGGACAATGTGCCCCAATTGGAGGATGTGAGCCGATTTCTGAAGGGTGAGACAACAGACAGACAGACAGTTAGACAAAAAATCAATGCATTTGGCGGCACATTTCTCTGTCCTCCTCCCCATCCCTTTTTAATAAGGGACAATCTCTCTTTTTTTCAGCCAAAACGGGGTTCCGTGTCCGTCCGGTCGCCGGCTATTTGAGTGCTCGCGACTTTTTGGCCGGCTTGGCCTGTGAGTTTTCTTGTGCCAATTTCCAGTGCTGTTCGGGAGTCCCGGTCCCGGTCCCGAAAACCGGGATTTTCCCGGTTTTTTTTTGGTCCCGGTCCCGAGTCCCGGTGTTTTAGTCCCGGTTTTCGGGACTTTTTTACACCCCTAAAGATTGACTTATGGACCTGAAAGTGTTGAGGAAATGAAGAAAATTTTTAGTACTGGATTATCTTTTGAAATATAAATTATCGAGATTCTTCAAATTTTATGTTTGATGATATTATTCTCGGCCAAGCTCGTTTCGGCCCCGGGGTCGTTTCAGCCCCAAACTAAAAATAATACCCAAATTTTTTTTTCAAAACCAAATCACCTATTTTTTTTTTAAAAAACGGTTCAAAAATTTAGGGTTGTTTTCAAAAAAGCAGACGAAACGAGGCCAAACGAAAATTCAAGCAACAATTTTGAAGAATGAGAACATAAATTATTATTCACATAACAAAATTTTTTTCTTCAAAATTTTTCAAAAACAAACCCCCAAAAATTGGCTTATGAAGTCCCGGTCCCGAAATGGTCTCGAGTCCCGGTGTCTAGTCCCGGTCCCGATCCCGAGTCCCGAAAAATTCTTGGTCCCGAACAGCACTGCCAATTTCCCATTCCCCCGCCCCCCCTCCCTCGCCACTCGCGGCACAGTTCGCGTGTTCAATTGCACTCAATACATTCGCCACCACGCCGACCCATTTTATACGCCGGAGCCGGACACTGTTCACGAACTGATGGGACACATGGCATTGTTTGCAGACCCAGGCAATTGTCACCTCTAAAATCAAAGGCTTTGCTTTCCAATTTGCAGACTTTGCTCAATTTTCTCAAGAAATTGGCTTGGTAAGTGCCGACCGAACTTTTGCCTTTTTAAATTTCGCTTTAGGCTTCGCTTGGGGCGTCGGAAGACGGTCAATCATTTTTAGAATCAAAGGAAAAACATTTGTTTTAAGACTTACGACAATTAGCTACAGTAACTGCTCTTTGTTTATTTTCCCTACTTTGTCTTCCCTCAAGCTCTATTTTTTCTCCATCGAATTTGGCCTTTGTTCATCCGACTCAGCGAGTCGGTTTCTTTGCTTATAAGAAAGTCTAAAAAAAAAATTGTTCCAAACTCAGCACCTAATAATGGCCCATCGAACTGTGAAACGGAGGGCGACGGAGTGATAAATGGAAATGTCGCTGACAAAAACAGCAGCAAAAAGCCGAATTTCAAAATTTACGGGGCTGGTACATATTATTTACTTTTTATTATTAATAATTTATTTTATATTATTATTAATTTATCAAATTATTTATTCCCATCTTTCCGCACTTGCTCATTCATTTTAGGGCTGCTTTCAAGTGCAGGCGAACTCCAAGTGGACAAAAAGAGTTTCTTCTTTTATCAGCGCGACTTTCCTTTTTCAGCATGCGGTGGAAGGGAATTCGGCCATTTTGCGCTTTGACCCGGACAGAGTTGTGCAGCACGAGTGTCTGATCACCACCTTCCAGACCGCCTACTTCTTCACCCGAAATTTTGAAGAAGCCCAGCAAAAACTTCGGTACTTAAAAAAATCGAAATAATGCCAGGGTTACTGTAAAAGAACGGTGTTTTTGCCATTGTTGGGAGTTGATGGGACTGAACTTTTGATTTTTTGCCAATTTTATCTCTCATTTTGAACTCTTTAATGAGACTTTTAATTATGTTCAGCTTTCGAAGATACCAAAATGGGTTTTATAGTTGGTTCTTTCCAGCACATTCACTTCCAACATGAACCGTCCCTTCGTCGTCCGTTACAATGCGTACACAGAATCAGTTGAAGTGCTGAATAACAAACGCTCGCTGATGTTGGCTGTCAATTCGGTGATTTGTTTATTCGCGGAAAGTGACAACTGCGGACGAACAGACTCAACCATAACTTTCTAATATTCTTTAGTATGAGGAATGTTTTTTTTTGTTTGATACCATTCTTAACTTTTTTTACAAGTTGTTCTTGGTAACTGTCTATTCACAATTCTAAAAATACCTCTGTTGGTCCGCAGAATGTACTCGCCCATTGGCAATTTTTATGAAACGATTTAGCACAATTATTCGAGTCTTAGTCTGGGAGCACATTTTAGTATAAAAAGCATGCCAGGCTGGAAAATTTTTTCCTTTTCTTGGGCAGCTAATTGAGTTATTTTCAATGACGCATAAAAAGACCAAAATTAAAATTCTTGACACAATATATATCTTTAGATTATTGAATTAGCATGTAAGTTTCGAAAATTTCCTTCATTTAAAAAACTATGGCCTTGGAAGTGATAGTTTTTTCGGTATTTTTTCGCTAAAATTCAATTGACTTATTGATTGAAGTTTTTGCATAATATTATATATTAGTGAATTGCTAGGACTTTAGAATGATAACAAAGCTGCCCCTAGCGGTAACCTTATAACTGCGGGTTTTTTTCCCTTAGCATTGTTAATGTAATTGTCTCAATTGTCCCGCACAAGTCGTGCTCCACTTGAAATTGGGTTACGGTCACTGTTTAAATTTCGTGAAAATGGGGTGACTATTTGGCGCTACAATAATTGGCCTATTCGATGATAGATTGGCCTACTCAGCACAAAATCGACAAAAATTACAGTTTCTTTACACCCCAAAAAATAGCTAAATGCCACTTAATGTATATTTGCCATTTCCCGATTTTTCAGCTTCGTTCTGACATCAATCTGTTGGCTGCATCCCTTCACAACATTCTTTGAAGTGACGAGCAGCTTATCAATTACTGTTTCTTTCGTTTAATTAACCTTTGCAGCTGATTTTGTAATAGGGTAGCACCCCGAGTCTTCAAGAGTAAGGGTCTTTATTAGAACAAAAAAGAGAATTTTTAACGAAGAAACATAAAATTTGGTACTATGTGATCGAGGCGCTATGTGATTTTGCCAGTGAACAATTTTTAATTTTCTATATTAAAAAATTGCCCATGGGTTGAATTGGGCTAATCTGGGGAAAACAATCACCGGCGAGTTCACTTACTGGCGAAATCAAATACAGACGCCGAGAAAAAGAGAAATAGTTCACTGGCGAAATCACCTGCCACCGTAATCGATGTTCACAATTAATGTCAAATTTCAAAAAATTTATTGATAAATTTCCAAAGTTTGCGCCGAAAGATGCATTTTATTATAGGCGCCGAACCGAGCGCGCCGAAAAAATCCGCGCCGAAAAATTACGCGCCGAAAAACTCGCTCCGAACCGAGCGCGCCGAACTGAGTGGTCCCGTGAATAATTAGAGCTTATTTTTCCCAGTTTGTGGTTGGAACCATGGGTTTGTTCTCGTAATGCTAAGCCTAATCAGGCTTAAATTCTTGGCCCCATACTTATGTATTCATGTTCGATTAAAGATTATAAACCAGCAGACGCATCGAAATTTCCAAATAAGACAATCAGAGGCAGAAAATAAGATTTTGGGGTCAAATAAGGACATTTTTGAAAACGTTGTTTTGAAGCTTAATATCGCGTTTTATCCAACAAAATCAACATTTGCGACATATTTCTCTCCTCCAACAATTTTTTTGAGCAATTCGGTTGAAATGAGACAAATTTTAATTTCAAAAAAAGAAGGGTCGGCGGTGCCGGTAGTCACCACCGGAGAAAATTCTGAAAATCCGGGTCTGGTTTCTAACGGATTGTAGCTTAAAAAGAGTCATTTTTGAGGATTTTTTCCTAAAAACATTTGTTAACAGATTTCACCCAAAAATAATATATTTGTGTCTTCTTTTTGAAAAATTCCAGAAGGATTGGATGTCCGGCGGTGCCGATAGGCGCCGACGGGAAAAATTTGTATATTTAATTGAATCTTATTAAGAAATGTCGCTTCAAAAATTATTTCTTTCCAAAATTGCCATTCAAAATCGGAAATTTTCTCTGAAATTCTAAAAATAAGACAAAATTAAGACCAAAGAGCTCAAATCAGTGCATTTCTTATAAATAAGACGCAAGATGGAAATGTACCGCCGAGAGAAAAATTTTAATATTTAACTGATCTTGTTAAGATTTGCATATTAATTCGCTTCAAAAAACCTTTCTTTCCAAAATTGCCATTCAAAATCTTAATTTCTCTCTGAATCCAAAAAACAAGACAAAAATAAGGACAAAGAGCTGAAATAAGAACAAATCTTACAAATAAGGACATTTAAAAATTGTAAGATTTGGACCCTCCAAATAAGGACAAATCTTACAAATAAGGACAAATGCGACCTCTGTTATAAACCGAAAATATCGGATAAAGAAACAGAAAGAAAGTTTATTAAATTTGTTTGGTAATGAAAACTTACAATTAGCGTAAATTTTCTATTCGCCTCCCTTATCTGCTCATGTTCGTTGCACTTCCAAACTGTTCTTTCCCTCGGAATCCTTTGGCCGCTTATCCAGGTATTGATGAATGATGACACACTTTTGTTAGTCAAACTTTTCAACTTTTTAGATTGTATTGCTTCTGTCGACATTAATCCCGAAAGTCATACTTATGGCAAGGCAACAATATTGTTATAATTTTAATTAGACATGTGAATGTTTCCCCCATTTAAGCTCATTTCGGTGCTTGAGATGCCCAACGAGGGGGACGAATTGAATAATTTGTGCTGCTGCTCCTCCAATCGTTTGATTGCCACTTCATTTGCCAGTGGCCGGATTTATGTGGTGGACATTTCTGACCCGAAGGAACTGAAATTGGAAAAGGCACTCAAACGAATAAATGATTCTTTTTATGGAACTTCATGACCATACTATTTATAAAAGTGAACCTTTGTTCAGACAATTGAACCTTCGATACTCACTTCGTTGGGTGTTAGTTGCCCGTGCAGAGTTTTGTGTGCACCCGACTCGGTAATTGTTGGCACAATGGGCGACGATCGGATGGAAAATAACGGTGATTTTTGTTCAAAAAGTTGGCGATCGTAGCAATATTTTTTAAGGCAATTTTCTGTTGTTGGACAGAGACACCTTTGAACCCATCGGGTTTTGGGCAGAGAAAGAAGGACAAAAAGGCACAAAATTTGGTGGAAATTTCAGCATTCTACCCGAACAAAATGTAACTATTTAAAGTGTTATTTCATTGGTGAAGCGGGTCAACTCGCCAGGTTCTGCTGAGCGTCGGGTGGGGTACTCCGACTAAAATCCGTGGTGGACTGCGGCCAAGGGACGTAACAAATGGTTCATCCTTTAGCGTTATTTTCATCCAATTGTAATTTTGTTGGTCCTGTTTTAGGTCATTACAGCAACGAAGTGAATGTTTGGGAATGGCGCCAACGCCGACTGACCCAAACGATCATTTTGGAGGGCGACTGCGGTTGGATGCCAATGGCCGTCCGCTTTCTACACAATTCTGACAAATGCCACGCATTTGTGTGCACTCTTCTCGGATCTGCAATTTATCACTTGTGGAGAGAGGCGAGAATTGCAAAGCAAATTTATGAAATGAATGGCCAATGTTTATTTATAGCCAATTCGGTTCATTTTCAGAATGGCGAAGAGTCCTTCCAACATTGCCTTGCTGCCAAAATTCCACCGAAGAAAGTAGACGGTTGGCAGTGTCCCAGTTTTGTGCCTCAATTTGTCCAAGACTTGGTCTGTGGATGTCCCTTTCCCAAATGGTTTCCCCTTTTCAGTTGGTCTCCATGAATTGGGCTTTGCCCAAAATGCCTGCATTCACTTCGGATTTGGTGATTCCTTTCCCATTTTCTCATTCCATGGCTCTTTCAGGTCATCTCGGCGGATGATAGGGTATTCCGTTCATTGGGCTTTCCTCCCTTTGTTATGCGTCGTTTTCAGTTTTTGTTCACTTCCAATTGGCTTCATGGCGATGTTCGTCAGTGGGACATTTCTGACCCGTTCAACATCAAAATGGTTGCTCAGGTTGGCTGTATTATTGTTTTCTGTGAATGGGTCACACTTTGTTTGTTTCTTTAGTGTTTTGTCGGCGGCAGCATTTTTAAGGGTTGCGGGGTGACAGTGTCTGAGGACGAAGAACTCGAGGCAATGATTGCATCTCTCCAACTGCTAATTGACCATTTAGAACCAACCGGAGCCTGTTGTGCTCGAGGATCAGGGACAAGTGCTGGGAGGGCCCCACAAACTGAAACTTAATTCTGACGGAACTCGCCTTTACGTGACTAATTCGTTGTGCCACTCGTGGGACGAGCAGTTTTACCCGAAATTGACAAAGTGGCCCCTCACTTTGCTTATTTCTTATGCAAATTCTTCTAATTTAGACAGGGCTCGTCGATTGTCCAACTTGACGTGGTCACCTCAAAAGGTGGCGGACTGACAATAAATAACCAATTTTGCGTTCATTTTGGCCACTCCGATGACCTGCCAAAAGGGCCCTATTTGGCGCGTGAAATTCTTTTTAAAGGTGTTATTGGGTGGCATTCATGGCGGGGTTTTTTCGGCGCATTTTTACAATCTCGATTACTTTGAAAATTTTTGAATGAAGATAACTAAAAAGATAATTGGCTCTTAAATGGTTTAGGCCTAATAAAATAAAGCCGATCATGAATCCGGCATCCATTTCGCCCATTACGAACCCGAATTCGACCAAATTCGATTCATTCGTTTGAGTCGATTTCGGGTAATAAATATAGTATAAAGTAAAAATTTTTGATTTTTTGTTCACATTCGGTTTCGCGGTTCGTAATGGGGTGAAATGGATGCAGGATTCGTGACCAGTGAACTGAGAACCTATTAATTGACTTTATTTTGAAATGTAAAAAAAAATTGTGGGGCCTCCTAAACCATATGAGCCAGATATTTTATTGTTTTATTAATGCATTTTTCTGAATTTTGCTAATTTTTGATCACTTTTTAGGTGCTGATCAGTGATCCCCCAATTACTCCAGTCATTATTTCTTCAAATGAACTCAGAATTTTTCTCTGTCCCGTGTAAAATGTATAAACATTATTATTTGTCTGCTGCATAATTGACTCTGTCATTCTAAAAAATATAAAATTTCTGTCAATTCATCCGAATGTAATGGAATATTCTTGCAAAAGGCGAACAAAAAAATGATAATTTTGTTACTTTTGTCTGTGTACGAAGGAATGGAACAGTGCCGAATTTGCTAATAAATGATAATGAGAGAGGGGGGAGGAGGGATGGATTACAAGGGGGCGGGGTGTTTTTGTGAAAAAAATCGGTTGATTAGTATGAGTTGGAAAGTAATTTGGGCATGCTTACCAGGGCCAATGTCGTCTCATTGGGCCTTTGGCATTTTATTTATTTTTTTGGTTTTTGATCAGTTCGGTTGTCTTTTCTTTGCCTTCTCCTCCCTTTTTTGCTTCTTATCTTTTCTTTTTCGTTCCGTCGACCCCAAAATTCGTTTTGTCCATCATCTGCTGACATTTCCTGTCCGTCCCATCAAATCACACATTTATTGTTAAAGTGAGTGAAAAGCGTAAAATAATAATTAATCATCGCTGCAGCATTTTAATTAACCAAAAGACGCTCAATTAACGAATTGCGCCATCCGTCGGTCGATCACTGAAATGAGTGAGAAAAGTGATGAGAAAGGCAATCGGTTGGCCATGCCGCGGGAGGAGGGCACTCCGCCGCCGATCAGTCCAACTCGATTCGCCCAACTCATTCGCCATTTTTATGCGTTGGGATGGATGCGCGACAATGGTGGAGGGATGGCAGTGAAATGCGACGGGGTCGTATTAAGTTCGCCCACTTCAGTTCAGAAGGAGAAAGTGTCCGAGTGCGTTGTCGAACAACAAAAGAAACTTTCATTGACAATTCCCCCACTTTTTGCCCTTCTCTCAGAAACGATTTGTTTGTGGTCGATTCTTCGACCGGCACAGTGCTGAAACGGCCTTCCAACGCCGCGAGTGTTCCGAGTGCCACCTGCGGATTGATCATTAACACAGGTGCCGACAACCGTGGCATGGAGAACAAAGGGAAAAAGCGCCACTAAATCATTGGCCAATTCTTTTGCTATGCTTTTCCCTTTGTGTTTTTAATTACTTTTCTCCATTTTCACTGTTTCCCTTTACACTTTCTCAGGTCTCAAATGCGTCATTCACACCCACTCCAAATATGCCAACCTCGTCTCACAGTTGGTCCAAGCCAACGAGTTCGCCATCCAAAACCAGGAGATGATTCAGGGCATCGAAAATCGCAAGACCGGACTCCGTCTCGACAATGTCGACCGATTAGTTGTTCCGATCATTGAGTCTGAGTTGAATGAACAAGTGCTCAGTGTAAGTCCAACACTCATTGCCTTGGTTCAGTCCGTCGCCCATTTTTGGCATTATTTTTACTTTAGCCCGTTTTGCTTCGAACTTTGGACAAATATTCCGAGGTGAGTGCATTCGTCTTCCGAATGTCACTTTCTCTGTTTTCTTAAATTGCTCAGGCATCGGCCATTTTGGTGCGTGGCCACGGCTTTTTTGTGTTCGGCTCTCACTGTTGGCAATCCACCAAAATGATGTTGGAGTGTTACGAGTACCTCTTTGAGTTGGCTTGCGAAATGATCAAATACAAATTGCCACTCGTTCAACAAGTGCAAAAAAAGAAAATTATGCAGCAAATCAAACGCAACACGACGACGGCATGAGAAAGAGAGGGAGGAAAAGAAAAGAGAGACGCCGGGGGGGGGGGGGGGACGAAAAGAAGGGACTAACATTTTGCCATTCCGAACCGAGTTTTCGTGCGTATTAACCCATGACATGTCAGCAGAAAAAGACTTAAAATTCTTATGATTATAACTTGTTTAACGCATTCAAAATAGTTGTACTAATATTGGCGGATGTTTCGTCATAAGATGAAATGGCATTTGTTGATGGACGAAGTATGAAAAGACTATCGAGTTGGCTTTAGGATTGGTTGATGGAAATGGGCACAAATGCCATTCCCATCAACCATTGAATTGGATTCATTTCAAGTCAGTATTTAATTCACATTTTACTTCATTCATTTTTTTCCGGCCGTTCCTTTAAATGTTAGTATTTTTAACGGTAATTGTAGGCCAAATTGTACGCATTGTTACAGTAGTAATCGTAGTAAGGAGAAACATAGTAAAAGTTACGGTAGTACGATGGTAATTTGTTGCCGTACCTAAAAAACACAGCGGAGAGAGAAAGCATCAATCCAAAAGTGTCAGCATTTACCATAGCCAATTGTAGGTGTATTTGTTGGGATAAAAGGTGAAGGAATGGTTCATGAAATAGGCATTCGTCACATTGTAATCCGCAAAATGGCGCGGCCGAAGCGTGCGACTGTGCGCGTCGTTGTAAAAGTCGTCTTTGTCATTCCAATAGTGAGAACGCTTAAATGGGAGACCTTAGGAAAGGAAGGCAGCAAAAGACAGATATTTGTGCCAAAATGGTAAATTCGTGTGACTGGGCCTCATACGAATGGGTCAATTCCATCCGAGCCAAGTCCCTCTCACATTTAATGTTGTTGAGTCAAGATTTTAAGCACACGTAATAGCGGAGTGTACCCCCCTTTCCCTATCTTTTCGACTTTTCTCACCAAATGCGACGCGGAGAATGGGCAGTAGGGGAAAAAGGAGCGATAGGAGGGAAAAGGACGGGGACGACGAAATGGCGAAAGAGAGCGCAAACCATGATGACGAGAGTAATCCGCAGAAAATTGGGTAATGTTGGGCACGGAGTACGTCTTAGAGAGCTGAACAAGGGACAGACATAGAAAAATTTCGCAAACGAACGAACGGGGTGAGGAAACACCGAAACGGAGTCGACGATGGCCAAGGAACGCGAACGAGCAACACCGTAGTCAGTCATCACTACTGGTCATACAGTACCAACCCGAATACTGTTGTTGCACAATGACTCTGATGATGAGGTGCCAAAATGTGCGGATCGATTTGGCCATTTCCCTCCCATTGAATGGTCCAAAATGTTTCCCTTCCTTTGACAGTTGTCTCGTCTGCTTCACCAACAATAGCAGTGAGAAAAAAGGTAATCGACTTAATTTCCCTTACGTCATTTTTGTTTGACCCCCCTCCGCTTCCCGTCAATATTCTCTTCCGAACCTTCCTCTTTCAATTTCTCCAAACCTTTTCTTTCAATATCTTTTTAAGTTAAACATTTTCATATGTGTAGAGAACAAACAAGCACTTTACGAGCTCAAGGGTCTGTTGATAGGATTAAATGAAAGAAACAACAAATGTGGTGGGAGGTCTCTGTCTGTCTGCCTCTGCTGGTCTGTCTGTCTCTCGTCTGCTGTTGCCTTCCCTCACTGTCCTTTTTTCCCCATTCACTGCCCTTTGTCGTTCTCTTTCGTTGCTTCCTCTTTCTCTTCCGGCGCCTTCTTTCCCTCCTGCTCTTTCTCCGTCTTTTTCTTCTCACCACCACCACCTTTCTTGTTCGGTTTTTTCTTCTTCGGTTTCAATGTTTCGCCAAGCAAAGCCGCAATTTCTTCGTTCTCAATTTTAACATCGCATTCGATAGACGCGGTGTCCAACGGCAACCCGGTGATTTTGAAAATGCCACTGGGCATTATAATTGCTGTGCATTTAAACTGTGCCACCACTTCACCTTCGCGTTCATAAAAAACCTAAAACCAATTTGTTGACAATCAACAGCACCCATCAACATTGATCACCTGATAAGGTTGCATCAAGTCGTGCTTCGAACACTCCGTGCTGCCAACTTTGGCCATTTTCTCGTCGTCGAATTGTCTCAGCGAAAATGGCATGACGCCGAAACGACGCTGAGCTTCATAAAAGAAAGCACGAGAAGCCTTCAACTTCAGCCTGAAATTATCTGGACTGTGTGCAAAAAACCCGAAAGTTAATGGACAACCCACTACCATACTGTTAAATCGCGACTTACGAATAAACGACATCATCCGCCTTTTTGAAAATAGTTGTCCGAACATCATGCGTTTTACCCTTTCCTAAACATAATATTTCAATAAATAGTTTGAGTAAATTCAGAGAATGTGAGAAAAAAACGTGGGCTTACAATGTCATCAGTGAAAACAAGCCAAGCTTGGGATTAAGGTCAAACAAAGTATCAGGAAGAAAGGGCAAATACAATTTAATCTGTCTTCCCAAGCGGTTGATGTGAAATAGGAAAGTTATTGTGGAAAATTTGGATTTTTACTGTTTGAATTAGGATAAAACTCTGTTTTTGGAATGAAAAATAAGTGACAATGTTTGCCCTTAGAAAATGGATAATTGGTTAAAGCAACAACCAACCTTCGCCCGTCGAAATGAGAATGTCAATGGAGTAAACTTCAAAGTTCTCGAAGGAACACTTCTCAATTTTGCTCTTTTGCTCCTCGCTTGGGTTTTGGATTATTTGTTTTTCGCCCACTGTTTTGAAACGTTCGACTTGGTGTGACAGCATATTCTCCACGGGTGTCTTAAATTACAAACTATAACAATAAGTGCCGTTCACCGACCGTGCCGTATGTTTTTGCCAATTTCCCAATCCGATCTGTCACATCCGAGTTCTTAAACGATTTCGCTGGTTTGAGCATCCGCAGCACCATCTCCATTATGTTATAAGCAGCAAAAATGGCATTCGCCTTTTTGCCGGTCGTTCTGTTTTCCTTAAAAATTGAAAAATCAAATACAGAATTTGCAGCGAAGTCAATTAACCGAAGAAGCACCGACGACGACGGAATGTGCAGCGGTGGCGATATACCCGTCCACGTGGGCACCTAAGTCGATTTTGACCAATTGGCCTTGCTTTAGCAGCACTGGTGCTTCACTCTTCAGAGGTGAAAAGTGGCAGACGCAATTGTCGACAGAAATACAAGTGGGCATAGCTATTGGAAAATATTTCACATCAGAATTATTACTACTCAGAAAAACGTACAAATTCCTTTCTGCACTGTTTTCTCCTTTTTAAACAGATTTCCGGTAAGCTCGAGCAGTCGACGATCCCCGACCGAACAGAGGTGCCCCACTTCAACGCCCTCTCTGACCTCCGAAATGAGTTCCTTAAACGGTTGACAAATAAAGAATGCCGCGCCAGTCTCAGCGCGTAATCCAACTCACTTTGAGGACAGCATTAACAATTTCAGAAGCCATGGAATATTTCGTGAGCACTTTGTCATTTGCAGGCGTCGTATCTTCCTTTACCTCGTCCACCGATTCGCTAGAAGTTCCGCTTGAATTACTGGTCGATGATTGACTTGGCGAAGACGAAACATCCCGCTTTGGAACCATTGCTTTTTTTTGTTTTACGTTTACACTCATCCGGTCAAAACTAAAAATTATAACGTTCCCGCCACCAAGAAAATATAGCAAAATTAAATTTGAAGTGAATCTGTTGAATTAAACTCTGAATTTTTAGGGCACAAAAAAATCGAAATAAGCAAACTATTTGAAACAAATAACTGCGGACAAATAAGCCATTCTTCCAAAATAAAATTTTTTTAAACAGCTGTCTGAAGATTTCATTTCGCAGAAATAACGTAAAATAATGTTGTTTAATTCAAAAAGAAGTATCTTAAATTAAGGAGTCAATGGAGTACATAGTCCACCAAGTGATCCAATGGGTTTTCTCCTTATTTCGATTATCAATCAAGTTCTGGCTCTGGCGCCTTTTTCGGTGCTTCAGGAGCTTTTTCAGCCGAATTCTTCTGCTCTCCCTCTGTCGCGGCTCCAAATGGAACAGAATCGGACTCCGTTTCGCTAGAAAAAGGCGGCGCTGGCCCAAACTTCGAGCCAAGCTTCCCAAGAAGCTTCTGTACATTGGGGTCGTTCATGTATTTCATCATGTTGGCTGGGTTCTGCATAATCTCCATAATTTTCTAAAAAGGGAACTTTGTTTTAATGAAAACAGTAAACAGCCTACTTGGATCAAAGAAGGGTCGTTTTTGATGGCATTCAAAAGTTCGGGATCATCCGATAATTCCTTTAATCAATAGTCTGTTAAGATGTATGGTATTGGTGCGCACTTTGAACAGCTCAGTGAACGGTCCCATCCCAAATTGAGTCCCGCCTTCGTCCGACCCCGCAGCTCTCTCCTCCTCCTTCGCCATTCTGTTCGCCTCTTGTGCTCGACGTACGCGTTCAAGTCGCTCGCGTTGCTCTTTCTCTTCGGTGCGCCTTTGTTTGGCGCGTTCGTACTCCTGCAGCTTTTTGGCCTGCAAAATAGAAAAATATTCGGCTCTAATGCACTTTATGAGTCCAATCAACTGACCATCCTTAGTTTCATGAACCATAACTTTCTTCCTTATTAATCAATCCCTACATTCTTCTATGATTCGAAAGCTTATATTTGGCAGGGATTGATTAATAAAGAAGAAAATTATGGGCAATGAAACCAAGCATGGTCAGTTGATCGGACTCATAAAGTACATTAGAGCCAAATTTCAAGAAAATTAAACATACATTTGCCTCAACTTCTTTCATCCAACCATAAGCCACGTCGTCATAATCCACTTAGAGAGAATGGAATTAAAAAAAGCAATTGGTAAAATACATTTGCATGAAGTAGCCAAATCATGATGTGCTTCCGTCCAATTTCCCAATAATCTAAAACAAAAACAGTTAAATTTAATAAAAATGCCTTGCATAAATTAAACACGAAATTAGCGGACGGTACCCTATTCGTACTGGCGGATTCATACTGCCTCGATTCGTACTGTTGACGTGTTATAAGTATAAGAGCTGTCTAACCTTCGCTGTCTGCGCTCCTACGCAAAACAGTACGAATCCGCCCAGTACGAATAAGGTTTTTACCGAAATTACCCCCCCCCCCCCCCCATTAACTTTTCGCAAGGATTCAAAATTGGCGAATCATAAAAATTGGGTGTGTGCTTTATACTGATTCGCGCGTCCACGGAATTTGTAAGGCTGAGCAGCGTCAGGATTGATCGCGATTGCCTTGTCACAGTCCTGGATAGCAGCCTTCATCTTTGACATTTTAAGGAGAGTGCTAAAAACGACAACAATTATACAAATATTTATGAATTTGCAGTTCGGGCATTTGCGCCTATGTCTATAATCGGTTTAAAATTGTATGGCACGATTCCCAAAAACCCTAAAACTCGCACCTATTAAATCTTTTTAAGTAAGTGGGATAGTGCAACTTAAATTTGAAACCAATTTTAGGAATAACTGCAAAAGTCTGACCGCAAATGTATAAACATAAAAAAGGGTAAGATTTTAGAATAACATTTTAAACCAATTACATACATCACCAATTTTCAAATATTTCCCAGCATCGCCTATCTGCACCGCTAAACCCTTTCTTTTTAGTGGATTTTGTCCCACTGTCCGCTTTGCTTATCCTTTGCTGACAAATTTATTGCAAAATTGAATTTGGTTGGGTAAATATAATTCGGGTCAAAAACTTGGGTTTTCAATAATAACTTATTACGGGAAAGTGTTAATATTAGTCCCGTCTGTGTTAGAACGTTTATGCATTGTGCTGGTACATTTGCGGATAACCGACATTTGCGGACAGCACTTTTAAATTATTATTCAACAAAAATTTTCTCAAGCAATGTTAATTCTTTTCGAATTTAATCCTCTCAATGATCAAAATTATTTTTTATAAGGCGGTACTGTAGAATTCACTAATCAGCTGTTTTATGGCGGCTTATTGTTGTTTGTTTGTTAATCAATTCACGATTAGTTAATCGATATTAGGGTAATTAAATAAAAACATTTGTTAAGTTTGTTATTTAATATATCTAAAACAAAAAACAGGTTTCCATCCGTAAAAGTCATGCAAATGTCGGTTTTAAAAATCCACAAATGTCGTTGTCCGCAAATGTCGGGACACGATTGTACTTGTTGTAAAAAACAAACTTTGCTCTTTTGGCGTGTAAAATGGCTGAACCAGGATTTAGTTCAATGGCTTTGGTAAGAAGCCCAAAGGCACTTTGGTAATCGCCTAAACAAATGTATGGATACAAAAAGTCAATTCTTTTAGCAAACCTTCATTGAATGCTGCCATGGCTAATTCTCTGTTTTCGTCCGCCTGTTCAATATCCTTTTCGGCCACTTGCTTGCTCGGTTCCCCCATAACAAGTTGCAAATCCCCAGTTTGGTCTACCATCACTCCGCTATTATCCAACTCGGGCAATGGCAATTCTTCTTCCCCCTCTCCTTTTTGTTGTTCTTCCTTTTCGGGCTTTTCCTCGACCGTTGGTTCTTCTTTGTCCGATTCACGCTTCTTAGCAGAGGACGACGAAGTGTTAGGCGGAATTTTAGCACCAAGACTAAACCCATAGGGAGTATAGGGGTTAATATACGATATTAGGGACTTGAAAAGGTTCACTACAGGTCCGGTTGGAAGCAGTCCCACAGGGGAGATTCACTATAAAAGCATTGTATTTAGGGTATTTTCATGTCAGCGTTAGATTAGCTCCGTCTAATGTTTGTACTAACCTTTCCAAGTATTCCTTGTAGAAACCAAATTGCTCACTGTGCAACAAAGAAGGATCCTGCTTACACATTTCAATAAACTGCTTTAAAAGTGCAACTTTGTCTGCAGACATGATGAATTGTGGAAATCAATATTTTCCTGAAAAAAATATTCGTAAATTTACTTCAGAAATGCCATCGAATTTTTGTGAAATAAGGACTTTTTTGATTAAAAATAAGTTTGGGGTCAAAATAAGGCCGTTTTTAAAAATACGATTCATCATAAAAAAAACATTTCTTAGGGGGTTTCGGCTACGCTGATCACGGATATGAAATCTATTTTGTCCAATTCCGTACCCCAGACCCGAATTCGAACAAAAGGTCGAAAATTCTAATTTTTAAAAATCCAATTTTTAGAACTTATAACAGGGTTGCGATATGTCCTTATTTCTAAAAAATGTTCTGATTTGGGAGGTCCAAATCTTAGAAACCAAAAATGTTCTTATTTCATACTCTGACGTAAAAATAAGACTATTTTTTGCAAAAAGAAATTTCCCGGCGGCGCCTGTCGGCACCGCCGGACACTCATTTCTTTTGAAATTTTACAAAACCCACAAAAATTGACTTCTTTTTTGGGAAAATCTGTTAACAAAACGGCCATAAATTTTCGGAATTTCCCCCGGTGGTGCCTATCGGCACTATCGGACACCCATTCGCGTAGGTTTTCTCAAACTTAATATCAAAATTCCCAAAAAGGATATTTAAGTTGAAATTTGCAAAAAAGTCAGAAAAAGGCAGGATTTTTATGAGTTTTGAATTGTAACTTCTTTATAAAACAATTTTTTTTTTTGATTTTTAAAGAATTAATAGAGCTCTTATTGGTCTTTCGAATGATACCCAAATTGCAGAATTTGATCAAGTAATAAAAAAGTTATGAGGTAAGTTATGAAGTTCTAAAGTTCGTGGCAATGAACCCGCTGGCAATGAAACCTCCCGCTCCGGACTCAAATGACCTGATCCGCGCAGCGCATCTTAATAAAATGGTTATAAATTGCACCAAAATACAATATTTTGACATATTTTCGTTTGAAACCACCAAAATCAGTTTTTCTTCTCATTTCTAAGCAGGAAAGGAAGAAAAACCCTATAAGTCCCAAAAAAAAGGAATACTCCCCCCTGCGAAACAGGCCACGCTAAACTGAAAGGAAATTAAAACAATAAATTTCGTCAAAAAATTCCGATTTTCTTTTCTTTGGCATTCCGTTATAATTTTTGTAACTGGAGCCAAACGCGGGATTTGTTTTCGCGATTTGCGAGCCGTGTCAACTTCAATCGCGATCCGCGGGATTTTTTCAATTACAACCAGTGTTCCTGGTGCTAAATTTGCAGAAATGAAAGTGTCTATTTCATTGGAAAGTGATTTGTACTGTACTATCGAACCCCTTATTTATACAAGTTTTTTTTTGATTGGACCCGTAAAAAACGTTTGGACGTATAAAAATTTGGACGCGAAACTTCAGCAGATCTGAAATTTTTTGGTCACCTTCTCAAACCTGCTCCCATACTCGCGACACCTAGATACGGGCATACGAGCCTGGATTTTTTAAATAATGACCATGTTATGCATGTAGTTTCAGTTTTGTTTATCTCATTCATTTTATGTGAATACATCACCAAATCACCATCATCAATGACAACTCAAGAAGAAAACGAAATCAAATTGCCTCGTAAATATTTAATTATAATCCAAATTGTATAACTTAATTTGTTGGTTTCAGAGAAAATCAGCAATGACTATGAGTTTCGTGGCATTGCGCCGGTCGGAGTTCTCATCAACGCATTTGAGCTAAATTTGAGGGGAGCACCTGACAGAGTCTATCAACATGAACTTCGTTTTGTGGCGGAGTACCAAATCATTAAAAAGGGCAAAGAGGAATCACGCGAGTTGGCGCGTGGGCCACGAAATGAGTGAGCATTTGCAAAGACATGCCTTTTATCGGAACGAATGGGTGGGGGAGGGGTTGAAACTTCGATAAAATAGCAATATTTACGGGAGTGGGTTTAAGGCAGTTGTCCTGCGTTTGAGTCGATCTGTCCGATGTTTTTCAATGCAATAGTCATTTTACAGCGAGAGCAAAGAGACGCGTCGCGAGTTGCACTGGTCGCTTTGGAGAATTCTGCTCGATCAGAATGGCGACTTTTTTGGAAACGAGAAAAACAAGTTCAGTTACGACTGTGCGTTGCTTCTTTATTCGTTGCGGCGATTGATGAAAAACGGAGAGACACGCGAATTTGTGATTGCGCCAGAGAGTTTGGTGGGTTTCGGTTTGCAACGGTGCAATTTAATGGCGATACTTTGCTCTTTGAATTCCGTAGGATTCGTTGAGCGATCGTAGTCGTGCCTATCTGCGCAAGTGTGAGCGCGTGAAGGCCTTGCTGACGGCTACTGAAGAAGTGGAAGTTCGGAATGTACACGTCACGGAGCCTGGTGGTGATCGATCGGTGTGCCAGTTTTTGGAATTGTTAAGCACTCAGCGAATGCACGAAAAGTAAGTGCTTTGGTGATAGTGTAGGCCGATTGTCCTCTCTTTTTTTGTTCAAAATGTCTCGCTCTGTCTTATTGTAATTTGCTAATGTGCCATTTCAGAAATGAACATTTTGTCTTCGGAAACCGAATGTTCGAGAAAAACAGTGTTGTGCAACTGCAGGGCGACCCGCGCATTTGCAAGGAGGGCATGCAGAAGAACGTGCGCTTCGTCGGGGACAATCCCCAGCAGAGCATGGCCATCATTCAGTTGGACGGTGTGCGGCCACTTCAATTAATTAATACATTTTTATGTTTCAGCTAAGAAATCGGCTTTTTTCCCGGCGATTGATCTCATGCAATTCGTCGGCAGTTTTCTGAATTCTCGTCCTGAACAGATCGAAAATGACTTGTCGCAGCCTGGGAGGGTCCGCGTCATCAACAAGCAAATCAAAGGTTGCACCTCCCAATTCTGAACTTAGCCAAATAAAATAACGCATTAACATTTTAAGGACTTGCTGTCCAAACTACGCACTTGCCAGAAAACCAAGTGAGTGGGACATAATTTGTTTGTCTGCGCGTCCTTGAATCTATGTGTCATGGATTTGTTTAAATTTAAACAATAGTCATTTGGTTCCTTGAATCCATTCGGGTTTTGTCCTTCCTTTTTTTTTCTATTGATGTCGTTCAGATGACTTTCTCTGCTTCGGGACTGACTGATCGTGGCGCCAATGAAATTACTTTTATGATGGAAAACCAACAGATATATTTGGTGCAATACTACGCACAAAAGTACAATCGACGACTTCGATACCCTCGCCTTCCGTGCGTGATTCACCGCAGGGGCAGTCAAGAATCGTTCTTTCCCATGGAAGTGCTTCAAATTATGTGAGTTCAGAAGAATGACCTTGCCTAATTCTGTCTCCGTTCCTTTGCCTTTTCAGCGATGGACAACGTGTTCCACTGGACAAACAAACACCGAAACTTACAGAGCAAATGATCAGAAAGTGCCAAGTTTTGCCTATCGATTTGCCGCGTGGCATTGAGACGCAGCGCGACAAAGGGATGATTCAGAATGCCAATCCTTTCTTTCGTGCTCACGAAGTCCGTGTCGAGACCAAGATGATGCAAGCTGAGGCACAACATTTGTATCCTCCGGCACTCGCCTTCTCGGCACAAAATGAACAAATTGAGCCGAATAATCGTGGCGGTTAGAATTGTATTTTAAAATGTTTCATTTGTTGTGCCATTCCTTTCAGTTTTGGACTTTCGTTTGGCTGATCGTGGTCAACCTTTGCCCCGTCGTTACTCCGTACCATGCGAATTTCCCAAAGTTTGGGCTGTACTCATTGTGCAAAATTCAGTTCGCCTAGACCAATGCAGGTATATAAAGGAAAAATACCCTCAAATTTGCCCATTTTACTTTGAATAAAAATAAATAATATTCGTCTTGCGTCACTTCGATACGGAGAAAGATAAAACTTTTTTGTTAAAAATTTATTGAAAGAGTATCGATATTTTTTATTAATATAGCAATTGGGCGCATATAAATGCATACCGAAGCTAATATATATTGAAACTGGGCCCATACAAATTCAGACCGAAGGTCGTATATCGAAATAAGCTATTATTTCCCACTATGTATCGGAACGGGGGTTAGCTCATTGTAAAATAATGTTTAGGAAATTAAAAGTCGCTTTACACTGTAAAAACGAATTCAGATATTTTTGTGAGAGTTTGGTCAAGTGTGCTCAAACTCGCGATGTTCCGATGTCAATGCCTAGGATTGAAACCTTGGAGGAGGTTTCTCTGTAAGCATACGAAAATATTTTGCTTTTCACAATTTCAATTTTAGCAATTTTGTCCGTGAGAGATTCGAATTTTATTCGAAGCACCGTTGCCAATTTGTGCTTTTTTTTGCGCCTGGGAAGGAATCGGCTCATCCTGGCGATGTGCACCATGTGTTTAAGTTGCAGGAAATTGAACATGGCAAGTGCATTTTCTGTCAGTATTATCATCACTTTCGCTTTTCCTCCTCCCCTCTTCTTATTTCTTCCTTTTTCCTGAATCCTCTCTCTCTTTTTTTATCCTCCCTAATTCTCCATACTTTACCCTTGCTCTTTTCTCCTTCATTTCCTTTCCTCCCCTCCCCCCCCCCCTCGCCTCTGATTTTACCCTCTCTTCTTTGCCTAGGCGTTCTGACTCAGCATGTCTCTCCAAAAATCGTGGAGAAAGCCACTGGCCGTCAGGGGGCCATTATGGTACTGGACAACATCATGCTGAAAATGAATTTGAAAATGGGTGGCGCAAACTACGAAATTTGTGCAGCTCAAGTTTTCAAACAGGCAAACGGAATTCGGCATGACATTCTGTGAGTGGTCTGTTCGGCGATGGTTTGTTCGACCCAATTGTTTCAGTTCTGAGCAATGGCTGGGAAGCAAACGGATGTTTTTCGGGTTGGAAATGTCACACGCGCCGCCTCAGACTTTGTTCGAACGGCGTACGGGGAAGGCGCCCGCCATTCCGACAATTGTTGGCGTAAGTGATATTTTGTTGCTGTCTCTTCCTTGCCCAAAAGGTGCCTGCCCACTTCAGATGGCATATACCATTTCCAAACACATGCTGAAGCTGAACGGCACTTACTGGATGCAGCAGCCACGTGTCACCACCGTACAAATGGCTACTCCGATGGTCAACGCAATTAAAGAGGCTCTGATGATGTTCAATGTGC
The DNA here is from genome assembly GCA_039877585.1 of Heterodera filipjevi. NCBI lineage: Eukaryota > Metazoa > Nematoda > Chromadorea > Rhabditida > Heteroderidae > Heterodera > Heterodera filipjevi. Next base: position 11,765,926 of record JBDPZO010000006.1, on the reverse strand, counting down.
AAAGTGGGTTCTTCCCGGAACACATTTTTGTGTTCAGGGCCGGCGCCTCGGAAGGCGAGTACAAAAAGGTGAGGTGAAGAAAGCAAACGAGTTGTGGGATGTGTCAACATTTGAAGGTCGCGTATTGGGAAGGCGGAGCATTTACGACTGCCTTCGCTGAGCTGATCAACGAGCGGAAGATGAGCAAAAAGCCAGCGTTGACAATTATCGTTTGCCAGCGTAACTCCAACTACCGCATCATTCCGAAGAATGTGCAGTCGGGCGGCCGTGCGCCAGAGCAAAACTGTCAGCCAGGGACTGTGCTGGACAAACGGGTAAAGAACGCACGGGGCTTCTCAAATAGTGAACGAATAACCAAATAAAACCTCTTTTTCAGGCCATGCATTCCTCACTTACCGAATTCCTGTTGGTCGGCCATCGAACCATACAAGTTAGTGGACTGATTCCCCTGCAATTATTCCCGAACTTAACTTGATAATGCCACATTTCTCCTCTCAGGGAACTGCGCAGCCTTTGCGCTGTACCGTCGTCTTAGACACATCCGACCCGCGTATCAAGCTCAGTGAATTGGAACAGATTACTTATGCCTTGTGCTATCAACACGGCATCTGCTGCAGTCCGACCGCCGTTCCAGGCGTTCTTTATTCCGCTGGGGATTTGGCCAAGCGAGGACGGAATAATTGGCGTACAAGCACGTGAGTCTATCGATTTTTTGGCAATGAAAATGACCCTTTTAAGTGCTGACGGCGACAATATCCAGGAATTCGACTTGCCGCCCCAGGGTCAACCTGAGGACGTTCGGGCCCAAGCCCAGGCTCAGTTGGACGGTTCGTTCGAGAAAAGTTATTTTAAATTTCACATTTATTTAAATTCAGAACAACGCGCCGCTTATTTCGCTCACGTCACTGATGATCTCCGTCCGAGTATTCCCACCAAATTTTGGGCCTAGCGAAAGAATGATGCTGATCTGAGAACAAATCCCATGGTACAAAAAACTAACCCAGGCAGAGTTCTGCAAATTTTTATCTGGACGCAGTCTTAATCATAATATATTTCTGATTCTTTTCGGTTAGTAGAAACACCTGAAAAGTTTTGCAGTAAATCGGAAATTTCTCTAAGAATAACTTTGTATAGACTTGTCGTGTCAGTTTTTAAATGTCACTGGGATTCAATCGTCCAACGTACAATAAAGCATCATAATGATATTTCCATTCTTTAATTTGTATTTTTATTTTCGATATTTTATAGTACGTTTAACGATTGAGTTCCAAGCAGATCCTTTGATTTATGTTATTGAACTGATTCTTGGCGATATACTCATACTTTCCTTCATCTGAATCTCCATCTTTCTTTTGTTCCTTTCGGCTCCCAAATTGACAATCAATCATCCGCATATTATTATTGTTTTTTCATTTTTTACTACAACTTTATCGAAATAAAATTACGGTATGATATGTGACGTATTGGCTGTATTCTGTTGGGTTGTCTCAAAAATTCTGTTTCGAATCATAGCAAATTTGGTTCACAAATAAAAAAGTTACAAAGTGCTAAACGAGTCTGGCGCCGAACCGAGTCTGATCTTAAAAATTTATTTTTTTTTTTTTAAATGGGGGGCTGGGGAAGGTGGTGGGTACGGGAACAGGACGACTCGCCTACGACGACTCGCCGACAGACGACTCGCCGATAATATTCAAAAAAATTAAATACAACAAAAGGTTGATTAAGACAGTATTTCTTAAACAAATTCAGCGCAAATAAATAATATGCGCCAAGTCGCGCAAGTATGTCATAATAGCATTTCTGTTTTTCAACGAATTTAAATGGAATGCCGAAGCTTGCAATCGGACATAAAATTTTTTTGGCTATGCTCACACGCATATTTGGAGATTCAGTGGTGATTTGAGAAAGAAACAGAAAGGCATAGATGCGTATTTTGAATAAATGTCCGTGGCCATGAAGGGCCATCAAACAGGACCAGATACAATAAGCAATAAGCAGATGAACGGATTCTCACAAGAAGTAAAATTATTCATTGAAAACATTATGACATACTTGCGCGACTTGGCGCATATTATTTATTTGCGCTGAATTTGTTTAAGAAATACTGTCTTAATCAACCTTTTGTTGTATTTAATTTTTTTGAATATTATCGGCGAGTCGTCCGTCGGCGAGTCATCTTATCGGCGAGTCGTCTCTCGGCGAGTCGGCGTCGGCGAGTCGTCTGTCGGCGAATCGTCCTGTTCCCTTTTCTACTCTTTTGCATTTAATTTTTAATTAGCACCGTAAGGCGATGACAATTTATTGACACTATTATTTTTTGCACTATTTTTATCATTCAAAATCTCATTTGTTTATACTTTTTGTTTCTTTTGATTTGTTGTTGTATTATTATTATGATTCTTCTTCTCGTCTTCTTCGATTTTGTGTTTGTACTATTTTAAATTTATTCTAAATAAACTCCGTATTTCACATCTTTCAACTGCTTCAACAAAGACTCGCCAAGAATTTGCCTCTTCTTCTCCGCTGTTTCTGTTCACGCCGATCTTAAGACTACATCGCCGTGTAAGCTGACTGTTATCAATTTTTGTTCACTTCTCTTCATTTCTGCATTTTCGCTATCTTCCTTGTCGTCAATTGTGTTTCTGAGTCCAATCCCAAATTCCTTCAAAGTCCCCCTGAAAGAACTTTTCGAAGATTTTCAAGTGCCTTATTTTATAAATTTGCATCAATTACGAAACTATTTTTTACAGGCCACTTTCACAACATTGAACAGCCATGGACCAACTCGATGGACCACGTTACAATTGGTTGTTTCCAAAATTCTGCGCTTCTGGGACATTTTCGCCGAATACTTTTCAAATGATGGACCGCTTATTTTGCGCAATTTTTTCGCTTCGGACTCGGCAAAAACAGTGGTCACGTTTCTCAGCGTCGTCCTGCCAATTTTCAATTACTCGATCAACATTTTACAAGTTAAATAATTTTCTACAACCAATCTTATTTGCATTTCATTCCTAGAAAAAAATGCCATTTTGCTGGAGTTAATTGCGGAAATGACCGGTTTCCGGCGAAAAATAGAAGAGCGCCTTTCTGAGGAATTTTATGGAATGATCACAGCGCAAATGCTACGCCGTTTGGAACCGAATGAGTCGGCGCTTTTACGGCAATCATTTCGGGTTTTATTTTGTTAAAAGATGTAAATTTGTAATATTTTAAGAATTTTCTCCGATCAACGGTCAATTATGTAGACAAATGGTTCAGAATCGAGCGCTTTCCAACGGACATTGATTGGATTTCTCTCAAAGAAAAGGAAGTTTCTCGCGCGGATGTGATGAATTTAGCCGAGCAAATTGCCCCTGAAGTGGATGACAATGCGCTTTTTGATGAAATTACGACGTTGAATGAGCTGCTCGCCAAAATTCCTAACGAGAAATTCGCTGAAACCGACGCAGAAAAGATTGGCTTAAACTTTTCGAAGCGGATTTGCCTAATCTTCTTTTGCTCGTCGGCAAAATTCTCTCAATTCCCGTGTCCAATGCATGCGTGGAGCGTGTTTTCTCACTTTGCTCGGCCCAATGGACGGATGCAAGAAATTCATTGAAAGTTGAAACTATTAAGAGTCTCGCCCAAATTAAACAGAATTACGATCTTAGTTGCCCCGAAATGTACGATTTGCTTATTTCCAATCACAAATTGCTCAAAATGATTATAGGTAATGAAAAATATGATATTTGATGCTCATTTGCTTTAATAAATTGATGTTAGTGGCTACACGATCATTTTGGCAAAATGTCCTTATTTTTGACCCCAAAATCTTATTTTTTGACCTTGATGTTCTTATTTTGAAAATTTTCATATGAGACCCCTGGTTTAAGGTGGTATTTGTTTACACTCCCCCCGACGTTGCAATGAAAGAATTTCATTTTTTGAATTTTTTCAAAATTACCCACTTTTGTCGATTTTTCGGAACTTTGATCACTTTTTTCTGATCAGTTTGGGGGGTGGAGCCAAAAAAGCCAAAAATTTACAATAGTAAATCGACTATGCTCTACACGATAAAAGTGGGTTTAAAGTGATTTGGATACTCACAGTTCGAATTGTTCCCTTGTTAGCAAAAAATATTTAAGATTCGAAGAAAAATTTTCGAATAGTATGCCAAATTTTCTTTATTTTTGTAAGTGATCTTATATTTTTGTCACTTTTTTACCAAAAGACTACAAAACTCCGCGAATCCTCATTTTCCAAAAAAATCCTCCCTGACCCTCTAAAAGACAACAAATTGAGGAAAAATCCTTATATATCGCAGCCCTTCCTTTAGGACATAAAAAACAAAAAACAAAATTTGGACCAACCCTTTGGTATTTTTTCTCAAATTCCAACACTAGGAATAGCGCCGTAGTCCTAGACTTTGTATTAATAAATTGTTTTGCTATTTTAGATTGAGAAAGACAATGCCGCGCCAAATAACCGACATCAAGGTCGAAGCATTTCTACTTTCTCTTTCTTTAATTTAAATTTGTTTAGCAATTTCTATTGACTGCTCGACGCAAAGATGCAAAATCCGTCAAGATCAAGAAGAACAAGGAGAACACGAAGTTTAAGGTGAGCAATCATTTTACCAATATCTGCTTTTACTCGGTCATAGGTTCGTTGCACGCGCTTCCTTTATACTCTTGTAGTGGAAGACAAAGAGAAAGCCGAGAAATTGAAACAGTCTTTGCCTCCAGGACTCCAAGTCAAAGAGTTGAAGTGAGCACAGTTGAGCGCAGTGACGGCGATGTTTTTGTTGTTTTTTTGTTTATTCTGCTTTGATAAAATTGTTGTGTTATTCACTTGAATATTAATTGGTTGAAACTTAGCTATTCATCTTTATAAAGTTAGTTGTAAATTTTTCTTCATCACCACACTCAAAGGTGTGCCACATCAAATGAATGGTTTTGAGGGTCGCCCAGTAAGGCCACAATTTGCGGAAGCCGGTTTGTTGCTTTGGTCATTTGTGCTCATATTCATTTCAAGTAATTGTGGCTTTAGTTTATGGCAATGCCAGCCAACCACAGCAACACTTACCGACTTTAAGACAGGGCGAGCCTACCTCTGAAATGTGCCGTTCGGCATTGATTCAAAGACGTTCTGCAAATTTACCCAAACTCAAAGAGCTTAGCGCCGGAAGTCCTTCTGAAATGAATAATTCTTCCACGGAGTGTCCGCTAACAGTACTATTATGAACAAAATATTTGAAAAAGTTAACTGTCTTGCAGAATACAGGAAATCATCAAATGAATGAGCTGGACTTCCATTATGCCGACTCCGACAGTTACAGGTCCGAGTTGGCCGAGCTGTACACTTATTCAGAAATGGATGAATTTGCGTTGAATTATGAGTGTTTTATACGATATATGCGTGAGAGAAAGGTAATGGTACTTCGTTTCCATAAATGTATTTGCCAACAGAAAGAACCCATTTGGAATGGCTTGCCGATTAAAGAGAAAAGCGAAATTCTTCAAAACATCGCAGAATCTTTTGAAAATTCTGATCCTGAACAAAGATTGGAAGCGGCTCGGATAATCCTTTACTTTTTACAGGTGATTCATAAACATTAAAACAAGCTATTTTAACTGTCCGTTTCAACTAAAAAGTTTTTTTTTTAGGGTGCCTATGGTGATTTTGCCGATTGTGAAGCAAAAGATTTTGATCGTTGGTCTACAGAGGGTATCTGCGAGAGCTCGAGTATTATTATTTCCTGCTTTTAAAGTAAAAACAGTCAATTTGAGCAGATTCTTTGACCCTGAAAACCCCTAAAATAGTTTATTTCATGAAAAAAGTGGTGGGGGAGGGGCGGGAAATGTTGTCTACAGTATACTGACTGGACCCATAAAATGGACTAAAGTCAATTAAGTTTTTTAGCTACTGCTGATGGGGCGTGCGAAGCAAAAGGCCTCGATGCTGCGTCCAAATGGTTTGGGACTGACCACGGAACGGGCGGGTATGAGCAAGAATGTTTGGTCCGTGCTGCACTGAATGCTTACCAAATGTACGAACACGGGATTTTCCAAGTGAATTTGCTACAAAATAATCCCTTTCATCTCCCAGTCCCGAATAGGCATTATGCTCGCTTCTTCGACTCGAAGATACTGTGCCCTTTGAACGTCATGCGGACCATTCTCGACAATCCAGCGTGTCCAACTCGAGGTCTGCCTCTCATATGGACTTGGCTACCAGCAGTGACGGAATTGGCGGTGGTTGCGTGGGCACGAGCGGAAGTGCAAGTGGTACTTTGGAACGACGTCGGTCGCGGAGGTCGGCCACATTGGCGGACAACGAAAGCGTTCGAGTGACTATCAACTGCATCTATCACATGGTTGGCGGGGTCAGGGTGGTAATATATTTCGCCTGTCAAAGTTCTTTTTTACTACACCTTAAGGTAGAGGCAATTCGACGAGACGACTTATTGGAGATCATTGAAGAGTCTTCACGTTCATTAGAAAGCCTTACAGATGGTTTAACAAAATCTCCCCTGTCGCGATTGCGTTTATTACAACAACAATTTTTGACTGAACTTGGTTCAACCCATTAATTCTCCACCGTTTTGTTCTTATTCCCATTTTGTTTTGTAGAAGAACCAATGGAAAGTCAAGAGACTCTGTTGGTCCATCTTTTTGAGATGATGCCTTCTTTTGTCCGCGGGAAAACGCCCCATTACCCAATAAAAAAAGTTACTCGCTTTATTTATCAAAAAGCAATTTGGTTTGTTCAGATTCTGCTTCTTTGCTGGAAGGTGCTGCTTGCAACTCTCGGAGGCATCCATTTTCTCCGGAACGAAAAGGCACGTAAAAGGACCGAAGCTGGACTTCCGTCAGTCGCTGACACCGTTCAAATAGCCATAAAGATGAAGCCATTATTAAATTGTGACGGAACTGGTCAGTTTAACAAGCTAGGGTTACAGTTTATCTCTAATTTCTTAATTCCTATGCCTAAATTGGTTTCAAAATGATATATCCCGATAAAATATACAACGGAATCGTCCCTATATCATATTTTTCATAAACCGGATTTCCGGTTCCTAAATCTTTGACCAACGGATACCGCCTGAATCTCTGGTATAGGCGCATTGCTTGGACTGAACTCGGCGGGCGCCGGAGATGGGAAGAGCGAGACGGAATCGGGAAGTGAGAAATGGGAAAAGAGAACCATGCCATTCTGTTTCACACTTTAAAGCAATTACTGGACAACTTGGACGTAAAGTTCGCTCCATACACCACTCACTCCGTCCGTTCAATCGCCAAGTGGCCTGCTCCTCCACTTCCGACCAAAGTTTCATCTTTTTTAAATTTAGTTATTGAAATTCTTTAGCTGAACCCACAACACACGGCGAGCCCAACCTTAGCGAAGAAAGCAATGCCTTTTTACAGGACAAAAAAGGCGAGGGAGAGGGAGCATTGGGAGGAATGTCAGAAGAAACCAAACAAATTGCGGAAGAAGTCGATGAAGCAATTGTTGGAAGACAAATTCAGGAAAATGAGGTGAATGACGTACCACAGAGTTGTTTTCTTCTTTTTTTTCTGTTCCGTAAAGACAAATCTCTTCCAAAGTTTAGGAATTGTTTTGAAAAAATCCGAAATATTTATGCGTCTGCAAATGTCTGGGAACCAATCACAATCAGTGTGTACCAACCACCCCCCCCCCCCATTTCTGCTCCCTGGCTCATTTCTCTTTTTCTTTTAAACCCTTTCTTAAATTTTAATCCCCTACCCCCCTGTTTCATTCACCAAGGAAGCCGAGCCATTGATTGAGGAAGAGAATGGCGCGCTCCTGGATCAAGTTTTGGAAGAGCTTTCTTCAGCAAGTAACGAGGAGACAGTGGAGGAAAAGGAAGAACGGAAGTGGGAGGAACGGAAGGAATATATTGGAGGGAATGAAGAGCGACACATAAAAGTGACGCTGAGCACGGGAGAGACGAGGGCAACTTCAGTATTTGGAGACCAGAAGAGGGTATCACAGAGCTAAAAAGAATTGAATGAATAAAAAAAGCGATTCATTTCAGAAAGTGGAGAATACGCAACTTTTATCGATCAGAAAAACTCCTCATGAATCGCTAAAACACCAAAAATGCGGCGCAGATGAAACGTCACGCAACCCGAACGGGGGCGATCAAACACCAAAGGCATGTGATTCGCCGTCCAAATTGAACAGCCCGTGGCCCCCGCCACCACCGACCGGTAACGAACTGAGGGATGCCATTTTTCCATTCTATCGTAATACATGTGCAGGGGTCGGCCAGCGCGACCCTCGTACGATGTACGATTGGTCGAGGGGGGCGGGGGGATTTTTCATGCGATCGGCTAACTTTCAATTTTCACTGTCTCTTACATAACGAGGATTCTTTTAGGCTTGCCATGGCGTCCCAAAGTGCGTGAATCGGACATTGAAAGCTTCTTGCAAGCCCAGCGGTAAAAAGGACATAAGTTCATTATTATAATATTTCCTTTAGCAAAAAGCACTTTCATTACCAATTGCCACCCGGTGATTCCACCACCGTTTTTGCTTTACCTGAGCCCATCGTCAAAGGGAGTTTGACCGCATTGCGTCGTAATCTCTTTGTTCCGCTCACCGAACTTCAGGTTTAGTTCTGGCACTGTTTTCTGGAAATTTTTCAATATTTTTTAAAGCTCAAATCCGAAGATCGATACAACCGATTTCCATTTTCTCAAAAAGAATTCTTCGCGGATTGTCCGACTGAGCGACTTTACGTCAGAATTCTCCCCGGGATGACCGAATATGTAATTGCACTACTTAAAGTTATCCTCGCTTCATTACCCTCTTCTAAGGTTTTTTTTCCTTTATAACATTGGAAGAACACCCTACTTAATAATGCAGGCGAAAATTGATGCTGTCACAATTCTGTCCGATGTTCTAACACCCGAAACTGACACAAATGAGTAATTTATGACCATCAATCAAGAAGATTATCATCATAATTCATTTAGAGTTCTTTCAAATTCGATCAGCTTAGATCTTGCTAGTTTTTCTCACACTAATGTGCTGGAAGAGACCGTCCGAGTCGCAATAGACATAAATCGACACAAGGAAGTCGGGTTTAATTCAATGTCTCCGAATTTGATCCTTGCATACAATGATTCTCCAGCTGATCATCAAGGCAGCTTCATCCATTCTCATTCTTCTGCTAAAGCATTTGCGATTGAACCACGTCCTTCAATTCGAAAACTTGGCCCGTTACCTTGTCTTGGCCAATTGCCTTCCGTTGGTGCTTAAGTTTCTTGACCAGAACATCTGTCGCTACTTCCAATCGAAGCATGAGTTAGCCCCGTTCAGCTACCCACAGTGTGCACTATTCTTTGTGAGGAATGGATGTGAGTGGGTCTGGGCGTGCAGTTTTGCCATCTTTTGTCCTTATCAGACGAGTGGCCTCAATTGACTGCGGACAATGTTGACGGGTGTGACGGTGACAGTGAATCGCCTTCTTATTTTCTGTGGCGCAATGTTTTCTCTTCCATAAATTTGATTCGTGTGATCAACAAACTCACAAAAGGCAAACAATCGCGTACTCAAATGTTGGTTGTCTACAAATCAGCGCCTGTGTTGAAACGATGCATGCGCGCAAAGCTGGTGAGGGGATTGGGGTAGAAAATAACTCAGAAAAATTAAATTTATATTTTCTTAACAAAAATTGTAGGGTGTTGGAGCTTGGAGGTACGTCCCCCCCGCCCTCCCCCCCCCCCCGCCCCCCGCCAACGTCTCTGTCTTTTTCCCTGTGGATGGTTTTCTATTTTTTGTATTATTTTTTAGGGAATCTTCCAGCTATACGTATTGAAATTACTGAAGATGCAAGCCCGCTATTTGGGCCGACAGTGGCGCAAGACGAACATGGATTTGATTTCGGGCATTTACTTACGCGTCAGACATAGGCTGAACGATGACTGGGCTTTCGCCAACGAAGTGATGCGGACGAAATCAATTGATTCGCAGCAGGAGGAGAACGAATTGGGCTTGGCCATTAGACGATTTAACGCACGACGTTATCCTCGTATTTACAGAGATGGAGGTGGACAAGGGGCGGAGGGGGGGCACCCCCAAAGCGACGCCGGACTAGTTTTTAGACACTTAGAAAAGCAGAACTTACGCGATCAAAAAACTCGAAAATTTTAATATTATTGCAAAAAACCTGGTATTTCATGAATTTAATTAGTATTTTTATTGCTTAACTCCTGCTTAATCATAGTTTTTAAACCAGAATACTGGGCCGATATTCTCACTTCTGGCGCTTTGACATTATGTTTACTATATGTTTTCATAAAAGGCTGTGTGATTGATGTATTTTTTCAGAATCTCATGGCGGAGCGGCAAGGGAAGGGGAGGAGCAACACACGCAGCAGGAGAAAGTGACCTCGTCAGCTACTGAAGTAGCCAAATTGGGTTTTGTGGACGAATGGGACCCGAATGAATGGAAGCCAACGGACCATGTGTGTGTTATGTCATTTTTGGCTCTAGTGCATTTTAGACGTCCAATCGACTTTTAAACGTCCGGTCAAAACTAGGCGTCCAATCGACTTTTATGCGTCCAGTCAACTGATCATTCTCCGCTCTTGGGCTATAACTTTCTTTTTGATCGGTTAATCTCTACATTCTTGGTATCATTAGAAAGTTTAAAGCCTGTAGAAGCCTCAACAATCAAGTTCAAAATTTTCGAACGCCGGACAAAATTTTTTTTTATTATTAAAACATTTTTCACTTGTTTGATTATAATTTTTTTGACGTTTTTTCTGGCATTAATACATTCTCGAGATTTTGAGCTTTCTAATGATACCAAGAATGAAGAGATTGCCCGATCAAGAAGAATGTTATAGCTATAAAACGGAGGATGGTCGGTTGATTGGACGCCTAAAAGTCGAATGGACGCCTAAAAGTCGATTGGACGCCTAAAATGCACTAGAGCCTCATTTTTGTTCTCTTTTCTAAAATTTTTCGATATATTTTTACATTTTTTTCAGTCCTTTCAATCCGCGTTGGCCTGGGAACCGCAGTTTAGCGAACGATTCACACAAAATTACGGGCAATGGTTGGAGGAAGAGGTCTTTGGACAGCAGACGGATTGGGATTCGCTGCTGCGCAATTCCAGGGGGTTGTTGGACATTTACTGCTAACGATCATTTTTACCCAAATTAATTAATTATTGAGTAATTCAATATCAAATATGGACTCTTTTATTACACTGCGTTAATATTTTTATCGCTTTTACAAAATAAATGTGGTTTCAGGGTACTAAATGTTTTATTAATCAGTTCTATTTATGTTAATTCGTCCATCGACTTTTGCGCATCTAATCAAATTTTACAATTTATTAGTAATAGGAAAAATTTTTGGACACGTTAAAAATAATGGCCTTTTAAACATTAATGCATTTATTATTGCGTGGGCACATTGTTTGCATTTCTTATTTTCTCGGGTATAAATTGCGCAGTGTGTCGTTTTGGGCCCTTCGCGCTGTGTCGTCCTCCAAAATTTGCTTCAGTACATTCAATTCCCTTTCGGCCTAAACCGTTTGGGTGCTCTGACTGAGTAAATGTTTTTTTCTCCCGGCTCACCTTTTCTCGGGCCGCTCTTTCCTCGCTGATCCGCTGGCGGATCAGCACCAATTCCGTTTTAGCCTCCTCCGCCTCTTTCTGCGCGTATTTTAACTTTTGCTCAGGCTGAAAAATAATAAACTACTCTGTATTCATATACTATAATTAAAAAACAATCTCAATATGACATTATGGACAGAACTAAACATTCTATCACGTACATTCTCAGGGGTGTACTTTTTCAAAATTTGAAAGGTCAATTTTTAGGGGTCTATTTTTCTTTTTATGACATTTTTCTTAGGGAATTTCTCAAAAATTAAACAGCACCCAAAAATGCCAAAAAAGGCACCAAAATGCCAAAAAAAAAAAAAGGCATTTAAGGCACGAAAATCCCGAAAAAGTAAATAAAGGCATTATAAAAGTCATCGCAGAAGCCTCCAAGTATTAAATACTTTTTCTTGCTTATTTCAAGTTATTAAGGGTAAATACTCAACTCGTTTTTGGCCAACTCGTTTTTGTTACGACTCGTTTTTGACTCAACTCGTTTTTATTGTCTCAACTCGTTTTTCGGGTTGAAAAACCCTAAATCGAAGGGAAACGAAAGGGAAAAAATAAAAGCCGGAGGTTTTCGGGGTCGTTGATCACGAATATGGCATTAGTTTTTGCCAATTCCTAACTCCGGACCCCGAACTCGAACAAAAAATCGAAAATTTTTAATTTTTTCTAAGTCGCTTTTATCGACAATAAATGTTCGAGAATATCTGTTCAAAGCTATATGATCTGTTTTTATGGGCTTTAAGAAGATTTTTGGACAAAAATTTTTTTTTTATGGAAAATAGAGTTCACGACTTTTGTTCGAATTCGGTACCCAAAAAACAAAATGACATCATTCCAAGTCGAATCTGGCCTATTAGAGTAATTTTGACGGATAAAAGCGACTTAGAAAAAATTAAAAATTTTCGACTTTTTGTTCGAGTTCGGGGTCCGGGGTTAGGAATTGGCAAAAACTAATGCCATATTCGTGATCAGCGACCCCGAAAACCCCCGGCTTTTATTTTTTCCCTTTCGTTTCCCTTCGATTTAGGGTTTTTCAACCCGAAAAACGAGTTGAGACAATAAAAACGAGTTAAGACAATAAAAACGAGTTGAGACAATAAAAACGAGTTGAGACAATAAAAACGAGTTGAGTCAAAAACGAGTCGTAACAAAAAAGAGTTGGCCAAAAACGAGTTGAATGCCGTCCTTATTAAGTGCGTTGGAATTTTTTGGCATTTGTCTAAAAATGCCATCCCTTGTAATAAATGCAAGATTTTTTTTTAAATAATTTAATATTTCGGATAATCAAAATTTACCAATTTTCGTTTCTCCCTTTCCTCCATCAGCTCCCTTTTCAATTGTTCCGTTTCATTGTGTGCTTTATCTGCTTCTTCGCGTGTTTGTAACAATTTGTTCTTTACCGCTTCCAAAACAGAATCATTTGATCCGCGCGACATTTGCTCAATTTGACAAATTTCCTTTTCTTATTATTTATGACTAATTTAATTAGAAGAGAAAGGGAAAAATAGCGAGGAAGGAACGATGGGCAAAATAAGTGGAGAAAAAAAAGACAACAGCTGTCGCAAAATTTATTGCCAATGAAAACGGTCCTTTCTTCGAGCGAATCGATTTTTATCGGGTGATGTCATACAAGCGGATAACGGATCAGATGCCGGATCACTGTTGACTGATAACCAGTCCGGTCGACAGCTGTAAAATCTGTTTATCTTAAGTCTGATATTCGTCATTTATCTGATTCTATTTTTTCCCGGAGTAAATCTTAATTACACCCCAACAAAAAAGAAGGGTCCCGATTCTCGAGTGGGCGTTCTTTATACGCCCGGCTTTTTGTTAAAAAACCTTACACGGTTCTGATTTTTAAACATTAAAAAATGTGTTCAAGCCAAATTTTATTATGCCATTCGTTGTGACAAAGAATAAATTAAAAGGCAGTTCAAGTGAAGGGAAAAAAAGTTACGTTCAGTTCAAGTGACCCAAAACAAAGAAATGAGATGTTTCTGTACAATAGTGGCAGTAAAGGATTAAGCTGAAAATGTTAACATTCGGGCAGTGTGATCTAAGTGATTAACTGAAAAGCAAAAACGGAAAAAATTATGGTCAAATTGAATATGGAGAATGAAGGAAAGAAAGGAATGGAGAAACAAAATTATAGAGGGAATTGCATAGCAAAACATTTGTCGAAATAAATTAAAATAAAATGGAATTGGATATTTGTGGTTGATGTATAATTGGTTGATTCATTCTTCTGTCTGATTAGTGCCATCCTTTCGCTAAGCCCAAAATTTGGTGGGAATACTCGGACGGAGATCATCAGTGACGTGAGCGAAATAAGCGGCGCGTTGTTCTGAATTTAAATAAATGTGAAATATAAAATAACTTTTTCTCGAACGAACCGTCCAACTGAGCCTGGGCTTGGGCCCGAACGTCCTCAGGTTGACCCTGGGGCGGCAAGTCGAATTCCTGGATATTGTCGCCGTCAGCACTTAAAAGGGTCATTTTCATTGCCAAAAAATCATAGACTCACGTGCTTGTACGCCAATTATTCCGTCCACGCGTGGCCAAATCCCCAGCGGAATAAAGAACGCCTGGAACGGCGGTCGGACTGCAGCAGATGCCGTGTTGATAGCACAAGGCATAAGTAATCTGTTCCAATTCACTGAGCTTGATACGCGGGTCGGATGTGTCTAAGACGACGGTACAGCGCAAAGGCTGCGCAGTTCCCTGAGAGGAGAAATGTGGCATTATCAAGTTAAGTTCGGGAATAATTGCAGGGGAATCAGTCCACTAACTTGTATGGTTCGATGGCCGACCAACAGGAATTCGGTAAGTGAGGAATGCATGGCCTGAAAAAGAGGTTTTATTTGGTTATTCGTTCACTATTTGAGAAGCCCCGTGCGTTCTTTACCCGTTTGTCCAGCACAGTCCCTGGCTGACAGTTTTGCTCTGGCGCACGGCCGCCCGACTGCACATTCTTCGGAATGATGCGGTAGTTGGAGTTACGCTGGCAAACGATAATTGTCAACGCTGGCTTTTTGCTCATCTTCCGCTCGTTGATCAGCTCAGCGAAGGCAGTCGTAAATGCTCCGCCTTCCCAATACGCGACCTTCAAATGTTGACACATCCCACAACTCGTTTGCTTTCTTCACCTCACCTTTTTGTACTCGCCTTCCGAGGCGCCGGCCCTGAACACAAAAATGTGTTCCGGGAAGAACCCACTTTGCACATTGAACATCATCAGAGCCTCTTTAATTGCGTTGACCATCGGAGTAGCCATTTGTACGGTGGTGACACGTGGCTGCTGCATCCAGTAAGTGCCGTTCAGCTTCAGCATGTGTTTGGAAATGGTATATGCCATCTGAAGTGGGCAGGCACCTTTTGGGCAAGGAAGAGACAGCAACAAAATATCACTTACGCCAACAATTGTCGGAATGGCGGGCGCCTTCCCCGTACGCCGTTCGAACAAAGTCTGAGGCGGCGCGTGGGACATTTCCAACCCGAAAAACATCCGTTTGCTTCCCAGCCATTGCTCAGAACTGAAACAATTGGGTCGAACAAACCATCGCCGAACAGACCACTCACAGAATGTCATGCCGAATTCCGTTTGCCTGTTTGAAAACTTGAGCTGCACAAATTTCGTAGTTTGCGCCACCCATTTTCAAATTCATTTTCAGCATGATGTTGTCCAGTACCATAATGGCCCCCTGACGGCCAGTGGCTTTCTCCACGATTTTTGGAGAGACATGCTGAGTCAGAACGCCTAGGCAAAGAAGAGAGGGTAAAATCAGAGGCGAGGGGGGGGGGAGGGGAGGAAAGGAAATGAAGGAGAAAAGAGCAAGGGTAAAGTATGGAGAATTAGGGAGGATAAAAAAAGAGAGAGAGGATTCAGGAAAAAGGAAGAAATAAGAAGAGGGGAGGAGGAAAAGCGAAAGTGATGATAATGCTGACAGAAAATGCACTTGCCATGTTCAATTTCCTGCAACTTAAACACATGGTGCACATCGCCAGGATGAGCCGATTCCTTCCCAGGCGCAAAAACCAGCACAAATTGGCAACGGTGCTTCGAATAAAAGTCAAATTGTTCACGGATATGCTCGCTGAAGGATATCTGTGCAATTAATGTAACCGAGGGGAGGGGAGGAATGAAAGGAATTCATTTGGGCAGTCAACTTAAGAAATAATCTATTAAGTATTCAAAATGTGTAATTTTAAATAAAACAGAATGGATTAATTTATTGCAATTATTGTAATAAGTTTCCACTTGTATAAAATCCAACTAACAGCGAAGTGTCCTCAAAGTGATCGACCCGAGGTGGCATTCCCATCTGAACACCACGCGCCTGAGCACAACGCACCAAACTCTCGCAGAATTGTCTGAAAATGAATAGTATGCGTTTGTTTCTTGCTGTGTTTGGCGCGTCACCTGCACTGGTCCTTTCTAACGGAGCTTTGAACAATGACGACAGCCCAAGTTTTGGGAAATTCGCATGGTACGGAGTAACGACGGGGCAAAGGTTGACCACGATCAGCCAAACGAAAGTCCAAAACTGAAAGGAATGGCACAACAAATGAAACATTTTGAAAACACAATTCTAACCGCCACGATTATTCGGCTCAATTTGTTCATTTTGTGCCGAGAAGGCGAGTGCCGGAGGATACAAATGTTGTGCCTCAGCTTGCATCATATTGGTCTCAACACGGACTTCGTGAGCACGAAAGAAAGGATTGGCATTCTGAATCATCCCTTTGTCGCGCTGCGTCTCAATGCCACGCGGCAAATCGATAGGCAAAACTTGGCACTTTCTGATCATTTGCTCTGTAAGTTTCGGTGTTTGTTTGTCCAGTGGAACACGTTGTCCATCGCTGAAAAGGAACAAAAACGGAGACAGAATTAGGCAAGGTCATTCTTCTAAACTCACATAATTTGAAGCACTTCCATGGGAAAGAACGATTCTTGACTGCCCCTGCGGTGAATCACGCACGGAAGGCGAGGGTATCGAAGTCGTCGATTGTACTTTTGTGCGTAGTATTGCACCAAATTTATCTGTTGGCTTTCCATCATAAAAGTAATTTCATTGGCGCCACGATCAGTCAGTCCCGAAGCAGAGAAAGTCATCTGAACGACATCAATAGAAAAAAAAAGGAAGGACAAAACCCGAATGGATTCAAGGAACCAAATGACTATTGTTTAAATTTAAACAAATCCATGACACATAGATTCAAGGACGCGCAGACAAACAAATTATGTCCCACTCACTTGGTTTTCTGGCAAGTGCGTAGTTTGGACAGCAAGTCCTTAAAATGTTAATGCGTTATTTTATTTGGCTAAGTTCAGAATTGGGAGGTGCAACCTTTGATTTGCTTGTTGATGACGCGGACCCTCCCAGGCTGCGACAAGTCATTTTCGATCTGTTCAGGACGAGAATTCAGAAAACTGCCGACGAATTGCATGAGATCTATCGCCGGGAAAAAAGCCGATTTCTTAGCTGAAACATAAAAATGTATTAATTAATTGAAGTGGCCGCACACCGTCCAACTGAATGATGGCCATGCTCTGCTGGGGATTGTCCCCGACGAAGCGCACGTTCTTCTGCATGCCCTCCTTGCAAATGCGCGGGTCGCCCTGCAGTTGCACAACACTGTTTTTCTCGAACATTCGGTTTCCGAAGACAAAATGTTCATTTCTGAAATGGCACATTAGCAAATTACAATAAGACAGAGCGAGACATTTTGAACAAAAAAAGAGAGGACAATCGGCCTACACTATCACCAAAGCACTTACTTTTCGTGCATTCGCTGAGTGCTTAACAATTCCAAAAACTGGCACACCGATCGATCACCACCAGGCTCCGTGACGTGTACATTCCGAACTTCCACTTCTTCAGTAGCCGTCAGCAAGGCCTTCACGCGCTCACACTTGCGCAGATAGGCACGACTACGATCGCTCAACGAATCCTACGGAATTCAAAGAGCAAAGTATCGCCATTAAATTGCACCGTTGCAAACCGAAACCCACCAAACTCTCTGGCGCAATCACAAATTCGCGTGTCTCTCCGTTTTTCATCAATCGCCGCAACGAATAAAGAAGCAACGCACAGTCGTAACTGAACTTGTTTTTCTCGTTTCCAAAAAAGTCGCCATTCTGATCGAGCAGAATTCTCCAAAGCGACCAGTGCAACTCGCGACGCGTCTCTTTGCTCTCGCTGTAAAATGACTATTGCATTGAAAACCATCGGACAGATCGACTCAAACGCAGGACAACTGCCTTAAACCCACTCCCGTAAATATTGCTATTTTATCGAAGTTTCAACCCCTCCCCCACCCATTCGTTCCGATAAAAGGCATGTCTTTGCAAATGCTCACTCATTTCGTGGCCCACGCGCCAACTCGCGTGCCTCCGCTTGGCCTTCTTTGCCCTTTTTGGTCGTCTTCGGATATTCTGCCAAAAACCGAAGTTCATGCTGATAAACTTTGTCGGGGGCTGCCCTCAAATTCAACTCAAATGCGTTGATGAGAACTCCGACCGGTGCGATGCCACGAATTTCATAATCATTGCTGATTTTCTCTGAAACATAAAAATTATCATTTACAAAATTCATTTTGGATTATTTCATATCCATAAGCAAAGATAAATTTGCGGATAACGAAACTTTATGAATTGGCAAAAAGAAAAAACCGTTTTCATTAGTACGGTTTCGTTCATTTTTGACAAATATTTTTTTTTTAACCTTCATTAGAGGTCCCATCGAAACTTTTCCGAAATAAGGAGTCGCTGTTTTAAAATATCATGTGTTTGGTACGAGTTTTTTTTTATGCTTTAAGAGATAAATTGTGAGAAAATCTACGCGAATGTGGGTCCGGAAGTGCCGATAAGCGCCACCGGAAAAATTTTTGAAAGTTTGTCGATTTTTTGAAAGTTTGTCGATCGTTTGTTAACCAAAAGACAATTTGTGTCGTTTTTAAAAATTTTCAAAAGGATTGAATGCCCGGCGGTGCCAACTGGCGCCGCCCGGGAAATTCTAGATATTTAAAAAAATAGTAATATTTTTTTATCCAATGTAAGAAATAAGGGCACTCCTGACTTATACGGGGGATTTTTAAAACAGTCGAACCCGGAAAAATAGAGGATGAAGTCGATCCGATCCGACCTCCGAGATTGAGCGGCGCCCCACCTACTAGCCGCCGCAGTCGAGTGTGCGGTGTATTGGCCTAATTTTAATAAACAGATTTAAAAAAATCTTTGGTACTGAAATGGCTTTTTTCACAGGGACTAAGTTGGACGATGCCCACATGGCGCCCAATCGACTTCATCCTGTTTTTAGCCTTGGCTCATCAACAGCTTTCGAATGATACCAAATTTGTCAGGGTTCGACCGTTTTAAAAAAAAACCCCGTATAAGTCAGGAAATTCGAAATAAGGAAAAACAAGGATTAGATATCACATAACACTTAAAAAAGGCTAAAAAAACCTACTCTCTAAATTTTGCGGTAAATAAAGAAAGGCCCTTTAAAAAAGCTATTTAAGAAGAAAGCTTTTTCATTTTCCCAAAACACAATGGAAAACAAAAATAATTTTTGTCATTTATCCATAAATATCTGTAAGCGACTCACGAGGCAATTGAATTTCGTTTTCTGCTTGTTCTGCCATGGACGATGTTTTCACTTGACAATGATGAATGGCATGAATCAGAATAAGAGAATCTACATAAGAAAACAATGTTAAACGGATAGCATATCACCACCCAACAAATAAATCCTTCCTTTTCTTTAGATCAAAAATGCTCAAAAATATCATTGGTACTTCTGATTTTTCTTAAGAAAAATTGCATAAAGTGCCGAAAATATTAAATTTTTGACTGCGATTATAAAAATAAATAAAAGGTCGGCCATTAATCGAAACTAAAATTTGTGAGGATAGTATAGGGTCAAAGAGGAGAGGGAGAAACTGTGAATGGTCAGTAGCAAAGAATGGCACACAGCACAGTGGACAGAGATGCAAATGATGGAGAACGAGAGGGAGGGAAGGTGAGTGGGTGAGTGAGTTGGAGGACGAAAACTGAGGAAGGACTTTGGCAGAGCAACTGGCGTCGGTGAGGGGGGGGGGGGAGGGAGGAGACGGCCGACGGGGCGAAGATGGGCATTGGGCAGGGGAAGCGGAGAAAACGGCGGACGATGTGCAAATGGGGCACAGAATGAGAGGGAATGGACAGCGGAGGGGGGGGGGGAGGGGGAGGGGAGGGGGGGGGAGGGGGAGGGGAGGGGGGGGGGAGGGGGAGGGGAGGGGGGGGGGGAGGGGGAGGGGAGGGGGGGGGGGAGGGGCCTCTTTGGACTGCTATGCAAATGCACCACTCAACTCACCCAGCGAGCCACTGCCTGCACCACTTTTACAACACAAAATTGGCTGATTTTGTATCAACGGCAAAAAATGAAGAAAAGGTCGTCCCCTTCACCAATGGAATTGTTGCGGTTGGGAATGTCCGTCGGTCCGTCCTCTCCTCTGTCCCATCAACTCTTCCTCTTCACCTCCCCCTCTCCTCATCCATCCAAATGCCCCCTTCCCTTTGTCCCTTATCGTCCATCCATCTTTTACCAACATTACCTTTCCTTTTTTGCCGTTCTGTCAGTCCAACCAAAATACAAATGTTTCCCTTTTTGCCCCAGCAGGACAGTTTTTTTTTACAATTTAGTCAAGCAAAAAAAAAAAACGAAGGATGAAGAAAAAGAATAAATAAAAGTGATGGAGTTGTATTTTGTGGGAATGGCCAATAAAAACGAACAGAATAAGCAATTGCATTAAGATGTAAAGAATGTGGGGATAATTTAACAGAAATTTAAAGAAATTCGAAAAAGTAAACGAAAATTAAAAAGGGGGGGGGGATGAATAGTTTAAAAGAAATAATATCTAAATGCAAAATAAAAATGAATGAGTCACCTACCCTTCCGCTCCCCCTCCCCCCGCCTTTGTCCATGTATCCATTAAAATGCCCAGCAGAAGAATTAGTGAATGGTAAGTCGGTCAATTCAAAGCAGAGACACAACTGTTTACGACCTAACAACATAAGTAAATAAACAAATGTAAGGTTTAGGCTCACTGCTGTCCAATTTAAAGTTGAGGGCGTAAAAATGCATTTAATATAAATTTATAAATTGTTTTCGATAAGCGCCCATTTTCATAAGTCCGTTAATTTTCATGACGATTGGTCGGGCGATAAGTGATTGAATTTGTTGGGGAAAAGACGAAGACCGACGGGGGAATGAAGTGCTAAAGCAATGCGACAGAGCGAAAAGAATCGATAAGGGAGGGCCGTGTGGGTTTGATTTGCTGCAGCTAAATTTGTATGAGAAACATGGATTGTCAGCGTTTGCTGCTTTTCCTTCCTTTTTGCTATCTTTTCTTTTGGCATTTTTTTCCATTTAAAGCTTTTAGACGACCAAATTGTTTTATGAACAATTTTTTTTAAAGAAATTATAAGGCCATTAACGGCGCATAGAAAAAGCACAAAAATTCTCTAAAAAATTTCTCCAGCCCATAAGATTTTTTCCAAATTTACTTCAAACCATTTTGAGTTTTAGGCTTATAATTTATTTCCATTTAATTTTGGAAAATTATTAAAATGCATTTTCTATTTTTTTGTTAATTTTTAACAAGGCAATCAAAAACGATAAATTTATCCATTTCAAGTAATATTATTTTCGTTCTGTATTAATAAATCACAAGCTTTGAGCTTTCAAGTAATTCTTCATTTATTTATTATCCAATAAACAAGTGTCTGGTGCTCAGATGTCCGTGCCTTATGCCGCCGGTGTCTGACCACAGATATTTTGTATTTAAGCTTAGGGCTCTTCGCGGCCGATTCTAATTCGGTCCACCCGGGTTTTCGGTCCATTTACTGACCACCAACTTCTTTGGTAAAATCAAGGGCGTAGCTAAGGGGGGGGGGGGGGGGGCGGGGGCTGAGGGGGCTATAGCCCCACCTCCCCCCCCACCCCCCCCGAAGCCAAGGGTCTGGCTACGCCCTTGGGCAAAATGGTAATTCAAATAAGTAATACGGTATCATCACCAGTGCTATTGTATTGCGTTACATGCTCCCAACCGGTCACTGTATTATGAGTCCTCCGCTTGAATGCAATTCGGCGCTTGTCTCAGCCGCTTTTCGTCCATAGTAAGACCAATAGACAATCTTATCAGAGAAGAGAGATCATTGGGGAGGATTCACTGACTGACCCGCAACAGCAACAAAACACTCACATTGAAAAGGGCGAACATTGTGGGAAAGGCAATTCGAGACACCTTCGGAAGAAAACATAGTGATAAAATGCAATGGTTATTTGGGGGAATAATACGGCATTCAAATTGACTGACTTTGTCTATTGACTCGGCCTCGATTTGCGGTGGCACAAAATGATTGAGCAAAGTGATAAGGCGGAAGCGCAAAGGCGGCGTTCGTTGATGAAGCCTTACAATAAAATCGCCGTCCATCCTTTAAATAAAAGCATAAAAATGGAACTTGGAAAAGTGCCAACGGGAGCATGAAGCGCCTCTCGCCGCTTTGCCGGATCAGCGTTCCCCCGAACTTCGGTGACAAATCCTCGCCTCGCCCTCCCCCGGCGTCGCCACTGTGCCGGCGGCGCCGCTGTTCCCCATTTTGCAGTGGCGCCTCTCCCTTCTCCTCCTCCCTTCTTTTTTTGCATTTAATTAACCCCGAAGGAATCGCCTTTTTATTGCGCGGGTGCCCCGGTGGCATTTCGCGCACTTTGAAGCCGACGATGGCCAACTCGAGAAGACCTGAAGGGGAAGAGAGCTAAGCAGCAGCAGCGGGACGAACGGGGGACAAACTGCAGAAGATGAAGAACATCGCACCCAACATCCAAACATCAATCGCTTTAACATAAGACACACGGGGCAAATTCCTACACAAAAGTAAAAATGGAGCAGCACATTGTACCCATTTAACAGCACCATCCCCTTTAATTACCTCATAATATTTCCAAATTGAAAGATCATTGCCTAAAGGGAATCGATTTTGAGCAACTCAAAAATATGCCATGGAAAAAAGCGACCAAAAGAGCATTCACTCCGAGCATTGTCCGTGCGGGAATTGCCTTGGAGCCCAAACTGAAGGACACCCAACTGAAAAGGGGACAAACGGCACAATGCGAGGGAAGAGAGTGCCAACCTTATAAATATAGTCAAATAGGTGGGCACGTAAGCCTGCATAAAGTACCAAATATAACGCCGTTCAAATGAAAGTTTCACGTGCAGTTCGTCCTCAATTTGCGCTTTGTTTTTCCCCCTTTTTTCTGCTTCTTACCCACATTCCCGCGGGGTACGGCTGAAATTTGGGGATTTGACGGCACTTTTGTACCCATACCTCGACGACAAGGTATGCCTGAATGTTGACCAAGTTGAAGTCGGGCAACAGAATTGTGTTGATCGGATACACGGGGGTCGGATTCAGCGAATTCCAACGCATGCGAACTTCCTGGTTGTTATAGTTGAAGCTTTCGTAGATCAGATGGCACGTTTGGATGTCCATGGGAAAGTTTGTCCTTTCGTCGGAGATTATTTTCACATTCACACGCACTTTGGCACTTACAATTCCATGGCACACGGACCCTTCACTCGAACACGCTCAAAAATGTAAGGAAATTAAAAAACGAATGCATTTCAATTTGAAATAACTCACATAATTCACCCAAATGGTCCCGTTCGGATAGAGCATCAAAAAAATGTTCCTTAAATTGCGATTTGAACGATTTATCAGTGCGAAATGACTGACTGAAAAGGCGAACTGTGTATATGTGCAACTTTGGAGTTAATGAAGCATGAGTTTGGTGTCCACAGCTTCTCAAGCACTTGGTGGCTGATTAAATGTGAATTCACTTACAAAAATCGATTTGTTTGTTGTCCTAATCAATTAAACAATTAAGATTTGTTTGTTGTCCTAATCAATTATTAACTAAGATTTGTTTGTTGTCCTAATCAATTAAATAATTTTGGGGTCGTAATTATCAGTGTTGCCAGTTTTAGTCGAATGATTTTTTTCTGCTGCCTTGGGATCGCCTACACAGATAAACGCATTTTTAACTTTGATCCCCCTGAATGCGTGTTCTGTTTTAAAACAATTATAAATTAATTACCCTTCAGAAAATATTTAGCACTGCCCGACGATTGGCCTACTCAACAGAAACGACGATGGACTCATAACGATTTTCTGCGCTGAGTAGGCCAATCTTCCTAGTGCCAAGCGTATGCCTAATTGCCATCTCTGATAGGTGTGTTTTTCAGTGACTTACCTTAGTGTTAAATTTTGTTTGCACGGCGACATATGCTCAAAATTCAGTGCCGGATCCAACCACATCTGATAAGTGATCAGAAGAACATTGGGGGGACAAATGAATAAAAACGGAAGGATGGACTTTGTCGGACTGACCTCGTTGATGTAAATGTCCATCTCAAAATCGTTGGTTATCTCACTAATTGAAGTGATTGCCTGGAGGAAAAAATTTATTCAAAAATAAACATTATTTGCCTGAAGCCAAAATTCAATGGCCACATCAACGCCGTTTTCCTCTGGAAAATGCACAAAGCGGACACTGTCAAGCGGACTCGAGTACGGTGTGCTTACCCGGTATACGGTATTTGTTGTAGCCGGTTCCGTTGAGGAGACGATCGATTATCTGCACTTGGGTGGTGCAGTTTCGCCTCGATGACGCCGTCCTCGGCTGCTTTTGGTCGCTGTTGTTGTTGTTGTTGCTGCTGTGTTCAGTCGTTTGTCGGCTGTTGTGGTCGAAGTTGAAGAAGGGTCTGTCCGTGGTGCTTTCCCCTTCGGGCCTTTTCTCGTGGAATATGTGCACAATTCCTAATTATCTCGGATGGTTCGTCTTTCTTTCTCTTTCACCAATTTACTTTATCCATCTTCACTTTCTTATTTTGCCTTTCCAATTTTTTATTTTATTTTGATGCTTATTTTACATTTATGTATTCTTTGGAGAATTTTAAAACAAATGTGAATTTTTAATAATAATTTTTATTTCAAATGATAAAATGCGAAGAAACAAATCACCCCCCTCCCCGCTCAACCCAAAAAAAGAAAATTTAAATAAAAACAATTCGTAAAAGTTTGAACTCTTTTCCGACGCCTATCATCATTAAGAAGAAAAAGGAAAATGTCCTCTAATGGTTTGGCCCCCCCTACCATCCCCGCCCCCCTAATTTCCCATTTGACGTAATTGTTTCGTCATTAGATTTTCCGCAATTACCGTAATCAATGTCACCGTTTTCTTTGAATTCCGAATTGGCTCCGTCAATTGGTGCTGATGAGTCACAAATATCGGCTCCATTGAAAAAAAATGACAAAATTATTAAGTGAACAGGGCGATAAACTGCTGTAGATGCACCACGTCTTTTCATTGCACTTAATTTTGTGAATTGTGCCAGCGAAAATTAAAACTTCAAAATTTACAATCTCCGCCGAAATGGAATTATTCAATCGGCAGAAAAGGATTTCTGCCCCTTTCTTGGCCCGATATTTATAAAGAAATGAAAGTGCAATTGACGGCTCAGAAAAGAATTGGACGGATGGTGGGCAATGAGAAGAGAAACGCCTCGGGGGAAGGAAATGACCCAAAAAATGGAGTGCCCGAGGGGGGGGGGGCGTAAGTTTGGGGACTGAGAACAAATTGACTCAAAAGCGTGCTTAATCATTTTACCAACGAAGTGTCGGAGACCGACGCACAAACACTCACTCCAATGCACTTCTCTGTCCTAATCCCACCACCACGCCATCGCAAAACGACGTTCGGTAAAGGCACTTTAGAAAGGCCAAATTTGAAAGGGAAGAGAAGGAGGGGGAGGAAGAATGGAATTAGGGGAAAAAAATGCAAAATTCCGGTTTCTAAAGTTAAACTCTTTGCTGAAGGGATTAATTTTTTTTGGGCTTTATTTACCTCGCAAAAGGCCATTTTATTAAATTTAATGATTATTGGTTAAAATTAAATTTTTTAAACCTTTTTAATTTCTTTTTTAAATGAAAGCCCAATTTGTAACTTTGGTTCTTTTTTTGCTCAACTTGGAAATCGGCGCAATTAGTGACGCCGGGCAAAGAGGAGGAAGTGTAAAAGTAACAAAAGGTGCCTGCCTTTCCCTCGGGCCATTAAGTGCGCTTGCAAATGCCCCCGAGGGCACACGTCAAAAACTTTCGCCAAAAGTCTTTTGCCCGGGCATTTCCGTTTTACGCCGAAATTCTAATTGTTGTTCAACAGGGATTGGATGGCATGCAACTGCAATTACCTCGCTTTCTTTCAGAATTCCCTTCGCATTGTCTCAAAAAAATTTGGAATGGATTGAAAAATATTTTAGAAAAAAATTTTCTTTACAGAAAATATTAATTAAAAAAAATATTAGGGATTAGATAAAAGACGATTCTTTTCGGGCCAATTCATTTTTTACGTGCTATAAGTATAAACACTGTCTAACCTAACGGTGTTTGCGCTCCAACGCAAAATAGAGTTTAAAATGAATCGGATAAAGAACAAATTGGCCCGAAATTATTTTATTCGAATAATCTCAATTCGGCAGCGTAATTCGATAGTGAAAAAAGTAAAAGAATTTGAACTTAACATTTTGGGACGGACATTAGGCGATTTTGCATAATTTCTCGAGACATCGAGTGATTTCGACTGAATTGTTTCGTTTGCTCTTTTTGTCTGCTGGCGAATTCGACAGTGAATTGACCACTACAATGTTTGATTTTGACAGTACGACTAATTTTTTTATAAATGTTAGAAATTAAGAAAAATACAAAAAAGTCTAAATCTAAACGATTTTGTCCGCTTTAAAAAACATTTTGCCGAAAAATATTCAATTTTTTCGTATGAAAAACAAAATAAAATAATTTTTTTGTTTGAATCGGACGCAGTCAATTAGACGCTCACGATTGGGCGCCAGACTCGTTTAGGGCTTTGTAACATTTTTCATTGTGAACCTTTCACAAATTCGGTATTATTCGAAAGCTTAAAGTTTTAGAAGGTATTAATAAGCTATGGCTAAGCGATTGACCAACTCTTAAAAAATTAACGCAGAAATGTTTCTTTTGAGCTCCTTTCTTCAAAGCATATAAGCAAAAAAATAGAAAAAAAAATAATTCACAACCCCAAATTATAAAAAATAATTCTTACGGACTGAAATGGTCTTCCTCCAAAACTCCCGACACCCATAACTTTTTAGCTTCGGCTCACCACGCAAACAACCATATATTATATTATTAACACTCACCAAAATATTCATTATTATTAAGAAAGGAGCTGGTATAAAATTTTCGCATTATTGATGAAATAAGCAAAAAGTGGATAAGCGCTCCATCACTTCCAGGCCCGGCCGCCTGATTGGCGTAGGCAATCGATTCATTGTATCAATGTCTCCATGTCTTCAGCATGGTTCGCGACTTCAACATGCCGTGTACGGTAAACGCCTGCATTCAATGGGTCGCGCATTTGGTAGATATGCTTATGCATCTCATAACCATCTTTAAAGGGAGTATTCAGGAACACAACCATCGAATCTTAGTTTAAGCATGACCTTTTTTTAAAATTTCCATATTTAATAAGAGATTCTATTACTCAAAAAACTATTTCGATTGATTCGAATTGTAATACGAGCAACCGTCGGTTAAGAATTTAAATGTGAACCTTCGACGACAACGATTTAGCGTAAATGAAGTTCGGCTTCAAGATGCTCCAAAATTGCTCATCAAGTTTGAATTTTGAACGCCTGCGGCTCCACATTTCTTCAATTTGCTCTTCGATTTCTTTATCGTTCGCTCCTCCCCGTCGGATCAGCTCAAATACTCTTCTATCAGCCTCACGTTCTTTTTCATCCATTTTGTTAGCTTAATTAAAGGAGGGAATGAGCTTTTTAATGCTTATCACTTCATCTTATAGTTGTCGCAATAATATTTGCGAAGCTATACCCAGATGAAAACATGAATATTGCCAGAGACTTACGCTAAAAAAGAAATTTGTTCTAGAACCTTTCAGCTCCAAAAGTTCTTTTTCAGTGCCTTGCGCAGGCCCGCCAGGGATTGGTTCAATTGGCAAGGAATCTCTTGCATATTTGTATAATTTTTTGAGCTCAATTAGCTGATTTTTTTTTTTAATTTCAAAAATTGTCGAGCTAGGCCTCCCCGACGAATTCAGATTTGGTTGTGAATCTTTTGAATCTTCAGTAAAATTTCTTTAACTTTTTTCAGAATCGGAATTTCTAGAGTTAGTTTTTATAGAAAAAATCCTTTAGTTAATTTTTCTCTCTTTTTAAAAAAAAGTTATGACTTGAAGAATGCTTTTGGAATTTCTGACCATAGAGGGTAGGCATACCCTTTTGAATTTTTGGGAGGGGCTATAATCGAGAGGGGGGGGGGGGGGGCGCCACCGGGGAAAATTTATTGATAAAGTTAAGTGGGGAGCATGTTAGATTAGTGCCGTGCAAATGCCGTAACCCGTTTTAACTAAAACACAAATCATTTATTGAACGTAGGACGAGCAAACAAACATATTTTTTGAGGTTTAAACTTAGGAGAAAAAAGTTTTATTTGTATTTCTCCTATAATTTTCGATTGGACTCATAAAATGCAGTAGAGCCGGGTTTTGTCTATTTTTGGCTTGGGGCCCAAACGCCCCCGACCCAAAATATTGACGAAAATACTGAAAAAGCCCAAAATATTGACATAGAAAATGCATATTTGCAGTGCAAAAAAATCGTTTTTTTATCGATAAATAAATAAGCAATAAATTTAGAGGCAAATTTATTCACTGGTTAAATACTTATTAAATTTCCCTGTGTGTATTCCCGCCCATTGCCAAACAGCACTATAGAGGAAATTTTATCTTACATTTTGAAAATTACTGCATTATATTAAAAAGTTATTATTGAAATTTTTTTAAGCACCAAATTTTTTAAAACATTAAAAAGGGAAAACAAAATTGTTAAAAGGCTCCCATGTTCAAATAACAAATCTTAGAAATTAGGGCAATTCTACCTCTGATTTGTGTGTACGTACAAGGGGTGGAGCCGGTCTCTGATTTCAAAAATAGGAATTCTGATCTCTAGCAATCGTAAAGAAGAATATGGCGCTGCCCGGTGCATAAAATTGATCAAATCATTTCTTACGATAAATTTAAGTATTCTTGCTCAGCATGCTTGAAAACCCTCATAAACCAATTTTTAGAACAAGTTAAATTACGGGCACGGCAATTCAGTGTAGCCGATTCACAGTTCAGAGCGGGGGCTACCGGTCCGAGTGCCGAATAGAACAAAAAAAAATTCCGAGTTCCGAATGGCACAAAAAAAGCCAAAATGGCTTTTGTTTAAATAATGAAAACATAAAAGCCTAGACCTAGTCGAGCTTAAGCCTATGCCAAAGTTTAGACCTAAACTAAGCCTTAATTATAGAATAGTGTCAGTTTAAAAAAATCGTTCGGGACTCGGCCTTTTCGGCACTCGGACATTATTTACACTATTCGGCACTCGGAGCGGAAGCGGCCCATTTATCAAGGCACACTGAACGGCTACACTGTTCGGCCCATACTGAAGGGCAATCTAAATCGGCCACACTGAATCGCCCATACTGAATCGGCTACACTGGGCCGGTATAGACCCCCATTCTTTACGCCATTTAACAATTTCTATTTGCAAATAAAAGTTTCCAAAGCCTATGAATATGTTGTTTTCTGTGCGTTAGTCTTTTTGTGGAACATTATAATTATACTCAGCAGGCAACGAACACTTAGCCTTTCTGTCTAATTAGGGTAATTAGTAATTACACAGAAAAATAATTGTTAGGTATTTTATTGGCAAATATGTTCGAATTTTTTTTTTTGGTCAATCTGTTAATCACGAGATTTTAGGTGCTGATCCTGTGCCAAACCGTTCTTGCGCCGAGTGGTGGTTCCCTCATTCACGAGCATTCCGATAACTATAAAAAAAGTGAGAAATCCTCAGTTAATATTGGAAAAGTATAGTATGTAGATAAGAACAAAGTGACGCAAAACTCGAAAAAAATTCAGACTCAGACCCCTCCCAAGTTACTGATTGGTGTCGAGCCTTCTTCTTTTTTCATTCTCTTCCAGTCATCCTCATTCTGTCCCTCACCCCTCTCCTCCGCCCCCTCCCCGGGCTTTCCCAGTCAGCGCGAATAATGGGATTGGGTGGGGGCAAAGGAGAGAGTATCGATTAGGGGGACGGACGGCTGGATGTGTGGGGGATGGTCGGTCGGTCGGGTTCTCCCCTGCCCCGTCGCCTCACCCCACCACTAGCACCACCATCATCATCGTCCTCCGTCGCCTCTTCTCTTTCCCCCCCCCCCGCTCTGCTGCTCCTCACCGACAACAACATCCACCCCTCCCCTCTCTCTTGCTCCCTCTCTCCCCCTCCCCCCCCCATCCATTCGCCCCCACTCACTTTGTTTGTCTGCCCCCCGCACTGCACATGTGCTTTCCTCTTCTCTTCCTGTGTCCTCTCTTCCCCACCACCCACCCTCTATCTCCTCTGCTCCATCTCACCCTTCTCTCCCCCCCCCGCCCACCACTCGCAGGCAAAAGCACTTCCCGCCCGCACAGAGAAGAGAACATAGCTGGGGGGGGGGGGGGGGGGGGAGCACTTCCCCCACCCCTCTCCAAAAGACCCCTCCCCTCGCCTACCATCCTCTTCTCATCTTCCCCCCGCCCCCTCCCCCCCTTCGTCCCCCCGCTCACTCCGTCCCGTCATTCACCCCATCACCCACACCTCCGCCGCTTCGCTTGCCCCCTCTTTTTCCCTCCTCACCACCACCACCACCACCACCACTGACTGAACCCTTCCTTTCACGGACCCTTCTACACCCAAAGAAGACTAACCCCTCCTCCAATCTCCCCCCCCTCCCCCATCAATAGATAGAGTTGCCCTTAGGACCCACGCCTTTTCTTCCTTTTTCGGTAGTGGCACTGGGCCAAGAGAATTAAAAAGAACGTATGTGTATATGCCCAACGGTATCTGGTCAAGCCCAAATGACCTAAACAAACCTATTTGATCATTTATAAAAGCAGACAGATTATAGTCACAAATAAAGAAAGAAAGTCACTCTAATTAAAGGCAAAAAATGTCGACGTCTTGGAATCATTTGTTCGGGGGGATGATGAGTGGGTTCAAGTGAGTATTTGAAGTATAAATTGTGTTTCGTTATTACCAAAAAACTCGAAAACATGTTGATCATTTGGGGGATAACCATTCCTTTTTAGTGGGGGAATCGCTTTTCCGCCAAATGCCCAAATTGTCAGCGTCCATCAAAATCTTGCACAACAGCAGCAACAACAACAGCAGCAGCAGAGCCAACAGCAGCAGCAGCAACAGATCAAACGGGAAGCCCCGGGAGGCGATGGGATGGGCGCCGTGGGCACGACGACCATCAGCAGTGGGAGCACGAGTGGCAGCAGCTCCGCCAATTCCTCCGCCGCTTCTGCCGCTGCAGCAGCCGGTGGGGAAAACAAACATAAATTGAGCAGAGGGAGAAATACTATTGCGACTAGGAGATTAGAGATGAGGAAAGAGTGCAGGAACAGAGAAGCGGAGGGCGAGGGGAAGACACCATGGGCAGTGGGGGAACACCGTATTATGACAAATCGGGTACGGTTGCGGCAAAGGGATACTGTAGGGTGAGGGGAAAAGAAGAGATACACACCAATCAATGAACGGTTTCTTGAGCCAACACTCAAAAGTTGCAGCTGCTGCCGCCGCAAGCATGGAATTTCTGACCACAATTGCCAGCAAAGACTTATTGGAGGAACTGAAAGTGCAAAGTCAGGCGATAGTTCACAAGACAATTAGCAACGGAGCAGACGGGAAGCAGGTGAAGAACGATGAATGACTCATCTGTTTATAATTAATTGCCTTTTAAGTTGATCAAACACTACCGCTGCAATCGACACAGACACCAAGAGAAATGTCCGTTCAAAATGTTGGCCATTCAGTCGGAAGACGGAACGTTTCGCGTGTACAAGAGCGGAGACCATAACCACGCTGTTGTACCGTCGGGGAGAGCAACAGGTCGATTGCCTGGTGAGGATCACTGCTTTGAGACCCGTCATGGATTCATAGTCTTTCCCGTGGAGTTTACTTCGAGACACTCGTTAATTGAACATTATTCTCCCTCAGGTAATCCGCGCACCAATTGGATTCCGATGCAGACAGTGGCGTCGGTCGAAGACTTGGAGACGTTGCGACAGGCACAGCGAGTGACAGTCCACAAGACAACCTTTCACGGCAAGAACAGGCACTTCCGTTGCAATCGCCACCGGCACAACGAGCGGTGCATGTTCAAACTGTGAGTTTAGCAACGCATTCCGTTTCCTCCCCTTCCCACCTTTGTTTCACACTCATTGAAGAATTTGTTTGGATGATTGTTGTTTTTAAGGTTGGCTGTTACGGAGAACAACGGAGTGATCACCGTGTTCCGATCGGGCGAGCACAACCATCCCATTCAGCAGATCTCCAACTGTGTTTACTGATTGGTTGAGAAAGGGGCGGCACAGAGAAACAACACACACACACACACACGGAGGAAGTGAAAGTCGGAAAGAACTTCCAAGAAGTGATCAACTCCGCTCGGATGCCCAGTGGTGGCTAATGCCACCGATCTCTCGCCCATTCGTTCTTTCCCTTGGTGTTATTCTTTTCCTCGCACATTTAACGGCACTGGTCTTAACTGTTAATGGAACATGGACATCAAAAAGCTCTCCCCAGTGGACTTGCCCAGTGCTTTTCCCTTCCCTCCGTTTGCCCCCCCCCCCCCTTTGGTGTTTTGCCTCGATGGCCTCTCCCTTCCCATTTTTGATCAGATGTTTTCACTCATTGACCTACCTACCCAATCCTTATTCTTAAGCACTTATTTCATACAGACACATTAAAACGTACCTATTTTTTCGCCATGAATAAAATGCATATTTTAAAATTAAAAATAAAGACTTATGCATGGGTTGTGATCCAACAGATCCAAATGGTGGAAAAATATTTAAGAATGGAAAAGGTAACATGTACATGAAAACCGTTCAAAAAAAAATAGTAATTTTTCAATGTTTTGCTTTTATTTTTTTATATTTATGCCATTTTTGTTGTAATTCTGCAACTTTTGTACCATTCGAATGCTCTACGTGTTTGAAGCATTCATTAAGATACATTATTAAGCGATTTATCAACTTGCCAAAATGTAATCTGCAAAAAAAAAAGTCAGAATTCTTGTGAATTTTGATTTATAATTTTTATATATAGTAATTTGATTTTTGAAAAACTAATAGATCTCTTGAATATCTTTTGAATGATACCAAAATTACAGAATTGATCAAGTTAGTAAAAAGTTATGAGGTTCTAAAGTTGGCTGGTCCGCAGTTGAGGCACTCCGTAAAATTATCGTGGAGAGTTTAAGAAATGAAATGAAATTGATGAATTTGATAGTTTAAATTTAAATCGAATTTCGGTTTTCGAACATTTTTTAATTCGTTTCGAGTTCGTTTAGGGTGGTTCATTTGATTTTCGCCCAGCTTTTGTTTACCAATGAGGATTTGTTTGAGGGATTTTTTATCGAAGCAGGTTAACTGCATCTGGGGCCCCCGGCGGCGCCTAACGGCAGTGCCGGGCACCCCTCCCCCCGATAACTAAAATTGGTTCCATTTGAATTCTGGCAAAAAAATTGAAATAATCAAAATTCAATAATTTGTTATCGTTTTTAAACTCACTCTCCATTTGAGATATTTTTGGGAAACCCTAAGCGAATGGATGAAGGAGGGTCTGGTGGTGCCGATAGGAGCCACGGGAAAAAATTTTGAAAATTTATGGCTGATTTGTTAACAGTTTATAGACATTCTTGAAGAAAAAAATGCCAAAACTCTATTCTTAGGGGTCTATTTTTCTCGAAATTTCGGCTTTTACCCGAAACTCGAACCGCGAAATTCGAAACGCAAAAAAACCTAATTTTCGAAACGCGAAACGAAATTTCGCCCGTCCCTGTTCGGCACACCGGACCTCATGGAAGTTAAAAATTTTTTACCCCAAAGGCTAATATTTTTGAATTGCAATCTTCCAAAAATCTATTATTTTTCATTTATTTTAACCGAAAAAAACCGACCGACCCTTCTGTCCGGTCTTTACTAAACATATGAGCATGATTGTAGCATAAAATAAATCCGCCGAAGGATCAGATCAGTCCGTTCGTGCAAAGCAGTTCAGTCATCAGAGTAAGCCCTCCGCCAGCCGGAGCATCGAAAGAAGAGACGGAACCGATTCCCGTGTCGACTATTAAAATAGGACAATGAAGTGAGTCGAGCGGTGTTGAACTGTCCGCGAAGGCCCAGTTCTTTTGTAACAGCTGTTCACGTCTCCACTGAACTGCTCACAAGGGTCTAGACAAGGCCTTTCAACCCAGTGTATTTTAAATGATAAAAATAGAATTTAAAATAAAACTTGAAAATTTCTAAAAATTATTTTCTTATCTACATAATCTCACGTCGATAATTTTTTAAGTCGTGAAAAACACTCTTCTGTAGGTTTTCGGGGTCGCTGATCACTATTCCGGCATCCATTTCGACCAATTCCGAATCCCTGACCTGAATTCGAACAAAAAGTCAAAAATTTTAAATTTCAATTTTTAAACTTAAAATGACTAAGTATGTACATAGAACTCAGCTAGAAAATTTATTGACAATTAATATTGCCCTTTTAAACATTTTTGGCTTCAAAATTGAAATTTAGAATTTTTAATTTTTCGACTTTTTGTTCGAATTCAGGTCACGGATTCGCAATTAGTCGAAATGAATGCCGGAATCGTGATCAGCGTCCCCATAACCTATAGAAGAGTGTTTTTCACGACTTAAAAACCTAAAATAATTCTTATATTTCTCAAATATTTTTCTTTCCCCAATTTCTTCTCATATTTTTGTACTCTCTCTTTTAATGAGTTTTCAAATAAAATTTTTCGAAGCCTAATTATAATTTTAACTATTTATTTACAGAATGAAAGATGAAAAAGAAGTGGAAGATGCACTCAAAGTTAAGATTTTCTTCCAAAGACAAGCATTCATCATTTACATGGCCGATGCAATAACAGTTGACACATTCTTCGATAAAATTCGAGAAATTCTTAAATTGCCTCCAAGTCAGACAATCACTGTTAAATGGATAGACAGTGAAGGTTAATAATTCAATATCAAGAATAAAAAAAATATATATGTCTGTGTATATATATATAGCACAAATTTTTTTCAGACGATCCATGTACCATCTCCTCCCAATTGGAATTATTAGAAGCCGTTCGACTCACCTATGAATTGCGTGATGCCGAACTTAAGGTTTTCGCCTATCCCCGTTAAAATTCCGCCCGTTAAAATTCCGCACTGTCTTCTTTTTTTTCAGATACACGTATTCATCGGCCATCCGCCCATCCCGGGAGCCCCGTGCTTCGGCGAGGACAAAACGGTGTACAGAAGAGGGGCACGACGCTGGAAGAAGATTTATTCGGTGAACGGGCACAATTTCCACCAGAAAAGGCTGAATAAACGCACCATTTGCGCACTGTGCCAAGACAACATTTGGGGACTGGGCAGAGCAGGTCAGCAAAACATTCTGAAATGAACAATAATCTAAATAGTGTGGGGGATGGGGGGGGGGGGAAGCCACGCCAAAACGGCCACGCCAAAGTATTCGTCCCATTGCGAACCTCTAACCCTGAATCGAAAA
Organism: Heterodera filipjevi; assembly: GCA_039877585.1. Lineage (NCBI taxonomy): Eukaryota > Metazoa > Nematoda > Chromadorea > Rhabditida > Heteroderidae > Heterodera > Heterodera filipjevi. The sequence continues at coordinate 11,730,536 of JBDPZO010000006.1, read as the reverse complement.
AAGTCGAAAATTTAAATTTTCAAAGACCACATTTATGCAACAAAATCAACTCATATGCATGCAAATGATTTTTGTCTCGGTTATTGGCACGGGTAAACTCATAAACTTGCAAAAAAGATCTTCGAAAAATTTTCCGACAAACTCACTGTCCTAAAACGCCATTTTTCGTGCAGTTTTTAAACGTAAAATTTCGAAGCTCTTCCGACGCAGCCATATTAATAACAAAAAGCTAGAAAACTCAAAGCAAGAAAAACATCTACATGCATTTGAATTGTTTATTTCATAATGTGAAGTTTTGAAAATTTGATTCGGGGTCCTCTATGAACGGATTGGATGTTAGATCCACACTTCCGAAAACATTTTCTAATTTGTGCAAATGGTCATTTATTTTAGGGCTTCGTTGTGCCGAATGTGAGATGTGTGTCCACAAAAAGTGCCATAAATATGTGCGCAGTAAATGCGTTGACTCTGAACATTGTTTCAAGTCATCCACGGAGAATGTCAACCTTGGGATAGCCAAGCCGTCTTCTGCCGGTGTTGGCCAAGGTGTCTGCCCTCCTAAGAAAGCGTCACCATTCTCACAGAGTCCAGGCTGTGCCAATAACGCCACCCTCAGAAGTGTTCACAGCGGAGAAGGAGTTGAGGTTGAGAGTGGGTGGGGGTGGGGGGGGCGCGGAACAGGACAAAATTTCGCCGGCCGAAATTACGAGGGGACAAAATTTCGCGGGGAAAAATTGTCAAGAAAAACTAAATTTGCTGGAAAACCTCAGAATTTTTTAAAAGGAAATTTTCGAAAAAAAAAAATTGAAAAATCTGAGTTAAAAGAATACTTGCAAAAATGTATTTCTTCAGAAACTTTTTTAAATTTTTTTTATAAGTTTCTTGGAGTCTTTTGGAATTTTTCTGAAAATAATTAATGATCGATCAATTGGGGATTTTTTTATTAAACGATTATTTCTGAAAGTATCGGCGAAATTTTGTCCCGGAGAAATTTCGGCGGCGAAATTTTGGGGTGCACCGGGAGGTAAGTCGAACACGAACCAAAAAAGGATTTGTCAGAATGGAATTGCGGTACACACGTTAAACAACGGAGAAAGTGTCTTGGGCATTGGATTAGATGACTTTGAACTGCTGACAGTGATTGGACGCGGTTCGTATGCAAAAGTGGTCCAAGCAGAGCACAAGTGAGCCAGTAAAGGTAGTCGTTCGATGTTTGTTTTGTTTTTTAGAAAAACCGGACAAATTTACGCCATCAAAATAATCAAAAAATCGCTGGTTGTGACTGATGAAGAGGTCGTTTGGCACTCCTTTGCAAAGAAATAATAAATTCCGTTTTTCTAGGACATCGATTGGATTCAGACGGAAAAATCTGTGTTCGAGACTGCCTCCAACCACCCTTTCTTGGTCGGGCTTCACTCGTGTTTCCAGGTACATATTTTTAACACATTTTGGCGATTTTGCTATGCCCATGAATTTAGACAGATTCTCGTTTGTTTTTTGTCATCGAATTTATCCCTGGCGGAGATTTGATGTTTCACATGCAACGACAGCAGAAATTGCCTGAAGAGCATGCGAGGCAAGTACCCCCAAAGTGAAAATAATGTCATTCTTAGGTTTTACTCAGCGGAGATCATTTTGGCGCTGCATTTTCTCCATTCGCGGGGCATCATTTACCGCGACTTGAAGTTGGACAACGTACTGCTCGACGCTGAGGGGCACATTAAACTCACCGATTTCGGCATGTGCAAGGAAAACATTGGTCCTGGCGATGGCACCTCCACATTTTGTGGCACTCCCAATTATATCGCTCCCGAGATTTTGATGGGCGAAGAGTACGGCTTCAGCGTGGACTTTTGGGCCCTTGGTGTGTTGATGTTCGAAATGATGGCCGGACGATCGCCTTTCCATCTGCCGACAACGGAAGAAGACGAACAAACGGCGGAGGATCTTCTCTTTGTGAGTTTTTTGCGTGAAGGGAAAGGTTCAGAATTTTTGTGAAAGCAAACCCAACAAATTTAGAAAATGATAATGGAACACCAAATTCGCATCCCTCGCCATTTGAGCGTAAGGGCGGCTAATGTACTGAAAGGATTTCTTAACAAAGTGCCAATATTTGTTTGTGTGTTCCAATTGTTTTGTTCGTTTATTTTCAGATCCCTTCAGAGCGTTTAGGCTGCAAATCCGACTTGGAGGAAGGGTTGGCCGATATAAAAATGAACAGTTTTTTCAAGTCAAGCATCGACTGGGAATTGGTGGGTCCTTCAATGGTTTGCCCATTTTTCCAGTGCTTTTAGCTCGAACAACGACAAATAACACCACCTTATAATCCAAATGTGTCTGGCGACAGGGATCTGCAAAGATTTGACACAAGTTTCACCAACGGAAATCCGTCCCTAACTCCCGGTGAGCCAAGCGAAGAAAGCCTTTGGGCAATATCCAAATATTTGTTGTTACACAAAATAAGGATTTAATTTCTACTAATTTTGTAACTGATATGTTTTTCAGATAGTCCATCTGTGATCGCAAGAATTGACCAATGTGAGTTCTCCGCTTAACTGGTTACCCATTTCCCCTTCAATTTCAGCAGAGTTTGAAGGGTTCGAATATGTGAACCCATTGATATTCAACAAGGAGGACTCAGTTTAGCACGCCTATATTGTTCACTTATTTAAATCTATGCGAAAATGATACATATCGGCCAAATACCCAAAGTCTATTGGTCTGTCAACCAAACAAATTTAATTCTGTTATTGTTTATCATTCCATTACCCCATTGTCCTATTTAATTTTTATATGTTATATAATTTTGAACATTAAAATTTGTTTTTGTGGGTCACATTGTTTAAGTGTCATCTAACATTGTTTCCGGATTTACTAAAATTGTACATTTCAAAAATGCCAACTCACGATTTAGCTGCCCTGTTCATTTGCTCATCTGCGCATGACCCAATGTTTATGAACAAATATTTGAACTTTTCACTTTACTCATTTACCGTACATTTTTGTCGTTGAAAAATACCAAAAAAATATTGCTTTCCTTTGCACTTTTGTAAACAAAAATGAATGTCTGTTGTTTCCCCCACATCATTCAAATTCCTTTTCGTTCATTCCCTTTCCTCTCTCTCCCTTCCCTTCCCTTCCCTATTTTGGTCTCGTTCTCTCTTCCCCCCCCCCGTTTGTCCCTTCGTCGCCTCCCAATTCCTTTTCTCTGCTCGTTTACTTTTTCTTGTTCTACGCTCTCTTTTGCATTGGCACCGAATATGGCCAAAAAATGGTTGGGACGGGGGTGCGGGTAATTTATTTTACCAATTTGGGCATTTAATTTGTCTTAAGAAGCATATGTTTCAGCTTTTAGAGGGTGTTCTTTTTTTAATTGTTTTGACTTAATTATTTAACGTCGCATTGTATTTGAAATGGACTTTGGACAGACTTTGGACTCCAACTCAGCTGCCGGTTCTGGTTCAGTTTGCCCAACAATTGTCACCGCTGATAATTCTTCCATCCTTAGGGCCACCGACATTTCGAGCCAACTTTTTCAAGCAGTCTTCGCATTCATTGGACAAATTCGGCGGAGTCGGCACAACCAGCGGCAACTTGCGCAGGCTGAAGACGGTGTTGGTGATGGACAAGAAAGTGCACAAAAGTCTGAGGGTGCGTGAGATGGCATGCCAAGAGATCGAAACGATGGCGGCGATGCTTAACGTCAACCTGCAAGTGCTGCTTGTTCCCGTTGAAGCAAATTGAATAAGTGATGGTTTAAGCTGATCGACTTTGACCGGCTCGACTTTGGCGAGTCGTCCACTCTTGACAAGTAAAGCACCGAGCACAGACAGACCCAATTAAGCAAAGCATCGTCCCCAGTTTTTACAATGCCGACATTGCCCTAATCGACTTTTCCATCACTCAGCAGCAGCCGGTGGGTGACATTTGCAAAATGCACAAACAAACTGAAAACCATCCGTTCAGAGTCTCTGTTACCACGTGGGGTATTTGTTTTGGTTTCTGTTCTCTCATTTTAATTTTGATCAACAAAAATTGGAAAGAGTGCGCGAATCGATGGGCCAAACGTACAACATTATCATAATGTACTCACCCGACTTGCCCGACGACCAAAAGGCGGAGATGCAAATCGAAGCACTGAAAGTTTGGCAAACGATGCCAAAATGATTAAAAAAAAGGCGCGACTTTTAGAAAACATTGGCCCATTGTTCGTTGATTGTGTACTTTCTGTCCAAGGATGACATGCCCACACTGCTTTCAGCGGACCGATCTTCAAAGTTCGGTTCCCATCACGAGCGATACCAGAAAATGCTGAAGAAAGGCCGAAGTGACTCTTATGTACGCTTCGATTTGCACCACTTAATAAATGAACAAATTTGGGCCGTCCCTTTTCCCCAGGGCACTTTTTCTGACCGAATCCGACAGGCATTGAACAATGTGACCATCGAGGCGAATGCGCATGCCCGCGAGAAGTTCCTTAGCGATCTGCGCAAAGTGCGTGACATCGAGTCGGCACCCGACCAGAACAAGTTCCTGGAGCGAATGCGCACTCGACTGGACAATCCGGGTAATAAATAACCAATCACTGTCATGCCTCACTTTTTGATAGGCCATACCATTTCGACTGATGCGCCTCCTTTTCAGATGTTCTTTCGGTGGACACTGTCCACCAGTTTCTGCTCTGCTTGAGGTCCTTCTTGCTCACTTGCGTCGATTAGCTTCGTTTGTCTCTCTTTGCAGGGACACCCAGGATTACGATGCCATTATCGGACTGATCGACGACCTCGAGCGAATTGATCAGAAGCAAATTACCCATGCGCAGGTTCTCTCTGTCCGCCGACTGTCCGTCTGATGAGTGCGTTTGCCCATTTTTATAGGCCGTCCGTTTTTTGTACGCTTTTGCGCTGAACCGTCGGAACAAAAACGGCGACAGGGACAAAGCATTGCAAACTGTTGAACAAATAATGGAATCAGCGGACTATCAAATGATATCCCCGGGTACGCTTTTGTTTTGGCTAATCATTGGTTGGATGACTCACTCTTTCTGCAGATGTGATATGTTTGGCCGGCAGAGTGTACAAAGACAAGTTCATCTCCAGCAACTACGAAGACCACGAAGCATTGGACAAGGCTATCGAATGGTCTGAGAAATGGGCATTTTGAACTCTCGGAGATGGCACTTTTAGCACGGGGGAGGGGAGGGAATCGGCGTGATTTTGTCCTGTTCCCGACTGACTTATAGCACTCACAAAGGGAGGTTCTCAGGTGTCCGTGGCATTTCGGAATGAAACTCGGTGGGTGGGTAGAGTATCCCTAGGTTCTTAAGAAAAATGTTATTTTTTTTTTGCCGAATGAGTCTGAGTGCCGAGTTATGACGTGCCAAAAATTTAGAAGGAATCAATAAAAGGAACAAATAATAGTGACTGTTCACAGTGCCTGGTGGCCCGGACGTTCTGCTCTAGAATTTTGTTTTTGTCTGTTTCAGGTTCAAATCCGCGTAGTGTAAATTAATTTTTTTTTTTTGCTTTCTATGCAAAATTAATGGCCTAGTACTCATTTCCAGTGCGAGACAATTTTTGTCCATTTCAAAAAAAAAAAAATTTCGAACCAATATAGACTGCTGTTTAGGATCCTCAATTTGAAAAAATCAACATTAGTATAAGCTTATTAAATATAGCAAAAATTTGTGAAGCAAAGGAATTGATTTTTTGTCCAAATAATGGGCATAAAAAGGTAAAAATAAGGAAAGAAAAAAATTTGCGCAGTTGGGGTTTGAACCTGTGAGGAAAAAATGTGAACCCAGAGCACAACCCCCACACCAGAAACGCCGATGGTCTTGTTGTTTTATTTGTTTATTTATTCAACCCTTAAAATTTCAAATCTTTGGCACGTCATAACTCGGCACTCAGACTCATTCGGCAAAAAAAAATAACATTTTTCTTAAGAACCTAGGGATACTCTACCCACCCACCAAGTTTCATTCCGAAATGCCACGGACACCTGAGAACCTTCCTTTGTCAGAGAAGCCAATTGGCGCATGAACAGAGTGTTCCAATGCAAATTCCCACCCATTTTTAGGTATCGTAAAGCTTTCAAACTGTCCCCGTTGGAGTACAGTGGGATCAGTGCGTTTTCTGCTGCTCTTTTAGCTCTGTGTGTTCACTTTTCTTTTTCTCAGACCTCACAACAATGCTCCGAGCCCGCGGGGAACAGTTCGAAGATTCGCCCGAACTTCAGCAAATTGCTGTTGTCCTCAACAGTTTGTTGGGTCGAAAGGGCGCATTGGCCAATATGACGGACTATTGGGACGTGGCCACCTTTTTCGAAGTTTCGGGTGCGAAAGTGCTTTTTGAAGATAATTTTTGCATTTTTTGTTCAGTCTTGGCAGAAGATTACAACAAAGCTTGTTTGGCAGCAGAAAAAATGGCCATGTAAGAAAAAAACTGTAAACGGTTTAGAAGAATAACAGTAAAACATAGCTTATGCCAAAATATCTCTTTTGGACACCGATCAGCTAATTGATCGTTTAATTAATTGTCTAATTAATGATTTTATTAATTCTTTTTCATCCACGAAGAGTTCGTCTTTAGGCTGAAGCCCCCAGTTTGGTTTCTGAAGTCCACAATGGAGAACATTAAACTGATCAACCAATGCACCGCCACCCTCCAACTTTCCCCGGTGGAACGCGACAAGAAAACCTTTTTGTTTTGGACGGAATTTTTCATGGAAAGCATCGAATCTCAGCACACCGAAATCACTTCTTCGCGCTTCCCTGTGCTAATCCAAGAGCTGAACAAAACACTGACCCCGAGCTATTTGAACGTTAATGAGGACGATGTGAGAAAATGGGAGGAGTGGGCAAATTGGGGGAAGGGATTATAAAGCAATTAGAGCGACTGGTCGATGAATCCCGGTTGAAACAAACAGATCATTCTGTACCATGTGCTGGAAGACAGCCAAAGGGCACATTTGAAACGACAAATGCAACTGAACGGCGCCGCGGGGTCGTCGAACGGCGGCCATCGATGGGAGTTCAAAGCGAACAATATCAAAGCGGTCAGTGCTTCAAAACGGGACGACCGGTGAGTTTGGCCATTTCCGTTGGGACGAACTCGGCACTGACAAATTGCAGGTCCATGTTTTTGTATGTGTTCGAGAACTCGGACGATTTCAACTTCACTTTTCCTTCTTCAAAACATTGCGCAAAGTAACAAAAGAGAAAAGGGTGAATTTGACACAAAACGGGACAAACATTTGAGAGTGATCGAAATGATTGTGTCCATGGAGGGCGGCTGTGAACAGAACATTCTCAGTGGGGACGAGAGCGATTCGTTGAAGGTGAGCAGTCCCAAAGGAGGGAAAGGCGGGGGGGGGGGGCTTGGCCACGCAAGGCAAATGTCTAAATTCAGTTCGAATACGAAGTCGACGGCAACAGGGAACGCATTGTTTTGGGCCGAGGCACATACGGAATAGTAAATACACTCATTTAAACAAATGATGGCATAACGGAGCCAAGACTCAGTTGTGAAAGACAAGTTAAAACAAGAAAGCAACAAATGTTGCGATTTTTCTTATTCAATTGCATGTTTTATGCCATTATTGCAAAAATTCAAATATTTTTCGCCTGTTTGGCATTGTGCCATACTTTTTTTTAGGTTTATTCGGCTCGTGACATTACCACGCAACGGTCAATTGTTGTGAAGGAAATCGAAGTGAAGAATGAGGAGGAGGTGCAGCCGTTGATGGAGGAGATTCAGCTGCACTCGACGCTCTCCCAGGACAACATCGTCAAATACCTCGGCTCGAAGGTGGAAAAGCGCGAGACGGGCTCTTTTTTCCTCATTTTCATGGAGCACGTGCCAGGGGGTGAGAAAGCGAAGGAATGGCCGCCAAAGGCCATTCGAATCAACTAATTGATACATCGAAACTGACAGGCAGTTTGAGTTCGCTGATTCGTTCCAAATGGGGCCCGCTGGACAACGAGCAGACAATGGCATTTTACGCCCGGCAAATTTTAGAGGGACTTAAATATTTGGTGTGGTGCCATCCCACCCATTCATCCATTCCTTTGCCATATTTGTTTAGCATTCCCAAAAAATTGTTCACCGGGACATCAAAGGGGAAAATGTTCTGGTCAACCAATACTCGGGGTTGTGCAAAATTTCCGATTTTGGCACTTGCAAACGGCTTGCCGGCCTCAACCCCGTCACCGACACATTCAAAGGCAAAATGGAACAATCATTGGCTAACAATAAGTTCCATTTAAATACTTCAGGAACTCTCCAATACATGGCGCCCGAAGTGATCACCGGAGGGCAGCGGGTTGAAATATTTATGGCCATTTTTTAGGGTCACTCCGTTTCGATTTTTCCCTCGTTTTGGTACAAAAGAAGAAAAAAATATTTGTTAACAATCGAAACAGGGCATTTTCCACTATACATCGAAACGGGGTTAGCTCCATCATTTATTTTCCCAAAATTTTCAGGGATATGGGCCACCGGCAGACATTTGGAGCTTTGGTAAGAGACTAAAGCCGAAAGGGGCATTGGCTTGCCCATATTTTTAGGCGCAACTCTAATCGAAATGGTCACGGGAAAACCGCCTTTCATTGAGGTTCTGTTATGTTCCTTTGGTACAAACTAATCACTTCTTCTTCTTCAGCTTGGTCTCCCCGAAGCAGCTGTGTTCAAAGGTTAGTCATTTTTATTTTTTGATATTTCGCCAATTTTTATTTGAAATTCAAACTTCCACAATTGTTTTCAGTCGGAATGCATCGCATTCATCCGCCAATTCCGACCCATCTCAGCGAGTCGGCCACCAATTTTATCAAAAGGTCATTGCTCTTTTACATCTCGTCCCAATCACTCTTTCTTTCCATTTCAGCTGCTTCAGGCCCGACCCCGCAGAACGTCCGAGTGCTGCCGAATTGGTGAACGACCCTTTCATCCAACAGTACTACAGTAACTCGTAAGACACCTTACAGTACACGCACAATCCTTTCGAATTTGAGCAGCCGAAGTGGGAACACGAAGAAGAGAATCGAAAGCACAACGGCAGGAGGAGGCTCAAAACACGCGAGCAGTTCAGACTTATTGACTTATTATGGTTCTAAATAAGAAGAGCTTCCGAAAGAAGCCAGTTTTATTCCATTTGGTTAACAGAGAAAAGAGTTATGGTATTTTAAGTGCACCCGCCGCCCCCCACGTCCCCAGAAACCCGTAGTGCACCCGCCGTGCCTCACCCCCAATTGTAAATGCCATTATTTTTCCGCCATTTTGTTTCAACCAAATGCCATTTTTGTTGTCCTGTCGTTTGCTTTTCTCCTTCGGACTCATCGCATTTCCCTTTAGAGTTCTATCGCTCCGCTTCTCATATGAGTGGCATGTCCGTCTCTGCCGCCGCGTTGGCCAACCCTTCAGCCATTGCGCCCTCTTCCATAGCCATTGGTGAGTGATCCCGACATTCCTTTTTTTTTGTTGCTTTCGGCCTTTCAGTTGATTTGCCAAATTCGTCCACCCTTGTCAACCCTTCCGGCGCCAACTCTGTCTTCTCGCATAAAATGCATGTCACCCCTTCCGTTTCAACCCGAAATCGACCGCCAATTGAACGGGCAGACCGTCGAATTGGCAATGAGCGTAATTTGAAGTTGCGCATTGAGCCGTGTCTGTCAATGCCGCCCAATTGCTGTCAGCCGATGGCATCGACCGCCGCGCGTTAGCCAAATCCGAATGTTCTTAATTAAATCCGAGTCTCCCCTCAAGAAACAAACGCGTCATTCGCCCACGCCCCTTTGGGTTCCCAGCCGCCTCTCTCCGCTTCCTCGAAGGTCCCCGGTTTGGTCGGCTCCTCCCTTTTGGGGTTTGCTGCCGACCAAAATGTTGGCATCGCCCAGCAAAATGCCACCACTCATCAGTTGCGGGCACCAAAGCCGTCAAGTCCACTTTCAATTCCTGCGCAAGTTTCACAACCGAACAGGTCGAACAAATTGGAAAACAATGCGTTTTCAAGAAAGGCTTTGACTATCAGTGACATTCACTCCAAAGGGCCGGGGGTCGAAGTTTTGGCTTACAAAGTACAAAATAGGAACGGTTGTGGAACAATTGGGTCATCTAAGCTTAAAACATGTATCATTCGAATGCTTTATAAATGCTGCATTAATGTAGCTAAAATCAAAAGAATTAATGCATTAAAATATGGCCTGTTGCGCCGAATCGGCCAGAAAAAGTCTTTTTTTGGGGGTTTTTGACCATGAAATTTTTGTACCCTTTGGTTTGGTTGATGGATCTTGTCAAAACGCTTTCGAATATTAAATTGGACGAATTTGTCAGTTGCGCCGATTTTGGCGATTCCTTTCCAACTTTTTTGTTGTTTTTCCTCTTCGCTGGTCACTTTTCGAAATGCCTTTCAGTCCCATCCGCGACCATCAGACGCCCCACACCGCCAGCCCCTCCTTCGCCTCCTCCGACAACGCGCCTTTCCTCGGCGTGTCCCCATCCACGGCTTTGAGCATCCCCGAAGAAAATTCCTTCTCCAACTTTTTCTTCACTCTTCAGAAGGAGAGCGAGCGCAGAACGACACTCCTTTTGATTCTCGAGCAGCACGAAACGCAGGTGAAACGGATCGAGAAAAAAAGCACTGAATCCCTTCGAGTTTCTTTCTCATCGTTTATTGGGCCCATTCGCCTTTCCCTTCCTTTCTCCTTTCCTCTTCATTCTCCTCTTTCGCCTTTCCCTTCATTTTCCCTTTTCTCTCTTTCCCTTCGCTTTTTCTCTCTCTTTTCCCTTTTCTCTCTTTCCCTTCGTTTCCCCCCTCCCCCACTTTTCTCAGTGCCTTTTGCTTCATCGGTAGTTCCATGCTTCTGTTTCAGATCATTGACAAATGGCATGAGCAGCTGCTAAATGAGTTCGGTGCCGATGAGTTACTTCTCTCCCCCATGGCATTGACTCGTCTCCTCCAAACTCTTCGGGTGCGTGAATTCTTCTTTTTTTCTTTTTCCCCTAATTTTCCCTTTCTTTTCAGCTGTTTATTTTGCCAAAGGAGGGCGGAGGACCGACTGCCATTGACTTGGCCACTGCGCAGGAACACCTTCAGCAAACATTGGAGGACATTTGTCGCGAATTTGACCCACGGAATAGCGACCAAATGGCCCCAGTGCACCAGCTGATGATCGCCCTTTACCTTTTCCCGAATACGGTCTGCTGATGATCGGCCCTTATCTTTTGTATCGCTTTTAATTTATCTGTCCAAGGTCCAACCTCTGCTCAAATTGCAAAAGATCAAGCCCCACTGGATGTTCACGTTGGACGATTTGATTCGAAATGCCGTACAACAGGCCATCAATTTTCTGAGACCACGTGACATTTTGGCATTCTGTGCTTTGACTGGCCAATGAATGCTTACTTTCCCTTCAGAAGAGCCAAAAAGTCGCGAAGATGACTTCAGCAATTCCAAGCAGTGTTCATCGTCGGCTCACAATCAGCAACAACAACTGCTCGCCACTCCCCAACACTCTTCAAATTTGCCTTTGCATTTGGCCTCAACTGCGTCCATCGACCTGAGCAAGCCGTACACTGAGCAAATCAAGCGGTACGCACCCACTTTTCCTCTTCAAATCATGCCAACTAACAATTTGCAGTCTGTGGGATGACCTGGCCAATGTCGAGCGTACTTTGATCAATGTGTTGGAGGTGGCATTTGTGGAGCGACAGGAACGCATTCGTTCACTGTGCCCTTCTTCGACCTCCGATTTAACGCCGGGAATTTCGAGCAGTCGCATGCCGCAGCAGCAGCACTTGTGGGGGATGGTTTCATCACAATACACAATCGGACAAGGACAAATGTTGAGCAACAACCACCAGCAGACGAACAGAGCGGGGGGAGAAGCACACTTCGCTTCTCCCCTCCTTTCCGTCGATGACAGTGGCATTGACATGGAGAGACTGAAGTGGGACAAAAAAAAAAGTGTGCTAACGAGAGAAATATTGTAGAGAGGAGGAGGGAAGGGAAGAGATGAGACAGGTCAAAAAAGAGTGTGATAACGAGAGAGAAATATTGTAGAGAGGAGGAGGGAAGGGGAAGAGATGAGAGAGGTCAAAAAAGAGTGTGATAACGAGAGAGAAATATTGTAGAGAGGAGGAGGGAAGGGGAAGAGATGAGAGAGGTCAAAAAAGAGTGTGATAACGAGAGAGAAATATTGTAGAGAGGAGGAGGGAAGGGGAAGAGATGAGAGAGGTCAAAAAAGAGTGTGATAACGAGAGAGAAATATTGTAGAGAGGAGGAGGGAAGGGGAAGAGATGAGAGAGGTCAAAAAAGAGTGTGATAACGAGAGAGAAATATTGTAGAGAGGAGGAGGGAAGGGGAAGAGATGAGAGAGGTCAAAAAAGAGTGTGATAACGAGAGAGAAATATTGTAGAGAGGAGGAGGGAAGGGGAAGAGATGAGAGAGGTCAAAAAAGAGTGTGCTAACGAGAGAAATATTGTAGAGAAGGAAGAAGGGGAAGAGAGGAGAAAAATTTCAAAATTTTTTTAAGTGATGAAGATGAGCCTTTACGGGAATGGCTTTCGCGCATCGGTTGTGACGACCATTCCATTGAGCTTTTGGAGAGAGAACGGTACTTGAAAAGGGACATTTTGGAGTTTGTCACCAGAGAGGAACTGATGAAATTGGGCATTCGGTGTGTGACACCAAAAATACAAAATAAAAATTGACAATTTTTTTATAAGCGGTGGCATTTCGTGCCGAATTTGGCGACACATTCTCAGGGCACGACTTGAGAACTCACAAAAGGTGGAGAAAATGCGCTTTTTCTGAGCGTTTAAACAAATTATAGTTCAACGGGGACACTGCGAACAGAAAACAACCACGACAGAGTTACAACGCGAATTTGGATTGGAAGAACGACTGATTTTTGATGGGGTGAGGGACTGTTTGGGGAGGGGGGAGGAAGCGGGAGGGTCTTCCGTATAATTTACATTTACTAATTGGATTCATAAATTGCCTATTCCCACCCCACATTATCCCAACGTCCTCTTTTCCTGCCGGTGATCTCTCCGCCCTTTCATTCCACTTTTATTCTGTTAATGTGATTGGTTGGAATTCGTTCATTCATTCCTTTGGTTGTGATCACATTCCGATTTCATTCCACCACTGCTTGACTTATTATCGTAGTTTCTTTTGCAAAAAAAAAAAAAAAATATATTCTTTATGCATTCATTAATTATTTGACTTCTTTTTCTTTCCCAAATTTCTTTAACAGTTTTTGGTCCAAAAATTTGTTCATTTTTGATGAGATTTTAAGGTAAATTTTGGAAATCTAAGCATAAGAGTTTCGCATTACCATAACAACCCTCCAGCGAAACCAAATTTTTTCATCAAAATTTTTAACTCAGACCCCCATTCTTACTAGTGCGTAATATTCTCGCATCTCGCGCTATAATGCAAGAACGAGAACCCCCAAAAAAGCGAGACGAGCAACATCCCTGGTACAAATGTCGACATGGCCGATAAAATATTGCGCGGGGGGGGTGGATAACGTTTCGGGAGGGGGAAACGAGCTGCTCCGTGCGCTAGCTGCTGCTTGCGGCACCACCACTCAGTTAAGGAGCCGTTCAGCTGGATATGCATCTGTACCGGTGGCACCGATCGTAACTTCTGGCCTCCTCTTCGTCCACACAATGGGGTTCAGAAGGGGTGGTTTTCCCCATCGCCATGGCTCGTCCGTCGGTCACGAACAGCGAGGTCAAGGCGGGGGGAGGGAAGTGCGAATGGCGGCGAGGATATTCCCCCATTCTTTGTTCGGGAATCCCGGGGTGATCATCAGCCTGCGTCCCATTAACGGGACGGGACTATTCATTGCCGCCGTTTCATTGCCAGCCGTTTCATTGCCAGTAGGTTTCTAACAAGGGTTCGGCATGGTATCGGTATACCGTCGTATTTTTCGTATACCGTTCGATATTTTCGGTATATACCGTCCGGTATACCTACCGAAGTATTTTGAGATTCGGTATACATTAGGTATCGGTATACACCGAAGGTATCGGTATGTACCAGTGTTGCCGCCCGAAACACGATACCCGAAACCTGAGGTTTTTCGCGACCCGAAACCCGAACCCGAAAATTTCCGAGTGCCCGACCCGAACCCGAATTTTTCCCGACCCGCGGCAACACTGGTATGTACCGAATTACCGATACCAAGCCCGAAAAAACCATTTTCCTAACATTCAAACCCCAGTTTTTCGAAAACCTAACCTTAGTTATTTGGAAACTGAGCATATTTTTTTTTGTTTAGAAAATTTAGACCTAGTTTTTTTCGAAATACTAACCGAAATGCAATTTGGTGCTGAAACCTACTGGCAATGAAACGGCCGGCAGTGAAACGGCCGGCAATGAAACGGCTGGCAATGAAACGGCGGCAATGAATCGTCCCCTACCGTCCCATTAATATTATTTGCGTCGCATGGTATTAAATTTTATTAAAAAATAAACTACTAAAAGAGAAGGAAATACTGTTTCATTTTTTATAAAGGATATTACGCGCACGCGTTTTTCATGCTTCTTAGCACGCCCCAAATTAGCAACATAACGATGTTTTGGTGCTTTCTTTGGAAATGTATTACATAAACAATCTCTAATTACTCTTATTAATCTGTCGACTTCTTCCTTTGCACTTTAATTAAATTCTTTAATATTCGGCCGATATTAATGAAACGATCACATAACGAGGAAGATGAAGCCCCTCTTGCGGTGCGCGCTGTGACGCTTTTTTATGCGTTTGTTGGACGAGTGCGACTAGCGCAAATTGGCAAACTAATTGATGCATGCCTTAGGCGTAAACGAGAAACAATGGCGGACGATGGCAACGGCGATCATAGGGAAATGAGAAAGTCAAAAACCCCACCACAAACTCCAATGAATCAGAACCGAATATAGCTCTCTTCTGCTTCCTTTCTCTCCCGTCCGTTTCCCTTCCTCTCTTTTCTTCTCCACATCTCTCTTCCCCTCCCCTTTCTCTCCCCTCTGTTTCCCTCCCCTTCTTCTCCCGTTCCTCTCCCACTTCCTCTCATCTCTTTCCTTCCTCTCCCTTCCTTTCCACTTCTCTCTCTTTCCCTCCCTTTTCTCTCCCCTCTGTTTCCCTCCCCTTCTTCTCCCGTTCCTCTCTCTTCCTCTCCCACTTCCTCTCATCTCTTTCCTTCCTCTCCCTTCCTTTCCACTTCTCTCTCTTTCCCTCCCCTTTCTCTCCCCTCTGTTTCCCTCCCCTTCTTCTCCCGTTCCTCTCTCTTCCTCTCCCACTTCCTCTCATCTCTTTCCTTCCTCTCCCTTCCTTTCCACTTCTCTCTCTTTTCCCTCCCCTTTCTCTCCCCTCTTTCCCTCCCCTTCTTCTCCCGTTCCTCTCTCTTCCTCTCCCACTTCCTCTCATCTCTTTCCTTCCTCTCCCTTCCTTTCCACTTCTCTCTCTTTCCCTCCCTTTCTCTCCCCTCTGTTTCCCTCCCCTTCTTCTCCCGTTCCTCTCTCTTCCTCTCCCACTTCCTCTCATCTCTTTCCTTCCTCTCCCTTCCTTTCCACTTCTCTCTCTTTCCCTCCCCTTTCTCTCCCCTCTCTTTCCCCTCCCCTTCTTCTCCCGTTCCTCTCTCTTCCTCTCCCACTTCCTCTCATCTCTTTCCTTCCTCTCCCTTCCTTTCCACTTCTCTCTCTTTCCCTCCCCTTTCTCTCCCCTCTGTTTCCCTCCCCTTCTTCTCCCGTTCCTCTCTCTTCCTCTCCCACTTCCTCTCATCTCTTTCCTTCCTCTCCCTTCCTTTCCACTTCTCTCTCTTTCCCTCCCCTTTCTCTCCCCTCTGTTTCCCTCCCCTTCTTCTCCCGTTCCTCTCTCTTCCTCTCCCACTTCCTCTCATCTCTTTCCTTCCTCTCCCTTCCTTTCCACTTCTCTCTCTTTCCCTCCCCTTTCTCTCCCCTCTCTTCCCCTCCCCTTCTTCTCCCGTTCCTCTCTCTTCCTCTCCCACTTCCTCTCATCTCTTTCCTTCCTCTCCCTTCCTTTCCACTTCTCTCTCTTTCCCTCCCCTTTCTCTCCCCTCTCTTCCCTCCCCTTCTTCTCCCGTTCCTCTCTCTTCCTCTCCCACTTCCTCTCATCTCTTTCCTTCCTCTCCCTTCCTTTCCACTTCTCTCTCTTTCCCTCCCCTTTCTCTCCCCTCTGTTCCCTCCCCTTCTTCTCCCGTTCCTCTCTCTTCCTCTCCCACTTCCTCTCATCTCTTTCCTTCCTCTCCCTTCCTTTCCACTTCTCTCTCTTTCCCTCCCCTTTCTCTCCCCTCTCTTCCCCTCCCCTTCTTCTCCCGTTCCTCTCTCTTCCTCTCCCACTTCCTCTCATCTCTTTCCTTCCTCTCCCTTCCTTTCCACTTCTCTCTCTTTCCCTCCCCTTTCTCTCCCCTCTCTTCCCCTCCCCTTCTTCTCCCGTTCCTCTCTCTTCCTCTCCCACTTCCTCTCATCTCTTTCCTTCCTCTCCCTTCCTTTCCACTTCTCTCTCTTTCCCTCCCCTTTCTCTCCCCTCTGTTCCCTCCCCTTCTTCTCCCGTTCCTCTCTCTTCCTCTCCCACTTCCTCTCATCTCTTTCCTTCCTCTCCCTTCCTTTCCACTTCTCTCTCTTTCCCTCCCCTTTCTCTCCCCTCTGTTTCCCTCCCCTTCTTCTCCCGTTCCTCTCTCTTCCTCTCCCACTTCCTCTCATCTCTTTCCTTCCTCTCCCTTCCTTTCCACTTCTCTCTCTTTCCCTCCCCTTTCTCTCCCCTCTCTTTCCCCTCCCCTTCTTCTCCCGTTCCTCTCTCTTCCTCTCCCACTTCCTCTCATCTCTTTCCTTCCTCTCCCTTCCTTTCCACTTCTCTCTCTTTCCCTCCCCTTTCTCTCCCCTCTCTTTCCCCTCCCCTTCTTCTCCCGTTCCTCTCTCTTCCTCTCCCACTTCCTCTCATCTCTTTCCTTCCTCTCCCTTCCTTTCCACTTCTCTCTCTTTCCCTCCCCTTTCTCTCCCCTCTCTTCCCCTCCCCTTCTTCTCCCGTTCCTCTCTCTTCCTCTCCCACTTCCTCTCATCTCTTTCCTTCCTCTCCCTTCCTTTCCACTTCTCTCTCTTTCCCTCCCCTTTCTCTCCCCTCTCTTCCCCTCCCCTTCTTCTCCCGTTCCTCTCTCTTCCTCTCCCACTTCCTCTCATCTCTTTCCTTCCTCTCCCTTCCTTTCCACTTCTCTCTCTTTCCCTCCCCTTTCTCTCCCCTCTGTTCCCTCCCCTTCTTCTCCCGTTCCTCTCTCTTCCTCTCCCACTTCCTCTCATCTCTTTCCTTCCTCTCCCTTCCTTTCCACTTCTCTCTCTTTCCCTCCCCTTTCTCTCCCCTCTGTTCCCCTCCCCTTCTTCTCCCGTTCCTCTCTCTTCCTCTCCCACTTCCTCTCATCTCTTTCCTTCCTCTCCCTTCCTTTCCACTTCTCTCTCTTTCCCTCCCCTTTCTCTCCCCTCTGTTTCCCTCCCCTTCTTCTCCCGTTCCTCTCTCTTCCTCTCCCACTTCCTCTCATCTCTTTCCTTCCTCTCCCTTCCTTTCCACTTCTCTCTCTTTCCCTCCCCTTTCTCTCCCCTCTCTTCCCCTCCCCTTCTTCTCCCGTTCCTCTCTCTTCCTCTCCCACTTCCTCTCATCTCTTTCCTTCCTCTCCCTTCCTTTCCACTTCTCTCTCTTTCCCTCCCCTTTCTCTCCCCTCTCTTTCCCTCCCCTTCTTCTCCCGTTCCTCTCTCTTCCTCTCCCACTTCCTCTCATCTCTTTCCTTCCTCTCCCTTCCTTTCCACTTCTCTCTCTTTCCCTCCCCTTTCTCTCCCCTCTCGTTCCCTCCCCTTCTTCTCCCGTTCCTCTCTCTTCCTCTCCCACTTTCCTCTCATCTCTTCCTTCCTCTCCCTTCCTTTCCACTTCTCTCTCTTTCCCTCCCCTTCCTCTCCCCTCTCTTCCCCTCCCCTTCTTCTCCCGTTCCTCTCTCTTCCTCTCCCACTTCCTCTCATCTCTTTCCTTCCTCTCCCTTCCTTTCCACTTCTCTCTCTTTCCCTCCCCTTTCTCTCCCCTCTCTTCCCCTCCCCTTCTTCTCCCGTTCCTCTCTCTTCCTCTCCCACTTCCTCTCATCTCTTTCCTTCCTCTCCCTTCCTTTCCACTTCTCTCTCTTTCCCCTCCCCTTTCTCTCCCCTCTCTTTCTCCCTCCCCTTCTTCTCCCCGTTCCTCTCTCTTCCTCTCCCACTTCCTCTCATCTCTTTCCTTCCTCTCCCTTCCTTTCCACTTCTCTCTCTTTCCCTCCCCCTTTTCTCTCCCCTCTCTTCCCCTCCCCTTCTTCTCCCGTTCCTCTCTCTTCCTCTCCCACTTCCTCTCATCTCTTTCCTTCCTCTCCCTTCCTTTCCACTTCTCTCTCTTTCCCTCCCCTTTCTCTCCCCTCTCTTCCCCTCCCCTTCTTCTCCCGTTCCTCTCTCTTCCTCTCCCACTTCCTCTCATCTCTTTCCTCCTCTCCCTTCCTTTCCACTTCTCTCTCTTTCCCTCCCCTTTTCTCTCCCCTCTCTTCCCCTCCCCTTCTTCTCCCGTTCCTCTCTC
Organism: Heterodera filipjevi; assembly: GCA_039877585.1. NCBI lineage: Eukaryota > Metazoa > Nematoda > Chromadorea > Rhabditida > Heteroderidae > Heterodera > Heterodera filipjevi. Next base: position 11,711,953 of record JBDPZO010000006.1, on the reverse strand, counting down.
TTCCTCTCCCACTTCCTCTCATCTCTTTCCTTCCTCTCCCTTCCTTTCCACTTCTCTCTCTTTCCCTCCCCTTTCTCTCCCCTCTCTTCCCCTCCCCTCCCCTTCCCCCATCCCCTTTTTTGACTTTCTTAATTTTTCACCTGCTGCTGAACACAACCCTTCGTCGTTTTGCTTGCATCCGTTCTTCAATTCTCAATGAGGAGTAGAGTGTTTCGTTGTCCTCCCCTTTTGCGCTGTCATTTCCGTCCAAATCCCCTTTTGGATAAAATACCAAAGCGGACGAATTCCCCCCCCCCTCCCCCCCACTGAAAATGAAATGTTTTTCGGCTTTGTGTTGTACGCAGAAGAAGATTTGCGTCCTGAACAGCAAATGCGCCTCCCCCTATTTCCATTTGGCATCAAAAAGTGCCGACGACAACGGAAGCGCCGATTAAGGAGGAAAGAGAGGGGGGGGGGGGGGGGCAACAATAATAGTAATGAATGAAGACCGAACTGCCGATGATGAGGCAGAGGAGGGGGGGGGGGGGTAGGGGGGTAGTGGAAGTGATAGGATCAGAAAGAAGTAGGATGGACGGGGGGCGGAGCCAATTGATGGCCATGTGACACAAATGAAATGAGACGATGCGCCAGGGGCAATGCCAAAAAGAACAGACGGAGGAAGCCGGACATGTAATGTATTCAATTCTAAAAAACAAGAATTGACTTGGAATTAAATTTGGCAAAGTTTTCTTATCATTTCCCAATGTTTTCTTTGGCCTCTGCCGATGAAAAGTGTCCTCCGTTTATTCCTTTCCTTTCTCCGTCCTTCTTTGCGTCTACTTCTAATCCCAGCTCACTCATCCCCGTTACCCTTCACCTTTGTCCATCCAAACATTTCCGGCATAAATCTCCCGAAGGACCCGACGAGAAATGCCATTGGGTGGGTCTTCCTTCTTTCCTTCCTTCCGTTACTTCCATCCGTCGGTGGATGAGTGAAAAGGGATGGATTAACGGTGAATGAACCATTCCATGCGCACGACAAAAGCATTTTGAATTGTTACAGCAAAAAACGACAAAAGTGGTAACAAATAACACAACAAAAGCAAATGAAGAGCATTTGTGTGGGAATAATCCAATACTTTCGAACTCGAAATCAATCTCGTGCAAATTACTTCGCATTTGGCTTTTTGAAACTTAATTTTTTAACTTTTTTTTTGAAAGAAATATTTAAAAAAATATATTATTTATTTAAAGTCAAAAAAATTATCAATTGCCAAAAAAAGAGTTATTGTTTGAAAACCCAAGTCCAAGAAAGAATATTTCGACAATGTTTTTGTTGCCAAAATGGTGATACGTTTTGACAAAGAAATTTGCGAGAATGGGTCGTTTCTAGCCCTATTTCCTTAAAATTTTCAATATTTTAAGAAATATTTAAGAAGTTGAAAAAACCAAAGTAAAAGATAATGTGTCAATTCAAAATGAATCATGGCGAGTCTCTGTCGGGTTTTACCGTAATTGAATCCAATTGCGCTCGGCTCTCCCATCCCATGGCTCTCTCACATCCGCCAATTCTCATAATTGGCTAAAATTAATTTGTCTATTCTCTTTTGTATTCCCACACATGCAAATAGCTTTCTCCCAATTGTCATATCGGAGTGAGATGCTTTTTGTCACCAAATTTTCCACAGATTGTGCTCCCATATCACGTCTTCTCCCCCCCCCGCCCCGCCTTCCCCCCTCTTTTTCTCCCATCTCCCCTCCTCTCTCACCTCCCCTCTTTTTCTCCCATCTCCCCTCCTCTCTCTCCTCCCCTCTCTTTTCCCATCTCCCCTCCTCTCTCTCCTCCCCTCTCTTTTCCCATCTCCCCTCCTCTCTCACCTCCCCTCTCTTTTCCCATCCCCCCTCCTCTCCCTGCTCCACCACTTCCCTCCCACTTTTCGATGACCTAAACCCACTTACTCCTTGCCATTTCTTTCTCGCCCTCCCCCCACTAATTCCTTGCGCCTTTCGTCTCTATTGGTCCATTAAATACACCTGCTGCGAAGGTGACTGACTCATTTTTATGTCCGCACAAATGCCTTCGGAAGAAACCTTTTCATTGAATCAGAGATTAGTGCAAAATAGGAAAAACCCGAAGGATGAAAGCGCGGATAATGGAAAAACCCGCCGAGAATAAGAAAGTCCCGGGAGTACAGTACACATTAGACGTTGCAAATTTTATTCACAGCTTAATGTTTGCTTTTCACGAAACGGCAAAGATTGAACATCCTTTCCCCTTCCCTCCCAAAAAATCTTTCCATTTCCCCTCGGCCCCTCTCACAATTTTCTCGCCCCTCTCCCTTTCCAGCCCGTGCCACTATTTCCCCCCCCCCCTCCCCTCCCCTTTCTCCCAACCCGTGATTCGTTTTCACCGTTTCATTTTCAAATTAACTTTCGAGTAATTCATCTTTTCCCCTCTCTGATTCAGTGTCTCTCTCTCTCTCTCAAAATGTTTTGGTGGCTTAAGACGGTATTCGTTGTTTCCTCCCTCATTTACCTGCTCACTCTGCTGGTCGGTCTGCTTGGCAATTCGTGGGTCATCGCCTCCCTTTTGCGCACCGGCAGAAAGGCATCTTTTGCTTCGGTCAAAAGTCTGAATTCGTCCGACAGATTACGGTCCGTGAGCCGGGCTAATTCCGTGCTGTTTTAACGCTTCAGCTTGGTCCCCTCCTTTCAGCAAGTACATTTGGTTGCTTTCTCTGCTCGACCTGTCCGTTAACGGTTCGCTGACCTTCCGCATTTGCAATTTGTTGTTGTCCGACCGGCACTTCTCCGACAACGCGTGTCGGTGGCTGTTCGCCGTCGACCAAACCCTCAAGCTATGCTCGTTGACATGCCTCGCCTGCATTAGCATCGAACGGTTCTTCACCGTTCGGAAGCCGTTCAATAACAAAGTGCGCACTTCGCTTCCAATTCTTTGTTCACTGTTCCCTGTCTAAGGTCCGTAAGGTGGCAGTTCAGCTGACTCCGCTGTTCGCATTGGTCACTTTGCTCTTTTGTGGCGGTGCCATCCTTTGGCTGTGCGTTCATTTCGTTCGTGCAACCGACGACGGACTCAACTGCACACAAAGAGACATTGAGCACGGCTCAGCAGCAGACGAAGGGAACTGGCCAAATTCGTCCATTGGCCAAGTGGTCGCCCGGAGTTCGTTGGCATTTGGCCTTTTCATCCAATTGGGCGTCATCGAATCCAATTATGCCCGCATTGCTCTCCATGTCAAACGAAAGTTTTGGCAACGCAAAGCACGCGGTTAGCTTTTAACTCAAATTTGGCCCCCATTCACGAGCCCCATTTAAGCGGTGGCCAATTCCGCCTCCGTTAAATGTCTCCGCCATGCCAACTCCGCCTCCGTTAAATGTCTCCGCCATGCCAATTCCGCGTCGCCCATTTCCGTCTCCGGCGATGCTCAGCAGTGCGTCTGTGCCCATCTGATAACGTGTGCTTCGCCTCCGCTTCTGTTGCTGCAGGCGGAACCGCGTTACCCGCATTATATGCGCGACATGACAACCACAATAAGGCAAGGAAAAAGCAAATGATAGTGAAGAGAAGCTTCACAAAAAAGGGAGGGTTAATGAGTGTTTGAAGGACAAATTGACCTTTTTGGGCGAGTAAAGAGGGACCAATGGCTTTTACGATACGAAGAAAACATGTTAAAGAATTTCAGACGAATTGCCGTCTTCCATTTGATCTGCTGGTTGCCCTACTGTCTTCTGTCCTTTCTTCTCTCTTATTACCGTAATTCCCACTTGACTTTACCATATCCATTCCCCCTCCCCTTCAGCTGTTTTCCATGCCGATTTGAATTTTCTACAAATGCGTGCCATTTTTACGGTGCGTTTTGTGGATGGTCAACAGCACAATTGGGCCGCCTGGGCAGCTTTTGTTGCTAATTGGCTCACTTATTGCAATTCGGCGGGCAATTGGGTGCTTTACGCAGCGCTGAACCGGGATTTGCGTTCGATTATCAAGTGGGACTGAGTTTGGATGGCAAGCGGGGGATGGGTCGGAGGGGCTGAACTGTATGTCCCTTTTCAATCCCCATTTGTCTTAATCGGGGGATGGGTCGGAGGGGCTGAATTGTCTTAATCGGGGGATGGGTCGGAGGGGCTGAATTGTCTTAATCGGGGGATGGGTCGGAGGGGCTGAACTGTCTGTCCCTTTTCAGTCCCCATTTGTCTTAATCAACACTTTTATAGAGCGTGCTCCGAACGGCGTAAGCGTTCCACAATGTCCCATCAGCAGCTGATTGGTGGCGGCTTCGGCCAGCCTTCCCCCGCCGGCGGAATGCTCAGGCGATCCTTGCGGCGCGGCGCACACCAATCGCTGCGCTTTTTCTATTCTCTGAACTCGATGCGTTCCTCGCCCACCTCAATGGAAGCGGACTTTGCCGAGGTCCAATCCGTGGCCACCACCATCGGCCAACTGCCCAACGCGTGCTCCTCCCCACAGCCAAATGGTTCCCCTCGCATTTCCATACGTACGCCGTCCATCCGCACGGATTCCCTCCGGCGCAAACATTCGTCCGCGTCAAGCGATGAGCGCGACGCAATACAAAAGCGAAGTGCCCCCGAAGCGGACATTTTCGGATGGAGAGACGGACGCACGTGCAGTTACTGCGCACCGGCAACGCCAAGCGGAGGAGAGACGCTGCTGAGCAGAAGTCCGTCACCACAGCCAATGGAACAAAAGTGGGAGGGACAGACGAAACTATCCCCGCAAAGACAAAAGTGCTGACGAGCGGTCGAACACTGTGGTCATAAACGCATTTACATTTGTTTCTTTTTATTTATTTGTTACTTAAAAAATAATAATTTAAATAATAATGATGGAACATTCTTTCGACTTCTTCCCACGAAAATCGGTAATAGTGTAGTTTGTCCCCCCCCCTTTTGAAAAAAAAACCCGAATACGAACAAATAAGTCGAAAATTCAATTTTTTTAATTTCGATTTTTGAACTTAAAATGACTTAATAAGTAATATGCAGCAAAAAAAAGCTTTATTAGCTTATGTATGGCCAATTCTTGGCCTAAAAACCTAAATTATAAAATTTGAATTTTCGACTTTTTGTTCGAATTCGGGTCCGGGGTTCGGAATTGGTCGAAATGGGTGTCAGATTTGTGACCAGCAACCCCGAAACCCCTTAAAGCATGTTTTGAAGACAAAAAAAAAAATTTTTTTTTCCAAAGAGGGAGGAGGGCACAAACTACACACGCTATTACCCGAAAATCCCTATAAGGAACCTATTACAATTTATTTTCTAAAAAAGGGAGGTGGGGGGGGGGGGTACCATTGGTACTATCACCGATTTTTTAACTATAATGTCACAATCATTTTCCCTAAGCATAGAATTTAGGCGCTTTTCCTTACAAAATCTGACTAAGTAACCAGCAAACACTGAAAAATCTCGAAATTTATAATAGTGACAAAATATATTTTATCAAAAGAAAAAAACGGGTCGGATTCAATACTATATAATATTTTTATACATTTTCGTTGGAAAAAATAAAGGAATGAGTAAAATATAAAGCACATTCAAACTGAGAAGTGGAGAGGAGGTGGGTTTGTTTCGATGTTGAGATCAACCAATTGTGATGAATTTTGAGTAAGATTATTGCCCTTTCACTCCGCCTTTGCCAATGAATTTCTGCAAATTGGAATGGCATTGGTTTTAAAGGTGTGACCAAGTTGAAAACAACCTGTAAAGTTGATAGGTTTGCCAAGCACTGCCCTCCCTTTGCTGCGCATCCGGTGAACAATTTTTGTCCAAATACCGCAAACTTAAACATTTTCTCGTAAGAATTGGTCTATCTCAGATTATTAGTTAGTTTCTCACACTGCCAATTTGTCTTGGCGATGAAGTTTTGGGGAGAACTCCTGCAGTATTTCAAAGAATGACAAATTCATATACATTCGTTCCGTTTTGTCCGTATTCGTGTCCAAACTCAGAGCAAATTTAATGCCATCCTTAATTATATTGAAATCACGAAAGGAAGTGAAATATTTAACGATTACGTGATGGATAACGGCAAGAGCTTCTCTGTTTTTAATATTGTCCACTCCAAAAGAAAGGGCAAAACGTTTGGCGAGTTCACGCAGAGCTTGAAAATGTTCACTGTCCTGGTCGACAAAGTTTTGTTGGGGCGGAATGGCTTCCAAATTTAGGCTTTCCTGGTCGACGGCGCTTTCCTGCGGCACAGACTGAAAACGACAAAAAAAAAGAAAGAAAAACTTAAGAGTTCTGCCCGCCTTTTTACCCTTAACTCGTTGTAACTGCTGACCAATGCGAGTACAATTGCCTTTGCAGTCGCCCATTTGTCCAATTCACGACATTTCTGGAGCAAATTCTTCATAATGTCACCAAAATCAGAGTAAAACTAAAAGAAAGACGCATTGCAAGAGCATAAGTAATACGCCGATTAAATAAGGACACTGACCCGAGTGAACTGGCGAAGAATACCGACACTTTCGATAATTGGCAATAAACCATAAACGAACAATTTGCTGTACTGCGCCAGAATATTGCGTCGCTTGGCCATTAGTTGAATTCGCTCGGGTTCAGTCAAATCACGAACTTAGAATTAAAAAAAAAAAGTCAGGCGGGAAAGGGAAGAGGAAAGAAAGCATGGCCAATCCAGGAACTGACCAGTGTCATTTTCCTCCAACACAAACACATTGTCCATGACAAAGTCGGCGAGTCGAAAGGCCATTTCCTTGTCCAATTTTATTGCCAAACAATGGATGGGATGGTCAGGGCCGTGGTCGGCAGCAAGTTTCCAATTAAACAAAATCAGAATGTCGCAGATACACATGAAAGCCTTAATTGCACTTAATAAGACAAAAATTAAAACAACAACAAAAACAAACAAACTGACAGTTTCAACACCGACAGCGAAATCGCGCAGAATGGATTTTGTAGCCCTCAAAAATTGGTCGCGTTTTTTCTTCAATGTTTCGATTATCTCCTTAATTAAGGGAATATAAAGAAGGGAAAATTATATGGGGTTTCCTTTAACAATGGTAACGAAAATGCCATTATAAAAGAAATTAGTTAATTATATAAATGGGGTCTTTTTTGAAATGAGAAAACATTCCACTCATGGCTTCAACCGGGTGGAGTTGGGGTGAGGACATTAAAGCCCTCTGAAATTAAATGTTTTAACTTTTATTTGCTAAAATTTGTCCCAATTATAAAACTATAGTAATTTTGAATCGATTTCATTTCCCGTTCTGTTCCCACCTCTCTTTGTTCTTGTGTCGCCACAAATCGCTTCATTTCCCAACTAAGAAGAAGAAAACACAAAAGCATAGCCTTTTCAATCAAATCAGCCGAACGAAATCGATGAGAATTTAGAAACAAAACCATGCACATGTCCCAAAATTCCAAATTGACAGAGACGTCAATGGTACTGAAAAGCAAAATAATGTTTATGCCGAAGACCCCAATTTGGTGTTATGGGCCTTATTTATTTTGCTGTACCTGGCGAACGCGACCATTTTCCTGAAGCCGGACAAAAGTGTGGCCTCGTCTTCCTCGTCAAGCTGTTGATCCTCATCATCCTCTTCACTGGTCACAAACACATGCAATTGCTGCCGCAAATTCTGCACCACTCCATCCACAATTCGACTTCTGCTTGTCTCAGTGAATTGAGCCACTGCCATGTTAGTCGAAATGAATTGGAAAAGCCGGGCAATGTTCAAGGCAATCTCATCATTGGAATACTGCTCCACAATACGCTCGAGAAGCATCATCAATTCATTAAGAGACTAAAAACAAATTGGGGAAAAAATTACAAAATATGAAAATGACCTGTTCATGGCGACAAATTGAATAAATGTCAAGGTCGAAATACAAAAAGAGTTCGATCAAATCGCGCACCTTTTCTTGGTCTGCGATAAACTGAAAAATGAAAACGGAGTGAAATAATATTCCGTTAAACTCCAACTTTTTGAAGCAGTTTTGGCAGTGCCGGAATGAACACTTCCGATAGGTGAACACGCCCTTCATGCAGCTGACGAAGGTCTTTCTTCAAAATAAACATGCATAAACAAATATAATTTGTAGAAAGGACAGATGAAAAAACAAATTAATTGCCTTTGCCTCCGCCCCCCCCCCCTCACCGGTCGGAATCGGAATTGATCTTTGGGTCCAATTTGGAAAAAAAAAAAAAAACTTTTTTCCGATTTTTCCCCAAAAAAAATCGAAAATCCGGTACAAAGACATCGGAGGCATCCCTGATATATACTAGTACATAAATAGAAATATTTTTAACTTTCCGTCCAATTTTATTAATTTTCCCGAACTTGGACCAGTTGTTTCCTATCACTTTGGCGCCAAAATTGACACTTCGTGATGACCCCTTACTATAGGAGGAAAAAAGAATTTTAAATAGGCCCCATTATGTGCCTTTTCTGTCCCTGCCCCCGGGCCACGCCGATTTGAGATGACAATTCGATTTGGCGGGTGTTCACCCGTCGCGGAATGTTTGACAGCAGCACACATAATCGCAATCAGATGACTGTCAAATTGGTCGACTAAATCTTTTTATATAAAAAAACCTTCGGTAAAAGTACAAAGCAATACATTCATCTGAAAGCAGAAGATTGACCATTGAGAGCCAATCCTTCAGCATCGGACAAACGTCGATCAGTGAATCAACCAAATAGGCGGGGTGACGGTGGACGGCGCCGTCAATAAAAAATGAGACCAAATCCTTAATCAGTTGACAATTGTCAGCAGGTGGGACAAGCAGAGACGTGGAGGAAGACAGCATGGAATTCTAAAGGGAAAAGCAGAGATATGAAAGAGTAACACTTTTATCGAACATTAACAGCAGTCGAAAACAATTTTGCGTTTACAAATTCACCAGCAGCCGTGGCCAAATGTCGGTTGTTGCAATAGACCAATTCATAAAGGGGAACGCAGGCACCAGGGTCGAGAAGAGCGGGGAACGCTCTGAAAGCATTGAATCATTTTTAAGGGGAATGGTCGAAATGGGTGGAAAAGACGGGCAAAAAGCAAATTGCAGTGATAAAATAACGGAGAATGACCTGTAAATGCGAGTCATTAGTTGACATGTTTTTGTGGCCACTTCCACATCCGTGTCCAACACCATGCTCACCAAACGGTCTTTGAATTTGTGGGTGAACAGTTCCAATTTCCCAACCAAATGATTATTTTCGTAAAGAGGCAGCAACGCATAAATGCATTTTTGTCGTACCTCGGGAACCTTAAGTTGACCCCTCAAAAAACAAATAAAATGGACAAGACAACTTTGTCAAAAAGACTCCAGCCGATATATTTTAAATAAGAATCATCCAAAAATAAGGCTGGGTAGATTCGGACCCAAATGCCAAGTTCAGAAACGCAAATAATCCGGAAATCCGCAACTTGGTCCCTAAAGGTTATTTATATATATTTTTTCGGCTCTATTGCAGTTTACCCGACCTTAAGAAATTACAGGACCACAAAAAAATAGCAAAAATTTCCCTCCTCCCAAAGTTATTTTATTTTAAGTCTACAAATTTTTGGAAATTGTTTCAGGCAAGTGAGAAATTTGTTTTTTTTTTTTTTTTAATTTCCTGCCTACAAAATTTTACAGCTATTTTATAGGAAAATCTTAAAAGTTAGAAAATTTTTTAAATAAATTCTCGGGGGGGGGGGGGGGGGGGGTCGTGTAAATTTATTTATGGTCGAGTTTCTAATGCCGGGTAAACTGCTATAGTCTTTTTTTCGCCTTGAAGACCTGTATCGATGAACAAAAACACATTTGAAAATGTACTGAAGCATAGCAGAAAGTTCATCAATTTTATGATCCAACTAAATATCACAAAAAAATCTATTTTATTGTCCGTTGCTATTTGTCGTATACCTCAGTTTTGGCTTGTAAAAGGCGCTCTAAACGTTCATTTGTGGTTCCATGAATAAGTCGTGCCTTCTCAGTTTCAATTTGAATGGCATTTTTGTCTTTAAGCTCTACAAGCTCAACAACGACATCAACAATTGATGAAGAGAGTTTCATAGCTGAAAACCGTTTATTTTAAGTTTAATAGAAAGAATGAAAAATTAACACATGCAAATGTTGCTGTGTGTCGAAACGCTCGGATAGAACTGTCAGACAAAATTGTGAGCAATTGGATGAGATTGTCCATGAGAGTGACATCGAACAGAATGTTGTTTTTGCTTCTTAAAACGAAGGATTGAAGAAACTCCGCAAAATTGTTGCGAAATCTTCGAAATTGGTGTGTGGTGAGAACGAGGGGATAATCGCCTGAATCTTCGTCAAAGTATTCACTTAGGCGTTCGACGATATCCCTTAAGTTTAATATTTTTAATGGAAAAAATTCACGCCAAATTGGGCACTAACTTCCATTGCATATTGTGAATCATATGCGCATCCAATTTCCCAGAACAGCCGCAGGAAGCAACAATAAGCTGCAGTATTTGAACAATTGCTTGGTCCGGTGATTCTTCATATTCGCGTACCCATTTTTCTGCTAAGTTCTGAATTAATGAACAGCATTTCAAATTAATGAACAACATTTAAATCTTTTTCTAAAATGTCACATACTGTTGCCCTTTTCCCTGTCTTCAACGCAAGGAAATACGGATCCTGCACCACTGGGACAGCAAATTTCGGCGCCGTTTCTTCTCCCGCCAAATTCTGCAGTTGGTTCGCTCCTCCATGCTTTCGAGGCCCTCTCTTCGGAGTTATATTGTTTCCCTGCAACTTCGCTTTCTTCCGTGCTGGACCCGGTGGTTCTGGTGAATAGTCTCTATCAATTGCAACCGATTTGCGTATACGTAATGAATATGTGTTTGAAGTTATTTTCGGAGAATGCATTTGTAGCACCACTAAAGTAAAGTTATGTTCAATGATACCTATGCCTATGAGCTTGCAATAGACCAAAACAACAAATATATTAGTGGAAAAGAAGTCTAAATGAGTATATATGTATATAAAAAAAAGTTTCTTCGTTTGGAAAGAAAAGTCGGTTAAAGGCTTATGTATTTGTCAGTTCAAAATTGTTAGCGTATATTGGCCTCTTGGATAGCCCACAAATTCTTTGCCTAATTGCTTTTGGGATGACTGTTCTCCGACTCCCTGATAATTAAAGAATTCAAGTAGGTAGCTGTTTTTTAAAAAAATACATTTTAACTTTCGAATATTGCTGCTTTTGTTATTGGTTGCCTATTTTGCTAATTAACGAGATCGAAACATGAATTTGCTACACAATGAATGGTACACAGAATTCTCGCCTGACGATGCCGAACGAATTGCAGGCACTGGCGATGGGTGTTCCAAAATGATGAAGTTGGATGGTGCCCAACTGTCAGGTGCCTGGACTGGTCAGGCATTTTCTCTGCATGTGGACGAAATTCTTTTCTCCGAGCGTTCAAAGTTCCAAGATGTACTTGTATTTAAGAGGTTTACAAAGAATGCAAAAAGTTTAATTAAATGAAAGTTTTCTAGTAAAGCTTTCGGCAATGTTTTGGTGTTGGACGGAGCGATTCAGACGACGGACAGAGATGAATTTGCCTACCAAGAAATGCTAGCGCATTTGCCGATGTGTTCACATCCTGACCCGAAACAGGTAGGAATTTATCATTACAATGATAATGGGTTGTCTCGAAAAATTTTAACTGAACCAGACCCGTAACCAATCCCCACATCTTCTAAATGTATCAATCGTAAACTTTACCAGTTTTTTTTTTCTTCGATGCGTAACAATAGTGGGAGAGAAATTTGAGGCAAACAGCAACAAAAATGCACTTGTTCAATTGCGTCTATCCACTTTAATATATTATCCAAAGTAGCATAAAACCCTTAAATTGGTGGTAAGAAATGCCCTATGGCAAAAAAATCTTGGTGTTTTTTTTTTTTGAATCAAGGTGCTGATCATTGGAGGCGGGGATGGCGGAATTTTACGCGAAGTGCTCAAACACAGCTCAGTGGAGAGAGTTGTTATGTGGTGAGTGTCCCATGGGAAATACACAATTCACAAAAATGTTTAAGCGAAATTGACGAAATGGTCGTCCAAGTGGCCAGGAAATTTTTGCATGGATTGTCCGCTTGTTTCGATTCGTCGAAACTCCAACTGCACATTGGGGACGGTTTTGAATTTCTCAAAGGACACCAAGCGGAATTCGATGTTTGTGGGGAAAAGCACTTTCACACATTGCCATTGCTTACCGGGTCGTAAGAGTAATCTTTTGAGAAAATAATAAACTCAAAAATTCGGCCAAATAAGATATACCATACTTACTTATTCTAATAAGACCCGACCTATTTTTCAACCCTCCTCAAAAGGGATCTTATAATGGAGGGGGGTCTCCTACCAGGATAAGTACGGTATTTACTCGAGGAATTTAAATGAGATTTAACCAGTCTGATTTTCCCTTTTTAAATATAAAGGTGATTATTACTGACTCATCGGACCCAATTGGGCCAGCCGAATCGCTATTCGGCGAGTCTTATTACCAATTGGTTCAAAACGCGTTGAAGGATGGTGGCGTGTTGGCGAGTCAGGGTGGGGTCAATTAAAAGGTTCTATTTCACTTTATGAGTCCAATCGACTTTTATGAGTCCAATCGCGGTTTATGAGTCCAATCAGAAATTATGAGTCCAATCAAAAATTATGAGTCCAATCAATATTTTATGAGTCCAATCAGAGTTTATGAGTCCAATCAATTTTTTGGAATTTCATTTTAAAAAATCAAATTTTTTCGCATTACTTTACTTTTCCATTTAATAAAGAACTTAACATTTTGTCTTTGTTTGCCTTTTGTTGGAAGCTTTTCAAAATGTCTGCTGACTTTAGTTAAAATGAAAAAAGCAAACATATATGTTAAAACAGGGTTCGGATCTGTCGAGATCGATTTCAAAGGACCAAAATGGCATTTAAAAGGACATAAGGGGGAGAATTTGTGATTTCAAAGGACACACTAAAATTTTTTCATATGCAATAAAAAATCGTTATTTTATTGAATTTTTCATTAAGCGGGGGGGGGGGGGGGTGGGGAGTGCGGAGGCGGTGCCGATAGGCGCCGCCGGGAAAATTTTTGACAATTTGGGTCAGATCTGCTAATAGATTTTGGCTTAAAAATTAACATTTTTTACATTTTTTTGGGCAAAAAGCCGTTTTCAAAGGACATCTTTGAAATAAAGGACGAATCCGAACCCTGCGTTAAAAGAAAGTTAACTAGAAAGAAAGAAGAGAAGTTTGTCAGGGTACACACCCAAGGAATAGAGGCAACTTGGCGTGCACTTAAAACAGGTATGCGACACTTGCACGGAACTAACTCTGACATGTTACCAACTTATCTTTACCAATACATGTTCCGTCGTTTTCATGGAAACTCGAAAATTTTTCAAAATATTCTTGAAGAAATTAGATATCAATACCCATTGTAATTGTGCCTTACATATTTGTGACATTTAGCAATAGTGAAATAAATTAGAAATGCGACATTTTATTGGACTCAAGTCATAAAAAATTGATTGGACTCATAAAAGATTGATTGGACTCATAAACTCTGATTGGACTCATAAAATATTGATTGGACTCATAATTTCTGATTGGACTCATAAACCGCGATTGGACTCATAAAAGTCGATTGGACTCATAAAGTGAAATAGAACCAATTAAAAATTGTCCTTCCTTTTTCAATCCCATTAATTCACTTGGTATTCAGCGGAGAGTATTTGGCTCCATTTGCCGCTGATTTCCAAAATGGTGAATTCCTGTCGCAATTTGTTCCCTTCGGTGGCTTATGCGTCCGCAAGTGTGCCCACTTATCCCTCCGGCACAATCGGATATTTAATTGCTTCAAAACGCCAGGTGGAAAAATTTCTCAAGTGTAAAAAAATTATATTTTTTAATTAATTTTTTATTGTTACTAACTATTTTTGTCCTTTCATTTTCTTCCATCAATCAGTTGCATGATCTGAGTGTTCCGCTTCGACCCCTCAGCAATTCGGAATGTCAATCAATGGGTCTGAAATTCTACAATCGCCACTTGCATTCGGCTTCCTTTGTGCTTCCAAACTTTGCCAAAGAGGCGCTCGGCCAGCAGCAAAGCAATGGAAGCGACCAATAAGATGCATTGATCAGCTTCGACTTGCTTTAGGACTGAAAAGTCATTTATTTAATGTTGACTTATCTTCAATTTTATGTTTGCTATTTTTCATTAAATGTAATTCTGAAAAGGGGAGGGATAAGGGTGGTCTTTCCCTCTCTCCCCCCCCCCCCATTGCCCATCCTCGGCTTTTTCTTGGTGACGGGACCACCAACAACAACAGCAGCCGCTCTTTCGAGTTTTTCGCCCTGCTGTTCCGTTTTCACAAAGTGCGCTGATGATATAATCTCATCGGCTCTTTCTCCTTTCGCTTCTTCGTCCGACTTTCATTCCCATTGCATTTTCTCCTGCCTTTTTAATTTTTCTGTGTTTAGTCTACTTTTTGGGTAAATGTGTATCATAAGGTCCTAGTACTGCATTTTATGAGTCCAATCAACTGACCATCCTTGGTTTCATGCACCAAAACTTTCATTAATCCCTATATTCTTGGTATCATTAGACAGTTTTGTCATTATGCTTTTTGACTGAGTTCCATGTTTTTAAGTCATTTTAAGTTCAAAAACCAAAATTTACTTTTCGACTTTTTGTTCGAATTCGGGCCAGGGGTTCGAAATTGGTCGAAATGGATGCAGGAATCGTGACCATCGCCTTTGAATTTGAAAATTATATTATATATTTTCCAGTTTTGTTTTCTCTGACAAAATGCGTTCCGCATTTTCCGTTCGAAGTTATTCTGTCATTATTTTCGCATTTTGTTTGGTCTTTTTGATTTTCGGCTACCGATCAATGCGCTTAAATAAAAGCGGTGATTTTGAATCAGAAGGAAACGGCTTCTCCAAGAAGCTAAACGGTCCGGTCCATCAATAGATGAAAATATATAACTAACATATTTTAGGGCGTTTCTCTAAGCTCAAAGTGAGTCTTTTCGTTTTTCTTTTCCATTTTAGGCCAAAGTTTTTGGTGCGGCACCATTTGACGAGACGTTCCCTCTGGGAATGGTAGCGGCATTTATTGACCATATAATTATTAAGACATGCTCTGACATCAGTCGAATTGGAGAGTACGGCATTTGCTCGATCCCAACGTTAAAAAAAGCGAGAAATTGTTTGGTGAGTGCTAATAAAGCTAAACAAAGCATTCACTCCTTCCCCCCCCCCTCCCCTTCCTTCAATTGGATGGTACTGTAATTTTATGCTTTTCTAACTCGAAGGTGTTCTCTGTGGCAACTCGAACAGATTTAAAATTTGAGATGGAAATTGCTGAACAATTGGGCAAGTGCAAAGTGCGGGTGTATGACCATGTGAGTGAATACCGCAGAAATGTGGAAAATTTAGCACAACTCAAAAACCACTTGGGGTGGGGCCAATGAATTGATAACTAAAAAGCGATGTTCATCCGATTTCAGATGGGTTTTTTAGAATTCCGATCCCAGTTTTTGGGTCGGAATTCCTATGATTCAGAATAAATTTTTAACGAAAGGGTTAGTAAAAAACCTTTACTACAAAGGGATAATAAATAAGACCGAAAAGGCGACAATAACGAGTCTCTCAAGGATCGCTCACAAATTTAGGAGTCAAAAGCTACAAATTCTGATGGGCAATATCGGGTGATTGAAAAGATAGACGCTGAGTCAATTGACGAAAAAGTATTAAAAAAAATTATGAACACTGAGAAGGGCAAAATCCATCTGTTACGGCTTGAAGCGGGTGGTGAGTGGAAGGGAGGAGGAGGGAATCGGAATGAGTGAGCCCCGGCGGGAGAGAGGGGGGGTTATGACCAAAATAACTCAAAAACCCCAGGGTTTTCAAAATATTTTTCGTCATAACTCCTTTTTAACTAAATTTTCTGGAATTTTACAGGCTAATTAATAGAAAACACAGGGCTATCAAATGATACTAAAATATCAACTTGTTTGCCTTTGGGAAAAGCTATGTATGACGAATTCTACCTTTTTGTTTTACTTAAAATCTTAGGCCTGCCTATAAATTCTGCAGATGATTTGATTACTTCTCTTTCTATGGTTTTGCATTTTTACTAACTTTTAATCATAGACAAAGGGAGTGAGTTGGCCCGGTCAAAGCTGCTTAAGGATCGTTCTGTGTGTCACCTTCTGTTAACGCTTTACAATATAAACAAAACGGATTTGGATATTTTACTAAAGGCCATGGAAAAGGAACATGCGTAAGTGGAAGAAAGAAAAGTGCATTTGAAAAGGGAAAAAAGAAAAGTATTCACAATTTGGGATTTTTTAGCTACAAATTATACTCTATGAAAGAATTGAAGAACGAAGACGCGGACAAAGAACAAATTGAGAAGGAGGAGGAGGAAAACGAAGAGGAGGAAGAGGCGGGGAAGAGGGAGGGGCAAGCGACGGAGGACGAGGCGCAGGCGGGGCGCCATTACGCGCTCAGCTTAATCGCTGAGCATTGTCAGAAGAATTACGGGATAAAGGAACAATGATGAATATATGTACACACATCCTATGTATGTACAATAATGCATTCCCTTCCACACTAATTTATGTATCTTGCTCTTTGCTGTCGGCATAATTAAAAATATTCCCGCTAAAATTATTTTAAAAAAATATTTATTTAAAACTAAGCAGATGCAATCATTACTTAACCGTTCACAGCAGTCACATTTAAAAGTGTTGTTTGAAAATTAAATTATTTTTGCTCAGTTTTCTTTTTTATTTTACTTTCCATTCAATCCATTTGGCTTTCGAATTGACAACGAATGGAATGGAGGAGCCAACCAAATCGTTCAAAGTTGTTTTGTTGGGCGAAGGCGCTGTCGGGAAAACGTCGCTTATGGTCCGTTACATCGAAGACAAAGTAATGCATCAACCGAGTGATTGTTTTGCTTTGTTAAAATGGGACGTGACTTTCTCTGCCTTTTTCCCCCGTTAGTTCAACAGCGAACATGTGAGCACTGTTCAGGCGGCTTTCGCCAGCAAAATTTTGGAATTGGAGGGGGCCACGCGCGTGGAGTTGGCCATTTGGGACACTGCCGGTCAAGAACGTTTTCACGCATTGGGCCCAATTTATTACAGGGACAGCCAAGGCATTCATTCCTTTCTATTGCATTTGTTAATCAATCAATTTAATTTCTGGAAGTGGTAATATTAGGACTGGTTTCCCTATTTTTGTTCCGAACCCCTGATCCGAATTCGAACCAAAAGTCGAGAATTTTTCACCAAAACTTACACTTATTTGCCCAAAATCAATTTAATGCGCGGGATAGCCATCCAAGAAGTCGTTCGTCTCTCTAATTCAAATTGAATTGCTTCTGGGCATTCGACTTTTTGTTTGACCTGAACAGGTGTTCGGAATTGGTCAAAACGGATGACGTAAAGTGATCATCGGCTTTTTTCATCTCTTAATACGATTTGATTTTTTTCAAAAATGGGGCGGGCGGTATCCAAATTCTTTCCCCTTTCAGGTGCTCTTCTCGTCTTTGACATCTCCGACAAAAAATCATTCGACAGGGTCAAAAACTGGGTGAAAGAATTGCGAAGCATGTTGGCAGACAAAGTGATAATTTTCATAATCGGCAATAAATGCGACTTGGCACAGCGTCGGACGGTGCCGTTGGAAGAAGCCGAAGAGTGAGTGAACGACCAATTAAATTGCATTGGCATTTTGAAATTCAATCGAGGCATCCTCCACTTGGTGACATTTTGGATTGTTTATTCTATCATTTGAGATATGCGCATTCCATTGGAGCCCGCTTCCACGAATGTTCGGCCAAAACCAATGAGGGGGTATCAGAACTCTTCACAAATTTGGCATTTGGTACCATTTTATACTCTTTTGCCATTGTTATTTTGGCATCCTTTCACAAATTGTTTGTTTAGCAATGTTAAGCAAAGCATCTGACGAATTGGCGACGGTAGACGCAAACGGAACGACACCTTTTCAAAGGCATTATGGGTCGCGACGGAGCCTTCGAATTGCAGACGAAACTGAAATTCAAGCGGAGAGAAAACGGCGCGGGAAATGTTGCCGATAATGCCAATGTACAACAAAAAAAAAATGCCAAACAAATGACCGACCATTCCTTCAATGTCAGAGCATAGCAAAAGATAATTTATATAAATACTTTTAACAAGGAGTTTTCATCATATTTTTGTGTTACTATCCTTCGTCCGTTGTTTCCGCCCCTTTCATTTTTAATTTTTTCTGTCGAACTTTTTGTCTTCGTTCTTCCAACCCCTCGCAACGCGGGCGTTTTCGTAGGGGGAGATAATGCTGATGGATATGAGAACAAAGGTCAGACTATAATTAGTGCAGGAGGAGAGGGGGGGGGGCAACTGACAATGAGTTTGTTTTTTAGCTAGTACCCATTGTTCTTTATTTCAATCAATCAAAGAGGGACCTGGCGATTTTACAATTACTAGTAATTTTTTAGAGCTAAAATTTTTAATGGCTCTTTTTTTTCTTTGGTTGCTACCCACGCCCATCCAGGTAATGTTAATTGAAATGGGTTTTGAGGGGGAGTGCCTATGTTCAAGAATTAACCCCCCCCCCTTTTTTTTGGTGTAATTATTACTCTGATCATACTTTCGGTTCGGGTTCAGTACGCACAAACTTTTCCAATCCATTAGCCTGGTAAGGGCTATTTGCTTTGACAAATGTGAGACCATTTAGCATCGATTTGATGGTCGCCGCTCTGTTAAAAATCAATTATAAGAGGAGGCTGAAAAACAGCCAACTTTATCTGATGTTCAGCCCATTTCTTCTGAAGTGTATTTACGACTAAACCCAATGCAAGCGAATCGAATTTCCAATCCATAGGTTGGTCGAAAGAGCAGTCGAACAAACATAACGGCAATTCGTTGGCCATTTTGTATTGAGGCCTAAACGGAGAAAATATCCGGCAGAAATTTTAATTTAAAGCAATAAACGCTGATTTTTTGAATGAACACCTGGCAGGAAATTTATGAACATCAAACAATTCATCAATAATCTTAAATTTTCAATTATTGTATAAATAAAAATAGAATTGTGCCCCGGGCTCCTCGTTGCCACTTGCGATCTCCCAAAGGACCGTAACGATGCAACGGATTTGGTGCCAAAGAAACCCAGTAGCCTTCACGGTCAGTCTCATCAGTTGGAACGGGTCGAACGGTTCGGCAAACGTTGAAGGGAGAGACGAATCGATGAAAGACGAATTGCCGAAAGGGGAATAAAATAGGAAAGGCGGGCGGATATCAGTTTAAAGGCTTAATTTTGTAATGCACTTCTTCATATCGAAGAAACCCACTCTATTCCCAACCTTAAGCAGTCGACTCGAACTTCCGTCACCGTTCTGAAATATGAAGTTTCCAATCTTTTCTCATTCCGATCAATGTGACAAAAGTTGCGAAAATCGTGGGTGCCACAGAGTCGGGCACATGCATCATTTAGCCGCTTTAAAAGTCAAATATTGCCAAAGAGTTGGAAAAGCATTAACTGAAAGATCAGCAATAGAAGCACGCGGGAAAATGTAAGTGTATTCGCGTTGGATGCAATTGAAGCGAGCACTAATGAAAAGACAATGTGACGGAAAACAATGAAACAAAATAATGGCAAATAAAAGGCACCTGAAATCCCGGGGGACGGGGGCAAAGGCGAGGACACGGATGGACTCGGGGAGAACGCCATTAAGCCTTAGAGAGAGAGAGAGAGAGAAGGGATAAACTCGAGAATAGCGGAAATGTGCACATTTTGACGTAAGGCAATTCGACGATGGAAGTGATTCTGTCATTTCTCTCCGAATCTTGCTCTGTCCAAAAATGGTCATCCGAAGACACATCCGTCGACCTCAAATTGCATTGCATAAGTTCACATTTTAACAACCGATTGTTCTAATGTCCTTCCTTTTTGCTAGGAATATACCCTAACTAAATAAGCACAAATTAACATTTGCCCTATATTTCAAAGTGAATGACTTTAAATGAATTTGGCACCAGAATTTGCTAACCTTTTCAGTTTATTTTCTTAAATGAAAGGTCATGCGGTGCTACTAAGTCGTTGCATAAAAATGACCCTTTTTTGATCCACGATTGTTCATTTCTAGTGAACGGATTCCAATGATTATAATATCATTGGATAGAGTAGAATATTTTCTATCGAATGGTACTGTATTTATGCTATTTTGACCAATTTTGGAAAAGTTTGGTCAATTTTTATAAAGTAAGCGAAAAGCGATAATTTAAGTATAACATTTGAGCCAAAAGAGATCCAAAAAAAGTTTGTTTTGTTTTATTAGCAGAAGCCAGCGCAACGCTCATTGTTTCCACGCCCCCCCCCCATTTCTCACCACCTGACAGTGACAGCCGCAACCTGCCGAAAAGCGGACACTCCACGGTCCGTTCTACCACAGCGCGTCCATTCGCACTTTTCCCGACTCTCTACCAATTTCGTCTTAAGCAAAGCGCGAAAGAAAAACTAAAGATGAATCAAAAACTACTTATTTGTACCAATACGCATTCATTGTTAACATTCAAACATAAATAAACTCCTCACGCCAAATAATTCAGACAGATGTTAATTATTTTAATGTTCTCTCTTACTTCTTCAACCGTATTTTGGGTGTTCGGCTGGGCAACAAGTCCGTCGAAATCCCACCCTAAATAAAGGAAAAGTATGGCAATCCGACGCTTCGGATAACGGCCGAAATCAAATTGTTTCATTAATTGGAATGTATTGCAATTGCTAAAAAAATATCTGCAAAAAGCCAAATAACCCAACAAATAAATGATTTTCGAAACAATATGCTGTAAAAATGCTTATGCAAAGGGACGCTTTTCGTTTTTATTTAAAGGTAAAATACAAAAAATTGCCAAATAAACAGCATAAATCATTGGCGATCAACAAAAATGGCACGACATTAGAGCGTTTTCAAGGAGATCGAACGAAAAAAAGAAGCCATTTAGGAGAGCATTCTGAACACTTCCAATTCGGTCGGATGCAAATTCAAACCGCTGATAAAAAGTTTAATTTAGGAACAAAACTCATGGCTATTTTATTACCTTATGTGTGAACCGAACACTTCCCGAATTTCCTTAAGTGCGAGGGCCAACCCCTCGTCCAAAGCGACAATATTTCGATCAATGGACGACTTGGAACTTCGCTTAATTATAATTTTCTTTTTATGAAAACAGCATAATTTATCATTGCCAAATGTATTCAAAGGACTCACTCCGTTAGCTCTCACAAATGCGTCAATAGCAATGGAAAGACGCGTCAATTCGGAAAGCGATTTGCACAAGTCCTTCTGAACAACACCGAATTGGTCTTCATGAAGAGAATAGGAGATCACTTTGGAAAGAGCTGAACGAAAAAATATAATAATAATATAAGGAAAGTGAAAGCAATTAAATGAGTTAACCTTTAATTGCATATAAAGTGCACACTGTGTCGTAGGAAGAAACAATCGGCGGGGGTACAAAAAGAAATTCTTTGCATTTGTCAGCAATGAAATCGCAAAAAAACGGCACAACAATAAGACGACGACGGCATTGGACGCGTTCGGAGAGAAAAGCATCTGAAGCAAACAAATGATTGATTACGAGTGACCATCGTTCAGTAAAATAAATAAAGAAAAATAGTCTAGTAAATTTCAGGGAACGAGAAAACAAATTTCAAGGGGCGGGAATCCCGAAGGGAATCAGAGTTAAATCCCGACAGGGCAATAAAGGCGGAAGAGGGATTCCAAGGTTAACCGTGAGAATCCGACTTCTTCAGTGATTGGTCAAATGATGACCTGCTGAGCGAGGGTTGAGAGATGGGGGAACAAAAAAGGAATGTTTGGCCTCGTAGAGTTCATTTAATACACCCGTTGATCCAGTGGATGAGTTCAACATCAGAGTTCCGTTTCCTTTTATTAGCGATTTGCTGGCATTGTCTTCATCCATGTCCTTCGACTTGTCGAAAACGGACGTTTCTGCCAAAGATTTGCTCATCGAAGCGCTCCCTCCTTTCGACGAATGCACCAAAATTTTGCAATGAGTGGCCAATTGGAAAGTGTTCCGGACATTGCACACATGCGCAACGGCAACATCACGAAGAGAGTGCCAATTTCGGGGATGTCCACCTGTTAAAGCAAAAATAACATTAAGCAATTGGCAAATTAGCACCTGGTTGGCTCAGTGCATAAAACGGTTTCCGTGTCGCTGCGTTAGCTGAACACATTCGCTGAAGCTGATACAGAGCAAAGAACTGAATAAATGGTTGTTGTGTTTTTTGTTGCAGCAAAAAGAGCACTTTTATTAATGCGTCCTTTGATTCGAGTGCATTTGTCAGCGTTTTTGTTGTCATTTGACTTTTTCCCTCAGTGGCAGCATAAAACAAAGTTGGCATGGCAAATTCGAAGGGCTAAAAGTTATTTGTTTACAAATAACTATTAATGATCGAGCACCTTCATGACAAAATGGTTGACAAGAAAAGGAATTAAACGAAGAATTAAACCCCGTGCAAAAAGAGGAAGAAGAAAGTCGAGAAAGTGCCAAAATGCGAAAAGTGACGGAAGAGAAGCATGGAAAGGACGCAGAAGGATGGCTTAAAAGATGAAAATAATGAAAAATTAGCAAAAAACCAAACCAAAATTAAACGCAGCGACCCATGCGACACAAAATATTTTTGCTGTACTGAAAGAAAGTCCAATCATTGGGCCAATTATCAGCGAAGCGGCGTTATTTTTGAGTTTGAAGAAAGTAAAACCCTGAAAAAACATTGTAATAGTGAGAGAAATGGACAATCTTGTACATTCTCATTAAAACGAAGCTGAAAATTGGTAGTGAAAGAAGAATAAAATGCCAAAACAATTGACGAGATGAGCCAAAGCAAAAAGGAAGAACTAAACAGGAAACAAAGTAAGTGGGAGAAGAAAAAAGAAAATTTATTACCCAGAGGAAAACCAAACAAGTTGCTTTGGGATGGCGAACGACAACAGAAACAATTGCGAAATATTTGCAGTGAAAATGATCAATGCCGCAAGTAGGCACTCGAATTTTAGAATGTTGAAAGACATTTCGAATTTGACTAAATAAAGCTAATTTTATTATAACCATTGGTTAAAATGAGCCCACCTGAGAAAATCCAAGTCGAAAGCAAAAAACACTCCAAAAAAATCACTCCCATTTGCAGTAAAAGGAGGAACAGAAACTTAAGCGACAGAAATGACCAACAGGCTAAAGAAAGGTTTACCCTGTTTATGTTAAAGGAATTTGTTATGTCAATTCGTTTTTTATTTACCTTTAGTCGAAGAGATTGGTGCTAAGGGTGAAAATTGTAGTGATAGGGCGAGTAAAAAGAAGACAAAGGACGAAAACACGACGACAGAAGCAGCAGCATAACAGCATCGGTTTATCATGCTATAAGAAACAGATTGAAACCTTGAAAATGAAGACTGAGATTAGGGATGCCAAAAATATGGATTTAAAATCGCAAAATATGGACATAAATATGGAAAATGTCAAAATATGGAACAAAAAATTGCCGAAATATAATTTAAAAATACCAAAAATGCCTAAAAGGTAACGAAAAAATAAGGTTGCGACCCAGGGCTGGGCGCGATCCGCGTATCGCGGCTTTTTTTTTTTCCGCGATTCGCGTATCGCGACCGCGGCAAATTTGAACCGCGATCCGCGACCGCGGGATTTGTAATCCGCGATTCGCGGCAATTTTTGAGCAAATTTGTTTAAAAGGCTTGTTTTTCGAAACGATTTTTAAACATTTTGCCAAAAAGAAAAATGATAAAGTGATAAAATCTTGGGGCAGAGATTTCACCGAAATCTGATTTTTTTTTCTTTCATTCGGCTAGGAATTTCGGTTACCGAGATTTTCGAAGCTATTTTAGGCAAAATTTCGGAATCCAATTGTCAGACATGTAAAGAAAATTGTGAAATTTATGGAATTTGAACCATTTTTCCTTTAAAACTCATTGATTTTTTTTCAAAATTGAACTCCAAAATAGAATTTGTAGGGAAAGTCTGTAAACAAATTTTCTCAAAAATTTTCGTTTTTCCCGGCGGCGCCAATCGGCACCACCGGCCCACCCTCACTATTGATTTGATCAATTTAAAGTGCAAGACAAAATAGCGAAAACATTTTAAAACCAATTATTTTGGCTACAAAATCTTATTTTTTGACCAACGAGGTTTTCTAAGTTAAAAAAAAAAAAAAAAAATTCTGACGAACTTTTTATTTTATACGTTGAATTTTAATGTTTTTTTTAAAAATCCGCGACCGCAAAGCGTGATTCGCGGCATTTTTTTCCGCGATTCGCGTATCGCGACCGCGGCAAATTTGAACCGCGATTCGCGATCCGCGACCGCGGGATTTTTTCATCCGCGCCCCACCCCTGTTGCGACCCCGACGTCGGGGTTGGAAAAGTCGGGGTTCGGGGAGGAAATTCCCCGACTAAATTTGTCGGTGGTGGCTGGAGAGATTTAAAAAAGGTCGGGGGCAGACACCTTTGTCGGGGGCGAAATTTTCATAAAAAGTCGGAAAAAAATAAAAGAAAAATTTCCCAAAATAAAAATGTCTTAAAACTAATTTAAAGACATTTCCATCTTATTTGTATTTTTTCTAACTTGATCACAATTTTGGTGTCATTCGAAAGACCAACAAGAGCTTTTTATTCAGGGCTCGCAAATTAAAATTCTCAAAAGCCTCATATGGCTGGCAAAAAAGCCTCATTTGGGGTCAAAAAACCTCATTTTGAAAAATTTAATTCAAAAAGCGAAAAAAACCTGTAAAAGGGGCCAGCGGTGCCGATAGGCGCCGCCGGGAAATTTTTTTGAAAATTCCAGTCGGATTTGTTAAGAGATTTTGCCTTAAAAATGATCCTATTTTGAGGTTTTTCCACTTTTTTGGCTTTTATACTCAGTTTTTTCTAAAAAAAAAAAAGCCACAAAAAGCCTCAGAAAATCTCAAAAAATCTCATTTTGAAAATTTAGCCTCATCGGCTCTCTCAAAACCACAAAATGAGGCTAAAGACCTCACATTTGCGAGCCCTGACTCTATTAGTTGTTTAAAAATCAAAAAATTACTGATCTATGAAAAAGTTACAACCCATAACCATAACTCGTAAAAATTCTGACTTTTTTTCAAATTTCAACTTAAATTTTTTGGCGTTATTAAATCGCTTTACAATGTCTTAATGAAAGCTTCAAACGTAGAGCATTCGAATGGTATCAAGATTGCGGAATTTGATCAAGTTAGAAAAAAGTTATGAGGTTCTAAAGTTGGTGGCAATGAAACGGCTGGTAATGACGGCGTCGTCGAACCTTCCTTCTCCCATTAGGGTTTGCTTCAGCAGTTGAACAACTTGGTAAAACTGCATCCAAATTAACATGAACATCAAGTGCAGACATCCCACAAAAGTCAATTATAATAAGACTCAACAGATTGAACACACTCCATTACAGTCACAAACGACAAATCACTGAAAAAAGGGTTATTTCCAGGGGGCTCGAATTTTTTTTTGCAGAAAACTCTACGACCATTGGTACCAAAAAATAGCAAAAATTAAAGAAAAATAGCCAAAAAATTCTTGTATTAAGCGTAATTTTAATTTTGATAAATGATGACTGTATTTGGTGTTAAATACGTATGAGCCTTGTGGAAAATAATTATTATTTTTTAAATTAGTCGAGAAATATTATTTCTATGTTTCGTCTATATTTTTGAGATCGGTCAGCAGCTGTCACTTGCCATTGACGAATAATTCCGAGTTTTTCCTCCTCCGATCACTTTTTGCCATTTGTTGCGTCCTTTTCACAACTATTCATATGCCCGTCACCACAGAAGGCTTAGGAAGATCGATCAAACTTTGAGCTGTTACAAATGTTGGCTCTGCACATTTGCTTTTGTTTGTCATCGTTTGGCCATTCGTTTGGCCCATCTCTCCCCAACAAAGGCCCCTCTTCCCCCGCCCTCCCTTTTTTCTCCTCCCCTCAATTGCTAATTTTTTCACTGAATCATTTGTTTCTCCATTTGTCCATATTTTCTAAATAATCGCCACCTAAGTGAAGAGCCTAATCCAAGACGAAAGTAACTCACTTTTTGCAAATTTTTTGCCATGGACAAATTCAATTCACCACCGCCCATCGTCGGTCTTCCGCCCACTTTTGCCAATTTTTCATCCCTCTTCTTTTCCACCTCTCTCTCTCTCTTCTCCTTTACCTTTTCGCTTATGTTCCTTTCTTCGATATGCTTATTTTTTGCTTATTAAAAATGAGTTTGTTATTCTTAGGCAATATTCCAAAAACGGGACAACATTAAATCCTTCCCTCCCCCCCCCCTCCCTCTCTCTTTCTTCCCCTCCCTCCGCTCCCTCTCTTCCTCTCTTCCCCTCCCTCACCCAACTCTTCTCTCTCTTTCTTCCCCTCCCTCCGCTCCCTCTCTTCCCCTCCCTCAAGAAAACAAAGGAAAATGATAAGAAAAACGAGTGATTACCTTCGAAAAAGTGGTTGGATGCTTAATCGGGTTTAGAAAGCAAATTTTTAAATGTTTTGTTTCGGCATTCGGTAAGCTACGACTCGTAAATAGGCATGCTAGGATTAAGTTTTAAGAAAGTTGTATCCAAAAAACTGCAAATAAACATTTTAATTGTCATAATTTTTTTAAAACTTATTAAGACATTCTTAATCGGTCATTTTCTTATCTTTTTCATTTTTTTAATTTTATTTTCTGTCCCTTGTCCGGTCTCGATGATAATTGCTGCTGATGAGTGATTCCGATGGATCTGGTAACAAATTATGCACTATTATAATTGCAAACAAAAAAAGCACAAACAAAAAGTAATTTATTATGACAGTTGAAATAAGCATTAGCAGATCTGGATATAATTTGTCTCGTTTTGTGCCATTTGAAATGCCAATTCCATTCAGAAGTGTAATTCCCTAAATGGGTTCGAATTATTCCACTTCGAATTCGGCCTCTTATGGCTTTCCGCCGCGAAAGAAACGCAAAATGCGAAGTGATATTTACAATTTAAAAAGAAATAAAGTCATAAAATAAGAAGAATATTTTCAGCATGCGAATCCAATCACTTTGATAAGAATTATCTGATGGAAGGCACAGCATTTTGGGCGGAGCAGAAATATCGCAAGGACAGTTATTTATTTGAGAGGAGCAAAGGACGAAAGCGGGAAAATTGTGAGGATCATTTGTTAGTTAATTGCCCATTTATAAAGCATTTTCAATTTGTTTGAAGATGCCGAAGTTTATGGGAAGAAGCCCACAGAATACGGAAATCCGAGCGTTTCTTGCTGGGCTTTCTCCTGCACTTCCTCACCCTCTTCAAAAGAAAGTGCCGTTTCCATTCCGTCCCATTCCCTCCCCCCTTCTTCTGCCCCATGGTCTTCGCCGATTCAAAGGACTGGTGCCAAAAGTAGTCAGGGAACTCGCCCGGCAGGCATCCGATCAAAATATTTGCCAACTTTCGGATGAATTTGGTCATTTTGCCATTGTCTTTCGATTTGTTTTATTCTGTTATAAAATGTTAAGTTGAACTAAACAATTAAAGGGAAGACGGCATGCAAAGAAATGCCGAGGCAAATTGGGCACTTTCAAAGACGAGTTTTTGCGTCAAAAAGATGAGTTGGCAAATGGCATTGTGTCGGGTCGACCCCCGTCACGATGTTGAAAAGGCGGGAGAAGTCGTTGAGCAGCCCTTTCTTCTCGAAAGTGTCCATCACGCGCCTCTCGTATTTCTGAAAAACAGTTGGCGACCAAACGAAAAACTCCACGGAACATTAATTCCCTCAGATTGTTTGACCTGCTTAAAAGTGTGCGGCTCACGCGCAATCACAAAAAGCGGATAATTACAATTGATGCCCAAAATGGCATATTCATAGCGACGCCCCGCTCGAATTGTCACATTGGCATTGCCGTTGGCATCGCCGAATGCCGCGTCAATGACACGTACTGAAAAGGGAAGGCAAATTGGCATTGTCAGTTTGGCCAAGCAGTCGTTTCAGCTGGGATTGCGAGATACGTTTATTGCTGAGCAATTCACTGATATAAATTGAAGAGAGTGCCGCACTTTCCCTACCATTGACTTCCTCCGGTGAGTTTGACCGTCTGAACACAATTTGACCCGGCCGTGGCACAATGGCATACCCCGAACTGAGCAGAGGTTGAGTTGACATTGAGCCAATACTCTCCCCCAAATGCCGAAATTCGTCGCTTGGATTTGTCGTTCGATTTCCTTTTGGGCTCGAAAATTGGAGGGTTTGGAAGACGGAGCCGACGCCTTCGGGGGAAGAAGAACGACTGAGCATTTCGTAGGTGAACATTGTGCACATGGAAGAGGACACCAGCGGACTGTGCATGACCTTAACAAGCGCTCTTTGGACAATCATTTGCCATGGCATTTCAATTGGCCCACTTCGAACCATTGCCCCATCAGAGAGTCCAACTCGAAATTGCTCATCGTTTCCGTTCCAACAGAACAAAGCGGGGTCAATGGTGAGCTGAGGAACTTTTGAAACCGCGTGTAACTGCTCTCTTCGCCGTAGGCTTTTCTTTCTTGCTTAACCGATGGAAGAAGGATCAATTTCAAAAAGTAATCCTTGGCATTCGATGCTTCGTTGGCACTTTGCCTTTCCATGGTTCACCTTGGTGACATGCCGTGGAGAGTGGTCCATGATCCATTCCGTGATCACTTGGTCCAATTCGGTGTTTGTCTGTGCGTTGTTTATGCCCAAAAACTGTAACAGACTGCTGACCACGCCGTGTTGGTAGTTCGGCTTGTCGTCCCCATACTGCTGTTTTGCTTTGGTCATTGCTAATCACCAATGCCACTCACTTTGAAGTACTGCTCGCTCGGCTTGGCCATTGGTCTGTTCGTCTCCGTCTCTTTTTTCTCATATAAAATGGCGCCTTTTGCTTTGGGGCGATTTCCAACACTTTTCAATGTCTTTGACACTTTGTCAATTTCCTTTTCCACCTTTTTGGCGTTCAATTCGAGCAGTTTCGACACAATTTCTGTTGGTTGGTCATCCTGCGGTACGACGAAATCCGCCGGCACTTTTGGGATTAGCGGAATTTGTTTGGGAATTCCGCCGATGGAAGAAGACAAAGAGGGCAAAGAGTGCTCCCCGAGTCCGTCCGCCTCTTCGCCCGATCCCTCCGCCGTCTCATCGTTTTCCCTCTGAAAAGCAATTAGTCCCCAAATTGGTCAATTTGCGTTCGCAATTTGTCATCTCTCACCTTCCCATTGTCCTCTGCTTCTTTTTCCACCGTTCTCTTTTCGCTGTCCTTCCTTTTTGTCTTCTCTATTTGTTTCTCCTTCTCCATTAGGTACGGTATTCGTTCCATCGCGCGGTAACGTCCGTCGAGAAAATAATCCAAACTCCGCTCAAAGTACTGTACCAATTTGTCCTTTGGCGTTGTTGGACGGGTGAAAGTCGGGGCAATGGTAGTGTCGATGAATTTGTCCAAATGGGGGCCGAGGAGAGAGTGCAAATCGACGCCGGTGATCTCTTTGATCACTTTGTCGGGCGGCAAATCCAACGAAAAGTAATTGCGGATGGCCTGCAAAAATATTGTGACCATTTGTTTTTTTTGATCTTTCTGCTTTCCCCCCCCCCCTCCCCTCTTTTTGGCATCATTTCCTTTTGTTTTCTTTTTTTTGGCATTTCATTTTTCTCTTTTTTTTTGCCTGTGGAATTTCCGCCTTTCCCATCACTTCCAAATTTTGTGCCTCTTTCCGTTTCAATTGGTTCAGCTGTTCCTGCCAAACATTTTGTGGGTCGGGTGGTTTTGCGAATTTTACTCCTTGATAAATGTGTCGGTTGAAAGGTCGGACATTTTTTCGGCCGTCGTTTGGCGCTGTGTACGAGACGCTCCAAGCTTTTTGAAAAGTTTGTTAGAAAAGTTTTGTCATAAAATTACCAGCAGGAGAATGGTCCTCTTGGATGAACGACTGATCGGGGCCTAAACGAAGCGAAGAAATCTCCGATTCAGAGGAAAATTCGGAGGGAAGAGGCCAATTTGGAAAGGGATGCCCTCCTCCGTTGGAAAAAAAATGCGCAAAGTTCAGCCGAGGCACAAAAATGAAGCATATAAAGAAGGAAAAACATGAGAAATGGAGGGCACGGAGTTGAAGAGAAAGAGGACGAAAGAGGAAACGCATTAGAAGGGATTGGGAAGAGACAGAGCAATGAATGATGGACGAACGGAAGGGAGAGACGAAAGAGAAAGGGCGGGGGATGGGAAGAGGGGGGAGGGGGGGGAGAGGAAGAAGGCGGAGAGAGGGGAGAGGAAGGCCGGGTGCGGAAGATGGCGGGAGAGAGGGCGAGGAGGGGAAAGGAAAGAGGGGGTGAAGAAGAAGAAGAGGGCGGGGAAGAGGGAGCAGAGTAATAAGCAACTTTTCATCCTTCGCTCATTATTGTTGTTGATATTGTGACAACGGAAGGGAAGCGGGAAGAAAGTACAGCTTGCCCTGCCCTGTCTCTCTTCCCTCTTCCCCCACTTCCTCCCCTCTTCCGTTTTCCCCCATCTCTCGTGCGTCCCCATCCCCCGCCCAATCGGCGGATATAATGCATAAACAAATTATCCTAATTCCTTAATTATCCTCTCGAAAAATATGAAAGAAGGTCAATCGGTAATCGAGATGAGCAAAAACCTCGTTAATTGTGCTGGTTAAAAGTAATTAGTAAATAATATTAAATATCAAAATTATTTGTCTGCCTAATTTACATAAGAAAGTGAGTTGTCATGTTGTTCTGCCAACTCTCAATTGGCTCTTGCGTGGCTTTGTCATTGTCATGGGATGCATTTCCTCTGTCAATTGGTCGGTTTGCGTCGTGGGTTTGCCTTTTCCCTCCCCGCCCCCCCCCCCCCCCCCCCCCCATTTATTACATTTTCCCCCATTCGCCCCATTTTTTGAAATGCGTTTCGTTGGCCCATTTTTGCGTTTGTTTGTGCTTCTTTTTCTTCTTGTTCCCTTTCTCGGGTTGTCCTCCCCCCAACGCCGTATTCATTCCAAACGAAAAACACTTCGCATTCGCATCACAACTTCTGCTGTTGAAAATGATGGACACGAGGAGAATACGCCGATCCGTCGCCAATTTTTGCAAAAATGGACAGACAAACCGAATCGAGAAAAAAATAAGCAAAAGACAGGGAAAATCATCAGGTAAAAAGGGGGCGGGGGGAGAAAGGGAAAATGAAAAGGGAAAATGAGATGGGGAGAGTTATGGCAAAAACGGAGTTATCCCTCCCCTTCTCTCTCTTTCCACTCTCTCCCACTTTCTCTCACTCTCCTCCCCCTCCCCTCTGCACTCTCATTCCTCTCACTCCCTCCCCACTTCTCACTCTATTCACTCTGCTCCCCCTCCCCTTCCACTCCCTCATCCGCCCACTCGGTTTAGTGCCGAAGAACGAATGAAAAAGCCAAGCGAACAGAAAAAAGGCGGAAAACAAAGGCGTGATCGGGACCACCTCCCGCGAATCCCATCGCACAGTCTGAGCGGATCGTTCGAGAAAGGAATGGTTGAGCGAAGACGACACCCCGACGAATTGGCACCATTGTCACAACCATTGGGCAGAGGAGGAGCAGAATGGGACAGGGACGACTTGAGCAGTGAGGGGAACGAACAGTGATGTGTTGATCAGTTGAGCAGAACACCAACAGCATTGATTGCCTTTTCAGTCCCCGCTTTTTGGATTTTCTATTTTCACACACATTTTGCACATTTCTTCAGTTTATCATCGCGTTGGTCGGCACCGAACTGTTTATTAGGTCCCGCCTTTATAATCAGTCCCGACTCGGGTTCAAGCTGAAAAAGGCCGGTCCCGATCAAAGCTGCGAATGAATTTGGTTACTGTATTCAATAGAAAGTAAATGCTCGAATATTTAGCGGTTATTTTTTTAAGGAATTTATATCGAATAAAACTATTTTTTTTTAGAAAAAACATTTAACAAAAACATGCAAAATTTCCCAAAAATTAGCAAAAAAAGGAAATGTAATTATAGTAAAAATTACGCTTTTTTTGAAAATGCAAAAACAGTTATTCCTGCTTTTTGGTAGATTTTGCTATTATATGAAAAAACCGAACAAAGTAAGTGTGTGAAAATTGAAAGTTTGCCCCGAAAGTACAAAAGGAGCTAGGTCGTTTTTATGGACAAAAAATTGGTTTTTTCACTTTGACGGCCACAATTTTCTTAAAAATTGATCAAATTTTTGAAATTGAATGGCTAAGAGAGCCAATGAAAAACTATCGGACAATACCAACCAATATTGTTTAATTTGGTTGCTTTTAAGCAAATTTTGAAGAATTATGTTAAAAAATAATGAGAATTATTTGATTTTTTAAATAATCGCTTTCCATCTTTTTCTTCCTTTTTTTTTTTTTGCATATTTTCGGTTTGATTCTCTTCGATTTTTCAATCAGCAGAAAATCAGTGATAAGGAAAATGACAGTTGAGCAAAGGACGAGCAAATAACAAATGAACAGATTAAGGCAAATAAAAGAGAGCGGAGAGAGGCCATCCTCCGTTCTTTTTTTCAAAAGTATTTTAACATTCGGTGGAGCTTATCATTTTTGATTGGTTTTTTTGTTTTCGCCACTATTCAATGTATTAATAAGGACCTAGAATACTTTCCTTTTTAGACGATTTTACTCAAAAAATCAGCGCCTTTCCGATTAAGTTTATTCTATCCCCTCTTTCTGATCACTTTTATTTTATCCCCTCTTTCTGATCACTTTTATTTTATCCCCTCTTTCTGATCACTTTTATTTTATCCCCTCTTTCTGATCAGTCTAAGTCTTTTCTTCCCCAATTCCTTTAGCAATTCCAATGAATTGGCTTACTTTTTCTATCGCTTTTCTTTTGTTTGTTAATGGCCTTCTCGGGGCGACTTATTACCGCGAGGAGAGAGAGAATAAAATTTGGGATTTGGAGGAGGAACAAGAGGAAGACGGGTGGAACAGAAGCTCAGCAGAAGAAGAGAATGATTCTGTCGAGTCAATGGAGCAAAATGAATTCCATTCGGAACACATAATGCCAAAAAAGTGATTATAAATAATTTCAAAATAAGTGAAATAAGCAAAAAACGAAATAGGCCGAGCTGATATTTTGTTCAAATTTCAGGGTTTCCCCCAACTCAATTTTCAAGAGATTTGTTCAACTAAAGGACCCAAGCGAAAGTTGGCCAAATGATTTATATCACTCTATTAGCATTTGTGTGGACCAAACTCCAAATGGCACTCGGATGTTCATCAGTGAGTTTGAGCAGTCGTGCCCAACGGGAAAAATGGTGGCATTGGGACGATACAGAGCAGCAGTGAACGAAACGGGGTAAAGAAAAAGGAGGAGGGGGAGGGGGGGGGGGGGGAAGAGAGAAGAAACAAAGGGACAGGTACAAAGGGTTTGAAATTCATTTTTTGGTTTTCAAATTTGGAAGGTTTTGAGTTTCCAATCCAATGAGTGATAAAAGGGAATAAAATGGCATTGGCATCAGTGGTTGTTGTTTTGCCTGTTCAGTTGGGGCATTTTGGAGGTGGAGACATTCGGAGGACATCCGCCTGAATGGCAAGCGTACGCTGCCGGACTCGCTGAAGGTATTTTACAAAAATGAATTGTCCCAATTATTTTATTTGTTGCATTTTTAAAGGATCATTGACCAAATTGCAAATTTCGAACCATTACAGTAATACGGTGAAGGGATTATGCCGTGACAATAGAGGATACTGTAAAAAGTGGGCGTATCAACAAAAAAAAGTGTATGTAACAAAATCAAAAAGTTGCAGACTTTATCGCTATTTGAATGCCAATTTGGAATGGATCAGCACACAGATTAATGCCAACCGAGATGATTTGTATTGGCGGCAAGTCAATTTGACATTCAATCAGCTGACTGGAATTTTTGACGGTACTTAAAGTACTGTAATTAATAGATAAAAATATATTGTAAAAGAAGTTTTTGTGGGTGAGCCAATTAAGTATCAATCATTTATTTGAATATTCAAAAATACCATTCCAAAATTTTACTTTTGTTTTCATTTTTCTTAGGCTATGCGACGGACAAAAGCAAAAGTTTCTCTCCACGAGCCAATTTCACAATAACACCAATTTATATGATCCAATTGTCGGGCGAATTGATCGACCTGAGCATTTTGCTTAAGAAAGTGCCCAAAAACAAAGGAGAAGCCATTGAGTTGGCCGAGGCGGGGCACTGCTCGGGGCTGGTCAAAGTGACAGAAGGAAACGCCGATTTGTGAGAGGGGGAGGGGAGGGGGGGGGGGATTGGCCAATTAGCCGATTTGTGAGAGGGGGAGGGGAAGCATTGGCCAATTAGTTCGTCCTTAATTGTTTTTTTGTCTACCCACAGGCTAATGTCGCACGTGGCGATGAGTGGCTTCAACACAATGAATCGCATTGTCAAATTGTATAAATTCGCTTATGGCAAGTCAAAAGCCCTTCCCGCCCCTTCTCAATGTTTCTTTTCTCTGTTAAGACCCAAAAGAAGTGCCTGGTTCCGTTGTGTCCTTTTCCGGTTACCCGGCGGCGCTGGCCTCGGCCGACGACTTCACGTTGACCAGTGCCGGATTGGTGAGCTTTTCCGCCGGAATGCGATCCCGAAATTTGTCCCCCTTTTATCAGCTTTCAATCGAAACGACCATTTCGGTGTTCGACAAATCCCTGTACGCCAAATTCGTCCATGCCCATGGCCAACTCCATTGTTGGCTGCGCTCGTACATTTCCAACCAATTGACCTCAACTGCTCACGATTGGGTCAAACTTTTTGCGCGGTATCCCTTTGTTGTGCTTTGATGCTTTTTTCCTTTGGATTTTGCCATTGTCCATTTTCAGTTTCAATTCCGGCACTTACAACAATCAATGGACTGTCAGCAGCACTCGACCGAATTGCTTTTATTTATTACTTATTTTCAGGTGGTCGACTACAAATTGTTCCGTCCGGGCCAACAATTGCCTCAGTCCAATTTGATTTGGGTCCTCGAGCAAATACCGTAAGGGCACATACTGTAGTCCAGTTCCACTGCTCTACGGTCATCCCCCCCCCCTCTCTCTCTATTTTCAGAGGCACCACCGTCAGCCGAGACGTGACTTGGTTCCTGCGCAAGTACAGCTATTGGCCTTCCTACAACATTCCTTTTCTTCGCCGCATTTCTGAGCTCAGCGGATTTGAAAAGAAAGGCGCAGAGAATGATTGGTGGAAATGGTCAGCCGACCTATTCAACTAATTAATCATTGGCATAATTTAATCGTTTGTTGTGCCAAAATGCATTTCATTACTTTAGGGGTTTTTGCCCGAGGGCGCACATTTTTCACAGAGACCATCACAAAGTTCAAAACATTGAAGGCCTTCGTGAATTAATGAGGTGAAATGGCAAAACGGGGACAAATCCGACAATGAATCAAAGGTACAACAATTACAAACATGAGGAGTTTTCGCGCTGTGTTTGCTCACCGCCATACACAGCCGAGGTGAAATTGGAGCAAATGAATGAATGATTGGGCATTTGAAAAAACCCACGGGCCATCGACAGCAAAAAAAGGGGACAAATGAGTACCATTTCAGGCAAGCATTTCCACCCGCGGGGACTTGAACCCGGCAAATGGGACGTACCAACTGCCGGGCATGGGCCATCGCAACCACGGCGCATTGGACTACAAGGGGACCAACTTCGAGCTGTTCAAGCAGTTACGGCTTGAGGTGAGATGAAAATTCTTTGCACCAAACAATTAAATGAAATGCATTTTAAGGTGGTCGGAGGGCCAACGTACGGAGGGCCCGGCAAATTGCCCCCTTTCAAGTGAAGGAGAAACAAACAAAGCAAAGGGGGAGGAAACGATCATTTCATTTACAGTTGGGAAACGACGGACATTGAGGCACCGCACGAAGGGCAACCAAAAGAATGGAAATTTAAATCATTTGTGACGCAATGGGTCACGAAAGTGAAAGTTGGAGGGATGGAAGAGGAAGAGAACGGAATGACCGACGGGGAAAAGGACCAATGAGAAGATGAGGAGGGGAGGGGGAGCGAAGGACAACGGACGATGAATGAGAGAGGAAGAGGGACAACGGACGGAGGATGAAAGAGGAAAAAGATGAAAGAGGATGAGGAAAGGATAATGGATAAAGGAGGAAGAGGAAAGGAAGAATAGGAAAAGGATGAAAGAGGAAGAGGAAAGGAAGAATAGGAAAAGGATGAAAGAGGATGAGGAAAGGATAATGACAAAAAGTGCCATCAAATTTAGTTATATATTTGAAAAAATTAATCTGAAAAAAATAAAGAGATGAAGAATTAGCAAAAAGATCACAGAAAGAATCGGAAAAAAGTAAAAGGCGACGGGACAAAGGTCAAACTGCGAAGGGCTACAAGTCGCAAAAGGCACTTTTGTCCAACGCTTCCAAAGTGACATTTGACAAGGCGGGAGTCACAGCGAAAATCCACAACGGCAACGCACAACAGATGAAGCCTGGACATTTGTTACTGTAGTGGTGAAGATTCTTTTTGGGATACGATACCGTAAAAGAAAAGACACGCTCTGTCCAGTGACCTGAAAGTGTTCAAAGTTGCGGAGGGTGGGGAGAGGGGGGGGGGGTAATTTGGGATGGATTGATCCTCAGCAATTATGCCTTTGGCATAACATTGCCATTTGTGCCCCTCACATGGCCATGAATCGCCAGTCGGCCTTTGCCTCTTCTTCCTCCTCCTCTTCGTCCATTTTTTGTTGTGACAGAAGTAAAAAATCACTCAGTTCTCTGAATGAATTTCGAATTTGGTGAGATGGAATTGCAAGTGTTGCCAATTGCCTGAGTGTGCCGCGCAACAATTCGACGGTGCCAATGTCAAGAAAGGCGTCAAAGGGTTCCGCTGAATCACTTTTCTTTTAAAACATACATTTTCAATTAAAATGAGTTTGTAAAAAACCCAAAATTCGAAACCATAATCTTAGTAAGAAGCGATTGGTTTTTTGATTACCCGTCGTCTGCGCTCGGAGCAACGTTTGTTTCTCCGTTGTGACTGAGCGTGAGCCAACCATAGTGGAACGGCTGGTGATGGACTCGCTGGTCCGAAGTTGGGCCGGGAAAACGCGCTGATGGCATTGGACGGGCGGAGAGCGCAGAGGAACACGTGCGGCGAGCGCACGACGCCGCTTCCGTTTTGGCTTTTTGAACTGTTTGCCGGGACGATTCATCAACAACAGCCAAGGAAGCCATTCGAGAAACATGGTGCGGACCTAAGCAGAGAAAGAGAGGAAAAAAGGAGAGAAGGAGAAGGAAAGAAGGAGAGAGAGACAGAGAAAGGATAAGGAAAAGGAAAAGAGAGAAACCGAGAAAGAAAGAAAGAGGAAGAAAGAATAGAGAGAGAAAGGAAAAGGAAAAACGAGAGAGAGAAAGAGCAGGAAAAAAGGAGAGAGAGAAAGGAGGAAAAAGGAAAGAGAGAGACCGAGAAACAAGGAGGAAGAAAGAATAGAGAGAGAAAGGAAAAGGAAAAAGGAGAGAGAGAAATAAGGAGGAAAAAAGGAGAGAGAGAAAGGAGCAGAGCGATAGACAGAGATAAAAAGAGGAGAGAGATAAATCAGGGTCGCGAGAGGGAGAGAGGATGAGAGAGAGAGGAAAAGGAGAGAGACATTTAAAGGATAAGGAAACAGAAGAGACACCGAGAGAAAGAGAGCGGCGGGGGGCATGAGAGAAAGGATATAGAGAGAGTTGAAGGGCCTACGAATTGGTAAAACAAAAACAACATGAAATGGACAAATATGAATAATGGGATAATGGCATATCAAATACCCAAGGGGACATTTTATGGGTACGAGGTGAGCGGAAGTGCACATTGATAATCAGCAAAGTGAAGATGATTGATGAGCAGAGGATGGCCATGGAGATAGAGAAGAAAGCACCAATGATTGGCACTGAAGTGGAGGTGGGCGGAGTAATCTCCGCCACCTGAACAGTACACAAAAGGTGACCAACAGCCAAAAGGAGTACTGTACCATGCCAAGGAAGACGGTAACGGACAACAAATTGGTCGTTTCTGTTAATCAGTTCAAGTGAGAGGGAAAGGGATGAGCGGGGCATCTGATGGCCCAATTAAAGTGCCAATAAAAAGAGCAAATAGGTCTCAGATTTTGGCCAATGAATGAAGCGACTCAATGGCACTAATCAGCGGAAAATGATCAGCTTACGGAGCGTGATCTTTTCGCCACATTCGGCAGGCATTGTGAAGCCGAGTACATTGCTGAGCAGAAACAGCACCGATGGCACAATCCTTGCGGGGATTAGTGGACGAAGTTGGGGATCCCTCCTCCCTTCTCTTCCTCCCCTCTCCTCCCTCCTCTCTCCTCCCTCCCCTCTC
The DNA here is from genome assembly GCA_039877585.1 of Heterodera filipjevi. Lineage (NCBI taxonomy): Eukaryota > Metazoa > Nematoda > Chromadorea > Rhabditida > Heteroderidae > Heterodera > Heterodera filipjevi. The sequence goes on along the minus strand of JBDPZO010000006.1, from coordinate 11,673,524 downwards.
CTGCCTCCCCTCTCCTGCCTCCCCTCTCCTCCCTCCCCTCTCCTCCCTCCCCTCTCCTGTCTCCCCTCTCCTGCCTCCCCTCTCCTCCCTCCCCTCTCCTCCATCTCCCTCTCCTCCCGCCTCTCCCTCCCCTCTCCTGCCTCCCCTCTCCTCCCTCCTCTCTCCTCCCTCCCCTCTCCTGCCTCCCCTCTCCTCCCTCCCCTCTCCTCCCTCCCCTCTCCTCCCTCCCCTCTCCTCCCTCCCCTCTCCTGCCTCCCCTCTCCTCCCTCCTCTCTCCTCCCTCCCCTCTCCTGCCTCCCCTCTCCTCCCTCCCCTCTCCTCCCTCCCCTCTCCTCCCTCCCCTCTCCTCCCTCCCCTCTCCTGCCTCCCTCTCCTGCCTCCCCTCTCCTGCCTCCCCTCTCCTCCCTCCCCTCTCCTGCCTCCCCTCTCCTCCATCTCCCTCTCCTCCCGCCTCTCCCTCCCCTCTCCTGCCTCCCCTCTCCTCCCTCCTCTCTCCTCCCTCCCCTCTCCTGCCTCCCCTCTCCTCCCTCCCCTCTCCTGCCTCCCCTCTCCTGCCTCCCCTCTCCTGCCTCCCCTCTCCTCCCTCCCCTCTCCTCCCTCCCCTCTCCTGCCTCCCCTCTCCTCCCTCCCCTCTCCTGCCTCCCCTCTCCTCCCTCCCTCCTCTCCCTCCCCTCTTCTCCCTCCTCTATCCTCCATGTCCCCTCTCCTCCCTCCCCTCTCCTCCCTCCTCCATCTCCCCTCCCTCCCCTCGTCATCTCTTACCGTACCAATTCATACCGTAGTAAATGGTTTTGCGACGGATGTGAATGAACTGAAGGGAGAGGAGTTGAATTGGTAAAATGCAAAAAAATAAGTCATGAATGAATTAATGACAAACGAAATGCAATTCGACGAAAAAGTCATTCGAAGCGCCGTACGGAAGAAGCACTTTTCTGACGGGCGTCGCTTAATTTGTTTTATTTTGTTTTTCAATGAAATAATGCCAAAACTGACCGATCAATTCCCATTCTCCGTTCGGCACATAATAATACAAATCTGATCAAATAGTCAAATGATTATTGGTCGCACTTGGTCAATGTTCGTCCACCGATGCTGTGTTTGAGCATGTCCAACGAAGTGCCATTGACGCATAAATCCAACGAATTGCGCGTGTGCGTCCACGAGCCGAACTGAGACGATGGCCAAACGATGGATGGTGAAGGGTTGGCCATTCCCTCCCTTATCCATTTGACCCGGGGATGCAGCCAAGCTCGAATTTAGAGTCGGAAACCTGCTGATTTCGATGCCGAAAAACAATTCCGGAACACCGAAATTCAGATCCAACTGAATTCGGATACAAAAACCATCGGAAAAAAGGAATCCGAAAAGAAAAGCTATTGGAAACGGAGTCCGCTGCACCCACTGAATGGGTGCTGGTGCGTTTCGTAAATTCCGCCATTTTTACCAATTTTCGACTAAATCAAATCGTAACTTTGCTCTGAAGCAACCCAATGAAATAATCTTTGTACTGTACGATAGCATTACACTTGTCTCTACTTACTTGATAAATTTCAAAAAATTTAATTGTTTTGAAAAAATTGTGGCTAAAAAAGTGGTAAAAATTGTCATAACTTTTGAAAAACTTAAATGATTTTTTTGGAAATTTAGCAAGCTAACAAATGTATTCAAGAGCTATCGTATGATACCAAGTTTTCTTAATTTGGTTCAGTTTGAGAAAACTTGGGACTTGATTTAGTCGATACGAAACGCGTCAGCAGCCAACACGCATTGAATGTACCTTCAGCAGACACATCTGTTCGTCGAAGGGGAACCTTTCCACGGCATGCGAATGAATGAATGAATGAATGCCTTTGCCTTTTCCATACCAAGTGATGTCGATTCGACAAGACGATTTGATGATCGCCGGCGGCGTCTGCAAAATACTCCCGTCGTGGTCCACCACAAAATTTACCGCAAATCGGGCATCAAAGTTTTCGTCGGCACTGCGAAATTTTATTATTAAAAAGCATTATTATTTAATCCGATATTTTTACCGAATTCCGAAAAAAAATCGCCATAACTTTTGTCAATATCAACCGTATTTGTCCGATAGCTCTTGATTGGCTTAATAAATTTATAATTTCAAAAATTTCGTTAAGTTTTAAGAGTTAACACAGCAAAGGCTATCGTAACGATTCCAATTTGGTTGTTTTAAGAACAAATTATGACGATTTTTCTTTTGTAAAACGGTAAAAAGGCGGATTTACGAATGGCACCAGCATTTGTACCGTCACCTGTTGAACAGAATGACGTCAGGTGTCCACAAAGAGCTCGAGGGCAATCGGATACGGTCGATGCCACCGTACTCCCGCGGGTCCCAAACCATTTTGTAGTCGGACCATCTCTGCTTAATGGGAGTGCTAATTGTTCGCTAATGCCCCAATTTGTACTTACAAATTCTTCCCAAATCACAATTGTCAACACTTGGTTCTTTTCGTCCTAAATTTGCGCCAAATTTGAATTTTCCATTTTCAGACTGACCACGTCGACAATTTGCTGCAAATACAGTCGGAAACTGACTTTGACTGCGTCTGTGTGGTTGAACACCGGTCTTTCAACTGTGAAGGCATTTGGACAATTCGAATTCGAATTCGAATTCGAATTGTGTTTTTCTGGTAATTCTGTTCTGACCCGGGTCGTATCGGTCCTTCAGGTCCTAAGCAAAAAGCAAATTGAAACTGTAACTTAAGAGCATCAGCAGAAGAAGAGAGAGAGTGCCTGCAAAAGTCGATATTCGTCATCCGAAGAAGAAGCAAATCGTAAAAGGAAGAAGAGGAGGAGGAGGAGGAGGAGAAGGAAGGACGACCATTGGAATGGCAAACGCACACGGCACATTTGGACAGAACAGAAGTGGGGGGGGGGGGGGGGAGGGGGGAGGGAGGGATAACCGATCAGCCGAGGGCACCCAAAGTCATTATTAAGATGTGATGATGATGATGTGATGATGATGATGATAGTGCTGGTCAATCCAATCACAAATTGTTTAATAAGGCATGCCTTTCGTCCGATTTTGTGATGGGTGTTGAAGGAATGTGTTGTCCTGCAATTGCCTTTGCTTTTCCCTCCCTTCCCTTTGCTCAGCTTTTCCTCCTCCCCCCATTTAATCTGTATAATCAGCTTTTTCTTTGTTTTGCTTTCTTTGCTTTGCTCTCCCGTGGTGAGGGGAGGGGGAATTTGAGAAAGACAAAATAATTCGCCGCCTCCGTAAAAATATCGTAAAAATGGGAGAAAGACAAACGCCGATCAAACGAATTGAAAAATTGAAAAAATTAAAGAAAATTTATTTTGAAGGGAATCAAACAGAATGAACAGATCTGAACAAAGCAATATTTGTGTACAAAATGATTAAAAATGCTGCAAAAGTTCGGTCGACGGTTGGCCAATTCCTTCGGCCGGCGGATGAGTCATTCTCACGCATTGCGTCCTTTTAAATGAACAAATGACCAACAGTCCCAACTTTCCTCTTCCTTTTCTTTCTTCCCTTTCTTTTTCCTCTGTTTTCTCTTTCCTTTTGGAGTTGGCATGATCTTTGCCCCGCTTTTCCCGTTCATATCGGTCTCAGTTTCCGGGTTTTCAAATTCCTGTCCTTAGTCATACATCCGTCCAGGGGTGTGCGAAATTTCGTTTTCGTGTTTTCGGCTTTTTCGGCACTTTTTGAATTCGTTTTTTTCGGTTTTCGTTTTGGTTGGCGTTTTTTCGCTTTCGATTTTTAAAAATCGAGTTTTGCCTCCGTCTTCGCATATTTCTTCTTTCTCTTTTCTTCTTTTCTCTCTCTCTCTCTCTCCCCTTTCTTTCTCCTTTCTCTCTCTCTCTCCTTTCCTTCTCTTTTCTTCTTTTCTCTCTCTCTCCTTTCCTTCTCTTTTCTTCTTTTCTCTCTCTCTCTCTCTCCTCTCTTTCTCTTTGTTCTGCTCCTTTTTGCCCACCTGCTGCTGTTGCTGAATGACCATCTGTCCTCCGTTTGGCATTGAATGTTCCCCTTCGGCTAACATTTCCTTCTGCTTCAAAGTGCCATTGGATGCGTGGGTGAGCATGTCGTAATAGTTGCACAAGTGCGAGTCGCAAATGCAATGCACAGAAAGGGGCTCCGTCAAGTTCAACGCGTACTCCACCGTACAGCCCACCGAAACCTTCTGAAATCAGACCAAATTGTGCTGCTCAATTCCTTTTCCGACTTCCTTTCTTTACCGTGTCATCATCGACCTTTAGACACCCGGCAAGCAGTTCGTATCTTTGCTTCGACTTCCCCACAAATTGGCCAAATTCCGAGTCCATGGAAACGGAGTCCGGCTCGACCACCAATTCCCTTGTGGACATGCTCAGAAAACAGAAGTGACCCTGGCATGTGTTCGACCTTTAATGGCAATGCCAAACTCAGACAGCAAAAGAGGGACCAAAGAAAGGGAAAAAGCGGGGGAGGGGGGCAAACGAAACGAAATTGATGAGAATATTGAGGGTAATCAAAGTTCTTCTTTTTGGTTGTCTTTCGGTTGCCCATGGTTCGCTTAGATTGTGCTCATGTGTCCATTTTGATGTTTACTTCCGGCCATTATGGCCCGTGAATTTCACGGGCCCCTTCACCCACGGCCACGATTTACGGAGTTAACTCAAAGTCACGGTTTATGATTCACGGGGTTTTTGGTCATGGCACACATTCTTCTTTGGGCCCCCTCACCTTCTGTAAACGTCGGCGTCGAAAGGTCCACGATCGGTGCGGACGCTCAAACTGTAGCAATAATTGAGGTCATCAATACGACGAGTCAGCACATTTTCCATTTGATACTGAAATGTCCGATTGCGATGATTGCATTTGCCCGATGGTTCAGTGCAGACGCAGCCTATGGCAAAGAGAGGAAAACAAGTTCTTGGCCTTTCCAATTCCTTTCCTTTTGGCCATTCCCTTTCTTTTGGCCATTCCAATTCCCTTCCTTTTGGTGGCCATTCTAATGCCCTTCCTTTTAGCTATTCTTGGCCTTTCCAATTCCTTTCCTTTTGGCCATTCCAATTCCCTTCCTTTTGGTGGCCATTCCAATGCCCTTCCTTTTGGCTATTCTTGGCCTTTCCAATTCCTTTCCTTTTGGCCATTCTTGGCCATTCCAATTCCCTTCCTTTTGGCCATTCTTGGCCATTCCAATTCCCTTCCTTTTGGCCATTCTAATGCCCTTCCTTTTTTGCTGTTCCCCCACGTTCACCATTGACTGCCGTTTCCGCAGATGCTTGATAACGAGCACAGGCGATCCCCCCTTGGAAGGTGCTCAAATAATTGGGAATGCGCAGGAAGTTCTGCAGTCTTGGCATCCCTTGGCCGCAGCCCTTAGATTAATTAAATAATATTAATAAATTATTATTGTATATTTAACTAATTAATATGTTTTTTTTATTTAACATTTGTTTCCCATTTTATTTTTTAATTATTAAATGTTGACAAATTTACTTGGTCAATGCCATCAAAGTCAACCTGAACTTTTGAATAAAGTTCTGTAACAAACAGTCACAGTGACGCCCTTCTCACCAGACAATAATTGCCCCGACAATTTCGAAGGCACCGATCCAAGGAGCAATCGTCGTCGCCCCCGGGCTGACTGCACTCGCAACACTCCAACACGGGCAAAGGGGCGGGCACAAAGTTGTTCAACTGACCAGCAGTGAAACATTCTCAACATTTCCCCGCATTTTTTGCCCGCCATTGGGAAAAGGACGAAAAATCGGAGAATCAAACCAATTAATAAAAATGGATTATTTATTATTTCTTTTTTTTCAATAATAAAGGGAGTGATTCGCTTACATTGTGCAAATAAATATAATTAAATTTCCTCAATTTAATTAGCTTAATAAATCATAAGCTGTTTTTTAAGTATCCCATCTTTTTTTTCGCCCACCTTTTTCCTGTCGTTACAAAACTGTCCGCTACAGTAACAGTGAATGGACTCGGTCTGTCCCGAGTAATTACACCCGTCGACGCCCGGCGGCAACCCATCGACGCATCCCTTCTGAAAAGCGAATCTGAGCTAATTTCATTTTCTCCTTTTATTTACCTGCAAAACAGCGACAGACTCTTCCGGGAATAGTTCCAATTTGGCGAAACAGTGCTGTCCCTCGCACGAATCCCCAATTTGGCCACATTCGCATGTGTCCAATTGGGCCTTTCCATCCGGCATTATTTTGCAATGGGACAGACAAGAATGGCAAAGTGAACGAAGGCCGAGGGAGAAGGCAGGCACAGCGAACAGCAGCAAAAGGAGCAGAGAATTCTGATGATGGTGATGGTGGGGAAGCATCGGATGTAAGCAGTGATCAGCAGCAGAGAGATGAAAATGAAGGAATAATCAGAGAGACAAAGATGAGGGAGTGATCAGAGAGATGAAAAAGGAAGAGAGTGATTGAAAAGACTAAAGATGGGGGAGTGATCAGAGAGATAAAAAAGGAAGAGAGTGATTGAAAAGACTAAAGATGAGGGAGTGATCAGAGAGATAAAAAAGGAAGAGAGTGATTGAAAAGACTAAAGATGAGGGAGTGATCAGAGAGGTAAAAAAGGGAAAGAGCGATCAAACAGACAAGGTGATCAGAGAGATGAAAAAGGGAGAGGCGATTAAAGAGACTGAAGATGAGGGGGTGATCAGAGAGGTAAAAAGGGAAAGAGCGATCAAACAGACAAGGTGATCAGAGAGATGAAAAAGGAAGAGAGTGATTGAAAAGACTAAAGATGAGGGAGTGATCAGAGAGAAGGAAAAGGAAGAGAGCCGACAATTTGATGTCGGAAATAAGAAAACTTATTTAAATTGAATGTGATATAGTGAAGAGAAGCTTCACTAAAAGAAGATTACTTGGATCAATGGAGGAGAAGAGTGATCCCTTATGATCGGACAAAGTGGGGAGCCGGAGAGGGCAGGGTCGGTAGTTTAGCTGGGGGCGAAGACAGAGGCCGGAATTATGACACAAAAGTACAAAATGCCATAACGGAAAATAAACGGAATGGCATTGAAGGAGCTAATCCTAATCTGTGCAACCTTTGCGGATGGAAAGAAACGGGCTGAGCGAGAGAAGGAAAAGGAAAAAGATAACCAGAGGAAGAAATAGCAAGGTGAGAAGGAAAGGCGAAGAAAGAGACGGGAAGAGATAGCATGGAAGAAAGAGAAGGCGAAGAAAGAGACGGGAAGAGATAGCATGGAAGAAAGAGAAGGCGAAGAAAGAGACGGGAAGAGATAGCATGGAAGAAAGAGAAGGCGAAGGAAGAGACGGGAAAGACATGGAAATAAAGGCACGGAAATGAGAGATTAATTCCTTCTATTTATAATAAAGTGGGGATGAGCTAATGACCCGAGAAAGGGAGGAATGATGACAACGAAAGGGGAGCGCGTGTACCACTCCCCCGCCCCCCTCAAAATATCTTTGGGCAATTCATCCCTCGGAGGAGGGGGACAGGGGAAGAACTTCTTGCGCGCCATTGTCATCGCAAATTCGCTCGATTGAAGTGGATGGATGTGAATGCATTCGAATGCATCATTCATCGCCGAAAATGGCGGTGGGCGGACGAAAGACGGCGAAGGACGGACGTCAATTGGGCTGCTGCTGTGCTAATCCTTATTTTTTGCTCTCTCTTTTCCCTTCCCTCTCTTTTCTTTCTCTTCTTCCCTCTCTTTCTCTCCTCTTTTTTCCCTTCCCTCTTTTATCTCTCTCTTCTTCCCTCTCTTTTCTCTCACTTTTTTTCCTTACCTCTCTTTTCTCTCCTCTTTTTTCCGTTCCCTCTCTTTTCTCTCTCTTTTTTTTCCTTCCCTCTTTTATCTCTCTCTTCTTCCCTCTCTTTTCTCTCACTTTTTTCCTTACCTCTCTTTTCTCTCCTCTTTTTTCCCTTCCCTCTCTTTTCTCTCCTCACTTTTTCCTTCCCTCTCTTATCTCTCTCTTCTTCACTCTCTTTTCTCTCCTCACTTTTTCCTTCCCTCTATTTTCTCTCTCTTCTTTCCTCTCTCTTCTTTTGCCTTCCTTCTCTTTCTCTCTCTTCTTCCCTCTCTTTTCTCTCCTCTCCTTTTCCTTACCTCTCTTTTCCCTCCTCACTTTTCTCTTCCCTCTCTTTTCTCTCTCTTCTTCCCTCTCTTCTCTCCTCACTTTTTCCTTCCCTCTATTTTCTCTCTCTTCTTCCCTCTCTTTCTCTCTCTTCTTTCTTATTCCCTCTCCTCTCTTTCCTCTTCGCTTTTTCCTCTTGTTTTCATCTTTTTAAGGTAATGAATCTTTCCATGTCTGTTTAGCTCAAATTGCTGCAATTTTTGCCTTGCGGCGATCGCTCTCCGATCGATTAGCCGACGGATTGATAAAAGAGAGGGAGGGACAAAAGAGCAGTGGACTTTTGATGTGCCATTTGAAACTAATTACTCATTTTAATTTTGCTCTCCAATTCCGAAAAAAAAATTTTCGCGTGACAAACACTCAAAGGAAAAAATGACCAAAAGAAAGAGAAAAAGAGAGAGGGAGAGAGAAAGAGGGAGGAAGAGAAAGAAAGCGGGAGGGAGAAAGAAAAAGGGAGAGAAAGATGGAGAGAAAGAGAGAGAGAGAGAGAGGAAAGAGGGAGGGTGAGAAAGAAAGGATCACCAACAAAAGCAAATAAAAGTTGGTTATATATTTTATGGCAATAAATGAGGCAAAGAATGGTCGCACAATTCAATGGGAAACACGCTAAAGGGGCACAATCGGCGGAGGAATGAGTGAGGCCTAAATAAATAGAAAAACGCAAGAAACGAGCAAAAGAATGGAAAGGCCGGCGGGGATTGACACATTTTTGAGATTTGAATTGATGTCGGACACATCCAAAAGCATAGAAAGGAATAAACTGTGGTTCGGTTGAGCAATGTCTGCTCATTTCTTTCTTTTGCCTTTCATTGGCATGGCTTTTCTCCCTCTTTGAATATTCCCAATCTTTTGCCAATGCCGGACAGCCAAAAATGCGCATTTTCCCTTTGAAAACTGTTGCCAAAGAGCAGCTCCAACCCATTGAAAAGTGTGCCGTTGTTGAGACTGAGCCACCGGGACTGATCTAAAAAAGACTCAGTTGTCCCTTTGTCTTTTTAAATTTGAATTTTTAATTTTTTTTTTGTTCCGCCACCTTCACAGTTTGCCTTTTCTCTTTGGTAAACCATCGGAAATGACTGTTTCTCCGACCGTTCTTCGTGGTTCGGATCACTAAAAATTTGTTTTTTGCACTTTTTTCCATTAAACTCACCCAAAAGTTACAAAATTTGCGACCATTTGGGCAAAATTTTGTGTGACTCTTTGCTCTTTCTGTTCGGCACTTTCCCCCCGCGGCGTCGGATTGAACAACAAATCGTCCACACAAACGGACTGCGAAGCTGCCCATGGGTTGGCCGGGGTGGCCGCTATTTCGGCCGAGTCGACTCGGGAAACATTTGAGGAGGAGCGGAAAAGGAAGGCGAACACGCGGGCGGAGCCGAGACGAGCGCGGACGAACGCGTCGAGGAGGGCGGGCCCAACCAGGAAAAAGTCCGTTTTGATCTGTCAAAGCCCATTCGTTGGCTATTCGCCATCGGCCAGGCACGTTTCGGCCCCAGACTCGTTTAGGACTTTGTAACTTTTTTCAAAGTCAACCAAATTTCACAAATTTGGTATCATTCTAAAGCTTTAAGCGTTTAGAAGGTATGAATAAGCTATTGCTAATCGATTGACCAACTTAAAAAAAAATTTACAACATGAAAAACACTAAAAAGTCAGAATTTTGGTATTTTTTGGTTCATACATTTTCTGTAAATCGACTATTCTTTAAGACTTTTAGAAGTCTAATAGAGCTCATGAAGAGCTTTCGAATGATAATAAAATTGTTTGGTTGGCAATGAAAAAAGTTATGATACTTTAAATGTTGCTGGGGCCGAAACGTGGGGGCCGAAACGACCCCGACCCATTCGCCATCCCTTTCGACCCCCCCCCCCCCTCACTCTGCTGAACAAATCGTCCGGGTCGTCCCCCTGTTGGCCGTCACTGATCCGCTCCACGTAGTGCCGGATCACTTCCTCCGCGTAGTCCAAGTCGGCCAAGTCGTCCATGGCCCTCATCCGCGCCACCACCTCTTCCCTCACCGCCTCTTCCACTCTCTTCCGAAATGTCCCTTCCGCTTCCGCCCCCTTTTCCTTTCCTTTCATTTTCGCACTCCGCGGTTCGTCCGAAGTGCAAATTGCGATCATTGTGCTGGTGGAAGGAATGTTAGAGAATGGATTCGTCGCAATAGCGGAGAAAGCGTCGTGGGAAAGGAGCGGCCAACGGAGGAAAGTCGGCCGATGGCTTAGCGAATCGGCGGCAACAATCGCCTGCAGAGAGATACCCTCAGGAAAGGGACGTTTTGCCTCGTGCTGGGACGAAGTACGAATAGTGCAAGTGTGGGCGAAGTACGAATAGTGCAAGTGGGGGATTTCGGATGAAGGGCCGTTTCAGTACGGAAAATTAATAATTGACATTTAAATAAAAATAAATTTTATTGTTAAAATAAATAAATTTTGGATAGTTCTCAATGCAACGGAGAGAGAAAATACAATAATTAAAAAAACGACTTATTGAATTCAAGTAATTGCATATAATGTCTTGGTTCAAGAATCAGGAAAATTATCCTAATAAGTAAATAATTATTCAATTGCATTTCTAAGGTTTCAGTTTTATTTACTAGCCATATTTAAAAATATCACAGGCTTATAAATCCAAGGGTGTTTTCTGATTGAATTAAAAATTAAATACTACGAAAGTTTAATAAATAATTTATAATTACCTATGCCAAATTTATTATATCCTCGAAGAAGAAATTTTGCAAAATTTTTGTAAAAAACTTAACTGTATCTCACAATTATTTTAACATAGCGCTATTAAAACATGGGTATCAGATGTTCTTTTTTCAAAGAAATGCCCTTTTTTGGAGGGTTCGAATCTTTTAAACCCAAAATGTCCTTTTTTCTTACTGTGAGATAAAAAAAATAATACTTTTTTTTGTAACATGACGATTTGTCCGCCCAACCTAAAAAGTGCCAAAAAATAATATTATTTAAAATTTTTGTGGTTTTTCTTTTGGCATCAGGGCTGGGCGCGATCCGCGATTCGCGACCGCGGGATTTTTTGGTCCGCACCTCACCCCTGTTTGGCATTATCTTTTTAGCTAGGTCGAATGTTAAAAATAATTTTCTGTTTTTGGCACTTGTTAGCTGGGCGGACGAATCGTACGGCAGCGCTTTTTTTTACAGTTTTTTAAGCTTGTATTGTGTCTCATTTCAAAACCTAGCTAAAACCTTGCTTCGAAATCTACAATTAAATTATTTCCAGTCCCAAATTGCTTAAAATGCTTATTGGAATTAAAAATAGAATATTTAATATTATTTACTTAAATAAATTGGTTTACAATAGCTGCGCAATCGCTTTTAAGAAATATTATTTTTTTGACCCCAAAATTTTTTTTGGTCTGTATGTTTTTTTTTTTGAATTTCCAACTGATACCTCTGTATTAAAACAATAATTTATTTATTGGTAAAAGTTATTAATAATTATAAGATTATTAAATGTTGAGTAATTTTCCATACTGAAACGGCCCTCCCTCTGAAATCCCACACTTGCACTATTCGTACTTCGTCCTAGCACCGTTTTGCCTCCCTCAATGGCCCACCTCGTGGCCCAATGTGGCCACACATGCGTCCAATTTCCTCCTCGTCTCCATTTCTTCCGGTGCCAATTCCGTTTTGTCGCGCGATTCTTTCACCAATTTCCATTCTTTTTCGTCCACACATTTCGCTCAATTTTCAGATAAAAAATCAGAATAAGAATAGAGGAGAGAATGTCGGCTCAAATAAGTTAAATGTCAGCTGTTCTCTCAGATAATCAATGCTTCCTAATGCCAACCCGCAATGGCAAATCGCATCGACGCATCCGCAGAAGTGCCCTTTTGGGACTGAGTCGGTCGGGGCAATACGGGCAGAAAAGCGGAGCCCGACAGAAGGATTTGGCGCTTAAACAAACCTTAAACGGACAGGTGGTTGGAATAATAATTAGTTATTTGTGCCCATTTTAACGGCACTCTCTCGACTTGGCATTATTGGCAATGCGTTGGCATTTGCCCGTTTCTGCTGGTCACTCACTTTGGGTGCCAGGCAAAAGTCCAAGCAGTGAGACGAGTCGAGCCCCGTCTCCGCGGGCCATCACCGTCACATGGGCACGGTGACCTCCGAAATGGGCAATGTTCAGCTGAATCCATTCCAACGCAGTGCGTATGTCCCAAAGAGCGAGTTCCCTTTGGGTGGCGGGCCAATGGGGCGCACTGAACAGACCTAAGCAAGCCAAGGGAAAGTGCCGAATTGGGTGAGAGGCAAACCGACCATAGGGCCCCATTCGGTAGTTAACTGACACCACCAATACCCCGTCACCCGCACACGCTATCCTTCTGATGGTGCTGATCGGCTCCAAATTGGAATTGCTCCGCTTCAGCCAATGCCCTTCCGGCACATACACCAACACAGGAAGTAATTGGTTGGAATTCTTCTGAAAGTTTTTGCATTGAATGTGATGTGACCAGTGCCAAACGGGCGAACCGAATTTGGGCACCGGTAAATGTTGAGGGTGTGGCACTGCTCGGGCACGGGCACCGCCTCCAGCGGGGGAGGGTCCCAGCCGATGCCCGGGGCGGACTTTGTGCGCACGAAGCTTCAATTCGAAATAAGCTAATGTTTCGTCATTTTTGTTATGTTTTTCTGTCTGTTTTCGTTTGTATCCCCATGTTTCATCTGTCCACCAATTTACCCATTCGGACATCCGTTGCCGTGGTGAATGGCAAAAAAATCACGGGGAAAAGGTGCCAATTGTGTCGGCTGTAAAGGCCAGGGTCAGCAATCACTTAAAAATATTGCGTAAATAATAATTGGCATTTGCCTGGAATCGCGGCGTGGCGATGCTGTAGGGAATGTCCAGGAAATATTCCCCGTCTCCGATGGCCAACTTTCGTCCGACCATCACCAACTCTTCGCCGTCCACTTTTACGCGAAGTTCAGTGAACAAATCGGAAGTTGGGTCCCGTTCGTAAAGCGAAATGAATTGAAGAGCCATCAACAAAATCAGAGCAAAAGCCAACGCACCGAAAAGGGCTAATTAATGGGAGGGGATAATTAGTGACAAAGGGAGGGGGGGGGATAATTAACGGGAGGGGATAATTAATGACAAATTAAATTGGGGGAGGGGGGGAGGAGGACGGAACGGGACAACTTCGAACCAGCAGACATACTTATTAGTCCACTATAACTATTTCTTGCCAAACCAAACAAATTCATGATAATTCATTATCATTTCGAAAATTCTACTTCTCTGTTTCTAATTCTATATTGGCATAAATATTCACACCGAAAACCATTAGAAAACGAATTTGTTGAAAATTTTAAGTAACTATTTTTAATCACTTGGAAACTATCTTGAAAACTATTCTCATTCTAATGACATAGTGATAATATTGATAATTTAATTCTGTAGGTACAACGATGAAATGGGGAAGAAATGGCATTTCATTTGTGGCATTTGTTTGGCTAAATGAACTTTTGTCCAATTTCGTCTCACTTTTCCCTTTTTTTTGCGTTAATTCGTTTCTTTGACCATTATTTTAATGAAAAACATTTTTGAAAAAGAAACATTTGTGAAACGCACAAAAGAGGAGCACGTCTCTTCCACGTGAGCAGCACATGGAAGTGAACAGACGCGGCCGATCATTCGCATTCCCTCCGCTTTCGCAATTGGACGACGAATGCGCCGAATTCGGCATATTTTTTGGTCGGATTGGAAGAGTGCCGGGACGGAGATGGACGGGGTACGGCATTTTGAAGGGAAACGAAGCGCCGACTGTTTTTTAGACAAATGGCCAATGGTTAATATGTCATTCCCTGGCCAAATGCGACAATACGTCTGAGAATTACAATTGCACAAAAGAGGAATACGGAAAGGATGGACGATTTAAAGAAAATAAGAGTTTAAGAAGAGCAAAGAGATGGAAGTGACCGAGGGGGGGGGGGGGGAAATTGGGCATGAAATTATTACATGTCATGAAAATGGAACAAAAATGGGGAAAGAGGCGGGGGAGGAGGAGGAGGATGAAGAGATTTTTAAAAATACTAAAATTAATAAACGAAAGACAAAAAAAAACGAAGACACTAAAAAGCAGAGAAAGTGTGAAAAAAGATAAGTCACTGGAGGGCATTCTTTGGGTCCGATCGAATGGAACAAAAATCGGAAGTGATTCTTCTGTCGTTTGATCTGTCATCAACACTTATTCTTATGCGAATGATCAATTTCGCGTCAGTATTTCTTCTGCTGCTGTTGATCGGCTTCAGCGCAAATTAGCGGCAGAGACCAAAAGATGGGCGAAGTGAGTGAAAGTGAAAGGGGAGAAACATTTGATCGGATGAGAAAAACCGGACTTAAGAGAAGCAAATCCGATCAAAAAGTTGAATTTCAATGGAAAAATGGGGGGGGGGAAACCGATCACAAAAGATTATTTGCTCAATTTGCAAGACTAATTTATGAAATTGCAACAAAAAATCAAATTTTCTGATGCTATTTGTTACTTGTAAAAACATCTCATTTTTCCTCAAAATTTTTGCGTAAATTACATGCGACGCCCATAGAAATACGAAATCGACCCATCCCACCCGCCCCTCTGAAAACCTTTGGTTCTTTAGCAGCAAATTAAAAGTCAGAATTCGCTTTTTGAAGATGAATTTGTTTATTTTTTGTGTTTACACAAATGACAAGTGAAGCACACCGCAAAACGGGCTTCTGCCCTTCACCCCCCGCCCAATTTCACTTTGGGCATTCGCATCACGACAGTGCCCCCCCCCTCCCTCCCCCCCCCCTCCCCCTCTTCCCCTCCGTCCTGTTTCGTTTCACCCATTGCCCCCCGTCCCCCCCCCCCCCCCCCCCCCATTGAAAGGATGAGCATTTTTGTCTTCGCAGCACATTATCCAAATGGTCAGCTAATTAGTCTCGATATAATAAGCAAAGGATCAGCCGTTCTTTGGAGATCGATCACAAAATGGAAGATGCCTTTGTTTAAGCTGAATTATCATCAGAGAAAAGAAAATGTACAAAAGGCAATTAATTCGTATAAAAATAAATGGGACATTTAACCAATGCAAAAGGACGAACAAATTAAATAATTAACTCTTCATTCTTTAAAGTTTTTCTTTAAACTCCAAAATTAGTTGTAAATTTGGCTTTGAACAGCTGCTGCTGACAAACATTGGGGTGGCGTGATAAAAGAAAGGGTCGGGCGTGAATTGCCATACATTCGTCGGTCGGCACTTTGCCTTATCACCGCGTCGCCCTTTTTGCGTCAATGTTCGGCCCGTACAAATAATGTTGTCAAGTCAGTTTTGGACACCATTAGCAGCAGCACCATCACTGTGTGTTGCTTATCATTCTCATCACCTCCTCCCCCCGCCCATTCTTTGCCTTTTTCGTTTTTCCCTTTTACCAAAATGCGTCATTAATTTAATGTTTATTTATTTATGTTTGGTCGAAGCACTGCTGCTGAGCAGTGAAATATAACAGGCCCCTTTTTTTGGAATGTGTTCATTTCAATTGTCAGGGAAATGATCAGCCAAAGTGCCAATGACAGCACAAAAGCCGAAGGGCACCACAAATTGTGCCTCCTTCGGATGGGTGCTTTTCCTTCTGATACAATTGACTGTTTGCTTATCTAAGGGCTGCCAAATAGAAATAATTCAAAAGCACTCATTGGGCTGGCAAAAAATAATCATTTGAGGTCAAAATTCATCCTTTTAAATAAGTTTATTCGAAGAGCAAAAAATTATCAATGATTATATTCAATCTCCACGATAACTTTAAGATCTTGTATTTTCGGATTTTTGGGATACATTTTGAGAAGACCTATACGAATGGAGGGAGGTCCGGTAGTGCAGATAGGCGCCACAGGAGAAAACTTTTGAAAATTAATGTCTGATTTTTATCGGAATATAGCCTAAAAATGGCCATTTTAAGATTGTTTTTAAAAAAAAAAACTCAAAAATCGTCAAATCATCATCAAACAACAAAAACATTAATTCAAAAACAATCATCTTTGACCCCTTTAAAAGCCAAACACATTTGGTAGCCTTGCCTATGTATCCCTGTCAAAATGCCTAATTCGATGTCTCTTCCTTTAGATAATCTTTCCCTCATTCTCCAAAATGTCTCGCGTGTGCGTTTCCAATTCGGCCCAATGTCCAAATGGACTTCCGTCTAAAAAGAATGAGCCCCGCACCGAATGGATGTCCATTCTGCTCGGTTCTTGGCTGGCCTTTGTCTCTTCGTCCCAATATTCCCTCTATTTCACCTCACTTTGGCCTTTCATGAAAACGGTACCCTTTTAATTGTTCGGACCTTTGATTGGCTTGCCTTTGGGTCCATTCCTTTCTGTCCCTTTCGCTTTTCACTTCGTCCGTTCTTTTCTGATCAGCTCGACCCCTCTGCCACGGAAGCGTCCTTTGGCGTTGTAATCGCCGTTTATTCCCTCGCCCAAATTTTGACCGCCCCTATCCTCGGCTATTGGGCCCATCGCATTGAGCGGCTTCGTCCCCCTCTCGTGCTGTGCAATGTTCTGATGATGTTGGGAAGTCTGCTTTATTTCCTTGTCGAAGCTTTTCCTGCCGGCGCCCAAACTTTTGTGCTCATTTTCGCCCGTTTCATCGCCGGTGCCGGCGCCGGTAATAATGGCACTTCCCTTTTTTGTTGCTTAACCTCCGCCACTGTCATGGACCAATTGCAGCACAACTTAGCATCCTTCGTGCCTATGTGTCTGCGGCGAGTACTCTTGCGGACCGTGCTCGAGCCACCGCTTTTGTCACCGGCGGAGTCGCGGTCGGACTCTCACTAGGACCGGGTGCGTTTTTGCGTTTGTTTCATTGGCATTCCCTTCCCTCCCATTGGCATTCTCTTTCCCATTGGCATTCCCTCCCCTCCCATTGGCATTCCTTCCCTCCCATTGGCATTCACTTCCCTCCCATTGGCATTCCCTTCCCTCCCATTGGCATTCCCTTCCCTCCCACTGGCATTCTCTTTTCCATTGGCATTCCCTTCCCTCCCTTGGCATTCTCTTTTCCATTGGCATTCCTTTTAGTTATTTTGCTCCTCCTCTTTCTGTTTGCCTTTATCCGCTCCTCTTTAGCCTTTCAAATTGCCTTTTCTTGGCTCTCTTACCCCGGCATCGCTCTGTTCCCTTCGGTTGGTCTTCACCTGTCAATGTTCAATGCGCCTGCTCTGTTCGCCGCATGCATTAACATTGTCAACGTGGCCATTTTGGAACGATTTTTCAGAGAAAGTTTCGTTGGCATTTTGGAAAGGCGAAAAGAGCAAAAGGTGCCCCCCCCTCTTCTCCTAAATTCTCCCAATGGTGCCGCATTATTCTTGCAGAGTCATGGCGAGGAGAATACGCCAATTTCTGTGCCTAAATTGCCGCCGCCGGACGGAGTTGCGCTGTGCCTTTGCTATTTGCTCCGCTTCACTCAGCAATTCATTATCACCAACATCGAAACGTTGGATTGGTCATTTGCGCTTAATTCGTTGCCAAATGCTCTTTCAGAATTGGCTCCGCTTTCGCTATGCTAATGTTCCGTTGGGGCCCTAAGGAAGTCGTTTTCTACGAGTCTCTGTCGCACATTGTCCGTGGGCTGACCGCTCTCTTCGTTTACGTCGCTTACATTCTGTTCGACTTGGGCAAAATGTGAGCCTTTAAATAGTCCACCGATCAATTTGTTTTTGTCCGATCAGTGCGAAGGATCGCCCCGTGTGCGTTGTCTCTCTGTTCGGCCTGCTCCTCTTCCATTTGCTCACCTTTTCGTGGCCCTTTTTGCCCAATGACGTGCCCGAACAAAGTCTGTGGGAAACAGACGGAAGAAAACATCGCAAATTCATTCAGTGGCCATAAAAACGGCAGACAATTTGACCATTGCGGACAATGGCCAATTCGGTGGCACAATGGTCGGATGTGACCGAGCAGAGCACCCGTGGTGTGATGGGCTCAAGCAAGTCAGTCAGTACCCGGGACGCATTACAAAATGCCTGTTAATTAATACTAATTAAGGTCGATGCTCGCCTTTACTATGCGCTAATGATCCTCATTATCGGCTCAACCTTTCCCCTGATCAACGTGTCCATGAACACCATCTTCTCCGCTGCGGTTGGCCCTCGGCTGCAAGCCAAGCAGCAAAGCTTTTTGATGATGTCCGGAGGGATGGGTCGTATGCTGGGCCCACTTTTGATTGGGTTGGGTGAAACAGCTTATGGCAAACAATTCTTTGGTAATTTAGGATTCTATTTACTTATTATGGACCACGGGTAATTTGGACTGTGGAATGTGTTCTGATCATTTTTACGGGCACGCTTTGGATTGTGTTCTACAAAAGACTGGTCCCACTGAAAGCGCCGCAAGAATTAACGAAGAATAATAATATATCCAAAATCTCAGGAAAAGTGTAATTAAGAAAAAGTATTATTGTCAATTATTGTAAAGATCAGAATGTTGTTATTATTAAAATGATACATATAAAACATTATAAAAATGATTTACAAACACAGTTAAGAACATGAGAGAGTGAGAAGGGTCAACTGGGAAAAGACGAGCGAAATTACAATAATTGGAAAGCATAAGAAAGTGTGCTATATTCCCGCGTCAGAAGCCATACTCGAAAAGATTGAATTCGGCAGAGCCAGCAAGTTTTGAGGTGTGTCGAATTCCTGAATACGCCCTCTGTGCAACACGATCACGCGGTCGTAGTCCATGATGGTCGCGAGACGATGTGCAATTGTGAAAATGGTGCAATTGTTGAACTTCTGTCGTATCGTTTCTTGGATAAGAGCTGAAACGGAGGAAGGAAATGTGAAACAAAATGAATAATGATTTGCCAATAAATGAGAATAAATGGCATACCATCCGTAGCCATGTCGACAGAAGCCGTTGCCTCGTCCAACACCAAAATGCGGCTCGGATGGAGCAAAGCCCGTGCCAAACACAGCAACTGCCGTTGACCAATGCTAAACGATGGGAGAAAAAAATAGATAACAGCGCCAACAATTCAAAACAAAAGGAATTGGCATTAACAAATGTCCATCATTCACATTACCTAATGTTTTCTCCGCCTTCGCTTATCGAATACAGTAATTTTTCAGGCAAATTGCTGACAAATTCGCATAAATGCGAATTTTCGAGTGCTTCCCAAACTTCGGCATCCGAATGACGGTAGAAAGGGTCTAAATTAAAACGGAGGGTGCCGGAGAAGAGAACAGGGTCCTAAAAGCAAAAGTGTGGTGGAAGAAACAAATTCAGTGAGTGCCTGTGGGATTATGGTCAAACGAGAACGGAGGTCATGCAACCCCAACTGAGCAATGTCAACTCCATCAATGAAAATATGTCCACCGGTCGGTTCGACCATTCGGAAAAGTGCCAAAGTCAGCGAACTTTTTCCTAAATTAGTCGAAACAAAATTTTGAAAGTATTTTGAAAACCGACCTGCCCCGGTCCGACCAACGATTCCAACACGTTCAGCAGGTCTGATGGTTGCCTGAATGTCACATAACACCAGATCCAGGCCTGACCGGTATCGTGTTGAGTAATGGTCCTGAGGTGAGACAATAAATAGCTTTTTTGTTCTGCTGTGTTTCAAAAAATCCCTTACGAATTGAATTTCGCCACGGTTGGGCCATCCAACGGGCGGTTCCCTGCCTGAGATTTTCCATTTCGCTTCGGTGGTGACATCAGCGTATTCTTTGACACGTTCCACCGACACAATGCTCGTTTCGAGTTTGCTGATTTGCCGAACGGCGAAATTAAGCGCAAAAGTTATCTGTCAGAAGGAAGTCGTATTTAGCTTGAAATTTACACCAATTTTGAATTATTAACTTTAAAATATTTTTTAAAAATTTGTGATTTGTTACATTTAATGAATAAGAGACGGAAAGTCCGAGAATTCCAGCACTTGTCGACCCACGCGTAATGGCCGCAAAAAGGGCAGCAAATAAAACGATGCAATTTCCGATGAATTCCAATCGTACACTCAGCCATCTGTTGGCTACACAGCCGAGATAACGACACTGAAATGAATGGATGTGCTATAAAAGAGCATTAACTAAAGGGCGAATAAATGTTGTCTTTTTATTAAACTTTTTTAATAACAAAAGTTAAGCAAAAAGAGCATTAAACCCCAAACACACACTTGAACATGAGCATCAATTTTTTGCTGTGAAATGCGTGAGAAACGTTCAGTCTGATGATAAGCTCGAATTGTTGAAGCACCCTAAAAAATAAAATGGAAAAAGTGAGGAGAATTGGGGGGGGGGGGGGGAAGCAGAATAAAAACAAACAATTACAGCCGGACTTATCTAATCACCGTTTCACATTCCGAGAAAACGTCACACTTTTCCCTTCCCACCCATCGACGAATAAAAGCCTAAGGAAGGAAGGAAGTAAAACTGACATGAATTGACTCGCTGAGATGGGAGTAAATTGGTGACCGGGTGATGGACTCCAACCGCTTCAATTGGCGCGAAGTGGAAATGTAATATTTCTGAAAAAATAAATACTAAATTTTTGCCAGAATACCACGACACAAAAATATACCAAAACATGGACATAAGCGATGATAAGTGGGACAACGACAATACCGAAAATTGGAGTGGAAATCATGATGATGATTAGTGTGGAGATCACTTGCAGAACGCATTGTGCAAAGAATTGAATGTTGTAAGGCAATAAAATGTCAATAGTTTCAATGTCCTATGAGATAAGAAAGTGAAGAGAATGGAAATAAATGACGGGCAAACTTTGCCAATTCGATTCAAAATTCGTCCAAATGGAGTTGTGTCAAAAAAGTGCATTGGCGCACGGAAAATGGCACGCAAAAGGGGCGTGTGCAAATTTCGACTGGCCGACACCCCGCCAAAAAGCAACGCGGTCATTCCAAAAAACAAAACGGCGACTGAAAGCATTCAATACACAATTTTGCTTTTACTTGAAAAAACCAGCAAAAACCTTCCAAAAATCCAATGGCCGCATAAACGCTTAAACGAACTGAGACAGGCTGAGAACCGTTGACACCGGTGGGCGATTGGTCGTTGGACCAAGCGGAGAGCCAAAGGTTACGACTCATCGAAGCGACAGTGCTCAGAGTGAGGCCGAGAAGGAAAAGGACGGAGAGAGAAAAACCCATGGCATGGAAGTAGTGGAGGTAAATCACGGGCTTCACCTTTTTCCGGATAAACGAATTGAGTTAGCAGGATGGACAGATTGCCACTAACAGTTAAATAACGGAAAAGCCCAATATAATAATAATTTCAAATAGACTTATTTCGCCACAATCTCTCAACTTACCCGCCCTGTCTCCACTTTTTCGATTCCGGTCAAATGTCGTTGAACGGATGGATAATTGAAGGAAGAAATGACACTGTCCGCACGGGCGAGCCGCTGTCGACGATACATTGTGGACGACGTACTGTACTTTCGACGTGCCAGGATGCCGGAAACGGTGGACATTGCTGAAGTGCCGAGCAGATTTTCGACTTCCGCAGCATTTTCATCCATAAATGTCTCATCTGTGTCGTCACTGATAGTGTCTTCATCCCCTTCTTAATTTTGATTAGAAATTTTAATTATTCGAATTAATTTGTTAATCCCAAAATTCAAAACAACAAAAGAAACACCTTTTTCTGTGGGGACGGAGACCGATTTCTCTCGGTCCGACTCAACATCCTCCATCAAACGTGCCAAAATGCCGCTTTTCGTCAATTCTCCGTAAGTGCCTTCCGAAATGACGCGCCCTTCTGTTATCGTAAGGATTTTTTTAAGTAAATGGCGTTGGTTTGTTACCGGAAAGGATAACAATCAAATCGGCATATTTTAAGCAGGAGTGCTCATTGGTGACCAACACTCGCGTTTTGTTCCGTAGCATTCCGCTTGGCCCTATCACTTGGTTGAAGAGTTGGGCGCCCACATGACTGTCCACGGCCGACAGAGGGTCATCCAGCAGATAAATATCGCGGTTTTGGTAAACGGCACGCGCAAGACTAATCCGAGCCTTTTGGCCACCAGACAAATTAATGCCCTTAAGTGATTACAACAGTACAACTAAATCTGTAAGCAACACAAATATCTCCAAAACAACAATAGACCTTTTCGCCAATTTCGGTTTGGTCTCCTTGAGGCAGAATTTCCATGTCTTGGTACAATGAACAAGCGCTCATTACTTTGTCATAGAAATGCTCGTCGCCATGACTTCCGAATATGATGTTCCCACGAACTGAGTTATTCTGTACCCACGGCTGCTGAGGAACGTAGGCGACACGGCCGTACACTCCAACTCGGCCGTGGATACGTTCCATTTCACCTGAAACCGAAATGAAGACAAACTCTCTTTGCTTGAGAATGTACCAAGAAGTGCCAATAAGAAACTGCTTTTCCCGGCTCCGACTCGTCCAACGACCGTAATCAAACTTCTACGCTTTATTTCTATGTTTAAATGCTTTAACGATGGAATGCTCAATGTTTTGTCCCAAGTCAAAGAACAATCGTGCACTTCCACTGCATTTTCATTGCCTTAAAAAGGAAATAAATAAAATAAGAGTAAAAAACGAAATTCATAAAATAAACTTTTCTCTGTCGGTTTTCTCTCAACGTAATCGTCCAATTCGTCCGCAACGAAAAAGTTCTTCAGTCTTTTGTTACTTACAGAGACCTTCAAAAAGGAGCAGTTCAACACAAGGCAGAAAGAAATACACTATACTTGTACACTTTGAGAAATCAAATCGCCAACGGTGCTCATCGGTTGGCGAAGTTGGTTGAAGAGAGTCAGCGAAACGAACGCAATTTGAGGGGTGAGCACATTGCGAGGGTCGATGGAGATGAAAGTGGCAAAAGTCGAAAGAGCGACCTAAAGGCAAAGTGAAAGGGTAAACGAAAAGAACAAGCAAACTGACAAAAAACGGAACAGCACTGTTGAACATGTCGCTAATGGTGCGAAGAAAAGCCGCCTTCCGTATCATGGACAGCTCCTTGGCTCGCAATGCTTTGATCACTTCCTCCATCGGTGGCTCCCACGCGTACAATTTGATCACTTTGATACCGTTGAGCACTTCGTTTACCATTTTTGTCCGTTCGTCCTTTATACGCATCTGTCGTATCTGTTAACAACACAATCGTTTCCATCGGCAATAAAATTAAATTTAAAAATGCAATTAGCCGGTCCGGTCCGCCCATTCGCTTCTCACTTGGTACTTTCTGGTCAACATGGAAATCAGAAAGTTGATAGGTAAAAGGAGGACCATCACCGCCATTCCGCTGAGCACCGAAACGCCAATTTGGCCCCAGAGCATATAAAGAGCGAGAGACACTTGCAGCGGTGTTGACCAATATTGGTGAGTCTGAGGCGCTATTTGCTGGAAACGGTCCACATCGATGGCCATCAGATTGACAATTTCGCCGACTGTTTTTTTACGTCTTGCACTGTTCGACAGACGGAGTGCCTTTTAAGTTTATTAAAAAAGGCATTATAAAAGTGACCGTAAATACTAGTACTTAAAATTTCCTTTTGATTGATTTTATGTTTAAAAAATGTAAGAAAAATATTTGAGGTACAAATTTCCGGACAGTCTAAAGAAACAATGGGTTGACTCAAGAAGCTCCTTAATTGCGATTTTTAGGCCAAAATCATTAAATCTTTTCAAATTTCTCGATTCTCCCCTGCGGCGCCTTGTCGGATCGGGGGAATCTAATGAATATGTTGGATCGGACAAGTAAATATTTTTAACATTGCAAACACTGATTTGAAATGAAAAAATAACAGACTTTTTTGTACACTGCGCAAACCAACACCGATTGGATGCGAGTGCCCAGTCGAAACATCAAATAGTAATAATTGTTCAGGAGCAGTGAACTCAGTTCGGACGCAATGAACATCGACACGGCAAGCAGGGCGCCTTGCCACAACGGTGTCTCGGGACTTTCAGTGAACGCAATCAAATCCCTAAATTTTAAAGGTTAACTTTTTTTTCTCATCACATTGAGAAATAACAAATATTTAAAAAGGCTTCGAAAGCAGTCTTGAAAAACATCATCTTACTTTATTTAACAATTACTTGAGTAAGACAGGATTCACAAATGTCAGCAAATCGGAGAAGCATTTCATGATCATCGCAGTGATGACGTTCCAACGGAACAGCAGAATCAGACGCCAAATTAGTGAGGGAGGCGATATCTTCCGCTTTTTGGAGGATGGCAAGTGATCGGACTGAGTACTTCCGTAGCTGAGCGTCGCCTGCTGAAATTGTTTGTTTTAGTAGTTTTGTTGAGTGGCGCTAATTGTAAGTCACACATTGTTCGAGTTGGAAGTGTCGTCATGACGAATCAAAGGTGCTAAGTCCGACTCGGGCTCCTGTTCGAGTTGTACGTTAATCTGCCCATCCATCGCATTAATGGATTCTTTTGGTCTACTGCACAATTCATCTGGAGACTGCAGTGCCTTCTTGTTATTATAGTCTTAAAATAAAAAATAAGTGTGTTCGGTGCATTGAAAAATTGGCATAATTACTAACTCCAGTCTTTTGGGTCAACTTATTTAGGATGGATAACGCATTGAAATTCTAGGCAATGTAAGTTTCAAAAAATTTCAGTTGTACTAAATAAAATTCGGACCAGTAATCGCGTCTTTCCACAGTCTTTCCCATTGAGGAACGAGTTCATTGCAAGTGTCATTTGGGTTAAGTGCGTAAAGGTCAGACAATTCCAATGGCTTTTGACTGCCCAACGCACAAACGGAGTTAAACCACCAGAAGAATTGGCGATTGACAAAGGAAGATAATTTCTCGGGAGATTTTGACGGCCGGAATGAATCCATGCCGACAATCTAAAATAAATTTATTTCTTGATATTTTTAATACATATTTTGAGCATTTTTTGAGTTATCGATAATAATAAAAGCGAAAGCGTAAATATGTATGGGGCGATTGTTTATATAACTAAAAAATGCCCAGATATGGACATAAATATGGACCAAAAACCACAAAGACGGACTAAAAATACAATAAAAAGCAAAATAAATAATTAAAGATCAGAGTAAATTGGCTATTTTAAAGCAAAGGCAAAAAAAAAAATGAAATTTTCTTATTTAAGAAATTTGAAGATTAGATACTTTTACATAAATTCTCTTATTTTGAAATTAAAATCTGATTTCCGAACTGTTTTGGAAACAATTTAAAAAAATAAATCGAAATTTCATGCGGTGTGGGGGATTTGAACCCAACAAGCCAGGTGTTCGTGGAATTTCTGAATGAAATTTGGTAGCTATGTAGAGCCCCCTGGGTTCTTAAGAAAAGGGTTTTTATTTTTTGCTGAATGAGCTCGAGTGCCGAGATATAACGTGTACCGATCCCGCCGGTATTGGGTAAACGATACTAGTAATACACTTTTTCAAAAACCGATACCGGTACCTAAAACCTAAACCGATACCTAAAAACCGAAACCGGTACCGGCCAACTCTAATAAAAATTAAGATTACTTTTAATTTCCAAATAAAATCTTGTTCAGGATAAACAAATTTTTAAAATCTGAAGAGCCTTTGGACATTTGTGGCTTGACAAAATACTATTGAAATCATTTTTCCGATTCACACAATTTATTCTCAAAATACTATTCGATAGAGGCTTGCTCAAGGCAAAACGAGATGAGTGGTTTTCTGCATTGAAATGATTTTAATGTATATTCATCTCACCTATAGCTAAAGTATAAAAAACTTACAAAAAGAATAATTTCCTATTTTCCGTGCATAGACGCAGAAAATGTAGTTTCAATGTTGCTCTAAGATTGGATCATTTGGAATTATGAATTACTAACATTTTGCTTAAGGTTCTTTCCGATCAAAATGGGCGAAGATTTCAAAAAATTATAATGTATTTGTAAAAATTTTCGCTATTTTGCTTTTCACTTAAAATTAGGGTTGGTCGGGACCGGGGCTTTTGGCAAAAACCGGGACCGGGACTTTTTTCAGGTTGAAAACGGGGATTTTTGGCTGGGAAACCGGTAAAAAACCGGTACCGGGCCGGAATCGGTCAAAACCGGGGCACTAGGTACTCATTTGTACGTCAGGTATTTTGCAAAAGCCCCGGTCCCCCCAACCAAGACCAACCCTACTTAAAATCGTGCCCGTGATTTCGTCAGTGAGTGATTTCGTCAGTAAGAGATTTAGACCGAATTGGTTTCGTCTTTAAAATAGAAATCTCTTTATCTAATTTGTTAACTACATTTTTGTTCAACCTATAAAATTAAATCTTTGTTTTGATTACAATTAAGTTTAATTAAATCTATTATGCCTAAATTAATACTAAATAAACTCGGATAAGTCAAAAGAATTCATCGGGGTAAACAAATAAGTCATTTCTTTCTCACTCTTATCTTTGATTCGAGAGTGAAGAACATGATGGAAACTAAAGGTGCAATTCTTGTTCTTGTCGAAAATGTTCCGATTTAAATAGCTTTCGTATGTGTTTTAATGCAGCCAAATCAAGTAAAGGTCGGGATTTGCTTGTCCATTCTGGTTATGCATTCTTTTGAGGTGACCTTTTTATTAATTTAGCAGATTTTCCAATTCGAGATCCCTTCAAGTATTTGCATACGTGTGCCTACAATCTCCATTTCCACTTTTACTCATCGGATAGGGTTTTTATCATTTTAAAAATAATTATTCACTGACGAAGTCAATCACTGACGATATCAATTCTGACGAAATCACTCACTGACGAAATCAATTCTGACGAAATCACATGGCGCCCTTAAAATAAATGTGAGGGGGGACCAGGGACGTATCCAGGGGGGGGGGAGGGTACACGGGGTACGTACCCCCCCCCCCCAAGACCCTCCCTCGGTAAGGGAAAAAAATCAGAAAACCCCTAAAAAAATTGACTTTTTCCCGCCCCCCCCCAGTACCCCCCCCCCCCCCCAACTCCCGGTACCCCCCCCCCCAGACCCAAATCCTGGATACGTCCCTGGGGGGGACGGAAGTGCCGATAGGCGCCGCCGGGAAAATTTTTTTTTTTAATTTGTTTTTTTGGTTAACGGTTTTTCCAAAAAAAAAAAGTTCTTTTCATTTCAGCTATGAAATTCCAAGGGAAGTAATTGACGGAGGTGCCGTTAGGCGCCGTCCGGTTAATTTTTAAAAGTGAACAAAAACGCTTAAAAAATTTTTTAAATGATGCTTAAAAATTAAATAAATAGTCAATTTAAAATTAAAAATATATTTATTCATTTCCTCGATCACATCAACGGCCGCCCTATTATTATTATTATTATCATTATTATCAGGGCTGCATAAATGACATAACATTGTTGAGCCTATTTCCAGAAACCCGAGAAATTTCTTAAGAAATTTCCAAAAACGGCTTTTAAAATTTCAAAATACCCTTAAGAATGGAATTTCTCAAATTTGCTCCTAAATAGTTTTAATCCAAGATTCAAATTCTTAAAAAATATTTTATCATTTTTATCGAAATATTGAAATTTTTCGTTTGTCTTTGTAATGGAGAAAATCTGTTTTATGTGTTACTTTAATCAAAAAAAAAAAACGCTTAAAAAGTGCAAAATTTCGGCGTCAGTCAACTTTAGGACGCCAACTTAGGTAATCTAATTCTTGAACATAATGTCTTTCAAATTCTGCTTATGGTCTCTATAAATCCTCATACCTACCTATAAAAAATTATAAATAAAAGTTAACAAAATTTTTGACTTTTTTTTGCGTTCTTTTCAATTTGTAACTGTTATAAGAGTTGGTCAATCGCTTCGAAAAGTTTATTCATCTTATAAACACTAACTTTTGAATGATACCGAATTAGTGAAATTTGGTTCACAAAGAAAAAAGTTACAAAGACCTAAACGAGTCTGGCGCCGAAATAGGGAATTAGAATTAAGTTTACTAAAACTAAAAAATAGTCCAATATATATTAATAATAATATTTAAAAAAAATAGAAATGACCAAATTACAGAATCAATAGAGAATAGTCGTCCAACTTTTGTGATTGGGAGAAAATGTGGAAAAAAGAAGACAATTTGCAGTGAAGAAAGAAAAAAGGTGATAAGACGAATAAAAATAATGATAGTATTGACAAATTTAGAGGGTTTGATAGGAAAGAATTTGATAAATGATAAAAGAGCAGACAAAAATTAGGGACTCTGCTGTTGTTGGTCACCACCTTATTGGCCATTTTTCATTGTTCAAATGGCGTGAGCAAAACAAAAGACACACACAGAGCCCGGCGGGGAGATTTGGAAAAAAAGGCATTGGTAAGAATGTGGTCAAAGACCACAAAATGGAAGAGGAAATTGGGGAAAGAAAAATAAAGTGAAATTAGTCAAAAAAAAAGGTTCATTTGCATTTGGAATCAACGAAAAAAATTGATTTTTTCAGATTAAACATTCTCAAATCATTCGATAACTCAGTGCTTTTCTATTAGCCTCAAAACTTCAAAAAATTTTGAATCAGCTTAGTACATATAAAATACAATATAAAAAAATTTGTTTAACAAAAAATTTGGAACGAAGTAGGCTCCTTAGGTATTGGGACGCAGTCCACTTTTTACAGTAAATATAATACACAAAAAAAAGTTTCCTCTTTTTCTTTTTTCTCTTCGGCATTCTCTTCCACATTACTTCTTCCCCTTCTTTTCTCTCATTCTTCCTCTTCCTTTCTCTCATTCTTCCTCTTCCTTTCTCTCATTCTTCCTCTTCCTTCCTCTCATTCTTCCTCTTCCCTTCTCTCATCTTTTCTCTCATTCTTCCTCTTCCCTTCCTCTTCCTTTCTCTCATACTTCCTCTTCCTTTCTATCATCTTTTTCTTCCTTTCTCTCATACTTCCTCTTCCCTTCTCTCATCTTTTCTTCCTTTCTCTCATTCTTCCTCTTCCTTTCTCTCATCTTTTTCTTCTTCATTTTTCTCTTTCGTTCTTTCATCCTCCACTTTTTTAGCATTAATCCTTTCTTCCTCTTCCTCCCCCTCTTTTTCGTCTTTTGCCTCTCTCATCACTTCCACTCGTCTCTTCACCAATCCTCCCATTTCAATGCCCTCCTTGACCCCCCTCTTCCACGTCTCCAGTCCAAGTTCCTGGATAGGTCAGCTTTTTTTGTTTTGTTGATATTTCCGACGGACTTGCCTCGTTGTTTCGCGGATCCACAACTCGAACGGAAAGGAATTTTTCTTCAGAGGCCATCGGATCCAACATGGACACTCGAGTACCGCCAATATTTACCGAGTTCTTGTGGTACTCAAATTTTATGGGAAATGTGACGCTGATTTCCTTAAAATGAGTGCGTCTGATTTCTTTGTTCATCCATTCGTCTTACGCTGATCAGATCCTGACCAATTAGTATATCGGCAGGACAATCATAAGCGATTAAAAGGGGCATGAACCCGTCGCTATGCCATGGGCCCAGCTCGAACTGGACAAGGACCTGGCCAAGAAATTCAATTGGCACTCCTTCGCTGGTTGTAACTGCGGGCGGGTCGTTTAGATCAATCACCTTTTATCAATCAAATTATTATAAATGTTTAGGGACAATAAAGAAATAGGATTACGTAATTGGCAAAGACTGATTACCGTCAATTTGAGCGACTTAATGAGGCCGGACCCACAAAATGAATGAGTGAAATTTGTGGCAATCACCGCTCGACAATGGTGGTCATTTAGCTTGACCACAACCAAAGACATTTTGTGAGAGATCGAATCAGTCAAAGTTAAGCCTGTTCAAGCAAAAGTGGAAGTAGATGATCACAAAAAAAAAGATAACTTAAAACGAATGACGGAAGAAAGGATCTGTTCGGTATCATCAAATTCTTTTGCCAAATGCTCTTTTTGTCCATGGCTTTTCGAATATTTTACTCACTTTCGCCCCTCCCCACCACAACCACCACAGCTGTTGTCATTGGACCAGGAACACGTTAACTGAGACAAATGCGGCTTTGAGGTGACATTAAGCAAAAGGACGGAGACGGACGGATCAATGAATTCTTTCGATCCATTCAATTCCATTCGATTGGACCTATCAGAATCAATGGGAACACATAAATAAGGGCAAAAGCTATTGAAGGGATGAATGGAGGAACATAAGCTTATTGAGAAAATATGCGGACAATAAATAGAAAAATGAGAACTCTTTTTAAGGCGGACGAATTGGCAAAGAATTTATTGAGAATGCGTAACAGTAAAAAATAAATTTTCGTGATATCGCTGATGATGGACTGTTCTGACCTGACTTTGTGCTTTTTGAGGTACTTTCCTGTTATGAGACTACAGGCCAAAATTTTAAAAAATCAACGAAAGATTTATGCGAATTTCTTTGGCGTGAAGATTGCAAACATCGCGGAGCTGATTCTTTTGACGATATTTTATCGGCAATTGTCGCATTTATGCCTCCTGAATAATCCCACCGCGCGCTATATGTTTTATGCGCGCCCTTTCGTTGATTTTTTAAAATTTTGGCCTGTAGTCTCATAACAGGAAAGTACCCTTTTTGAGCCCATTTTTACCATTGGTTTTACATTTCGTTGGAATGCGTAGGGAAGCAAAAAACAGTTTTGTTTTTCAGATAGTGAAGAAAACAATTGAAAGAATTAGGGACCTTTTTAATTGTAATAATAACACTTAACTGCTGTCTGATATTATCGATGGCAAAAAAAGGCGACGGACGGCAGAAGTTTTGTTTGTTTGGCTTTTTTGCCACTTCCGATCTTATAATAGCCAAAAATTTTGCAGATAAGGCAAATTAGCATAAAAAAAATTAATTCATAATCGCCTTTTCGTTAATGATTTACAGGCTAAGTTAGTCACCATTGCTACTTTTAATTTTAATTTGTGGTGGAACGAAAAGTGACCGCTGAACAAACATTTTGATAACGAATTTGCCAAAAGTCAATATCACCGCACCAAACCTCCAAACCATCTGCTGCTTTTCTTTTCAGTCCTCCTAAATCTTTTGCTAGCAAAAAGCAGAGTAAATTCAGTGCAAACAGTGAAATTGATGACGAATATTAAAGCGATAGATAATATAAAGGGAATAATTCAAAGTTTTGCCGATGAATCACTCATTCCCTCATTTTTCAAACTGATGCCTTTTTGCCGTTTTATCTTGGCACTTCTTTTTTCTTTGATTGCTTTACCTCCGAAGATGACTTCGTTTCCCAAATGGTCCCAATTTTCCTCCTCCTCTTTTTCGCATGTGTCCGATCCTTGGTCCTCGTCCTTTTCTTCTCCATCACGCTCTGATCATTTCGGACAAAACAAATTGGACTTGATCAAACAAAAAAGGCACAACGGTGACATTCAGCAACTTTGGGATGATGACGAAATGAATGGGTAAAAGGGGGAGGGGGGGGGGGGGGGAGAAGCGCATCTGT
This sequence comes from Heterodera filipjevi, assembly GCA_039877585.1. Taxonomy (NCBI): domain Eukaryota; kingdom Metazoa; phylum Nematoda; class Chromadorea; order Rhabditida; family Heteroderidae; genus Heterodera; species Heterodera filipjevi. The sequence continues at coordinate 11,642,061 of JBDPZO010000006.1, read as the reverse complement.
GGCCGTGGATGGGGAAGGAAAAACTTTTAGGAAAATGCGAAATGCGCTCAAGTCGACTTCATCTAATCGGTGGAAGAACATTCGAAATACCGAGGGCAAATTTGTGATCCCATTCACAATCAGCGGAAAATTCAGTCAGTCTTCCCACATTTTACCATTATTTAACGGATTTAGCGTCACAAGAAAGACATAAGATCCAAAACGCAATGGATTCAATTGCACGTAACAGTTGTGTCCAATTTCGGCCCAGAAAATTCAACGAGTTCGATTATGTGGACATTCAAAATCGAAAGGACGAGGGGTACGACGTTCAAATGCTTTTTTCTTATATGGGAAACTGACAATGAGAAATAATATAAGAAAGGGCAAATATTCACTTCAGTTGCTATACTCAAGTTGGCCGAGTGCGAGGCCGACAGGTGCTCATGTTGGAGTCGGGGTGGAGCAAACCATGCGGAATCGGATGTTTGCAAAGTGAGAGTTTCTTCACATTTAAATGGAGCAAATTTATCCGACCGTTTTGAATTTTGGGTGGGTCATCATCTTTTGATTGTTCCGTTCAGCCTTTCCCGGCTGTGTCGAACATGCGACCATCGTACACGAATTGATGCACAAGGTCGGCTTATGGCACGAACACATGCGCTACGACCGGGACAAACACATCAAAGTGCACTTAGAGAATATTCCACCAGGTCATTTGCGGTTTATATGAGCAAAAAATGAAAATTTAGAATTCCATGCCCAATTTCGTAAAATCAGTCAATTTGAAAGTACGACATACAATGTACCGTACGATTATCTCAGCGTAATGCACTACGGTAAGGAGGCAGGTGCACGGAATGCCAATCTGACCACAATGGAAACATTGGACAGGAGATATAAGGTAGTTGTTAATTATCGGGAAATGGATAAAATGAATTTTAAACCCGCAGAATTTAATTGGCACTGCGAAAGACGCATCGCCAAGCGATTACCGCAAAATCTGCGCAATTTATAAGTGCAGGCAATGCATGGGCAGGGCATTTAAGTAAGAAACAGTCAAATGAAAGGAAAAAAGGATGCAAAATTTAAAATTAAAATTTTAATATAAAAAATATTAAGGAAATATATTGTTAAATTATGAAGTGATTTTTTGTTAGTCCGATCTCTGTAAATTGGGAATCGACGTCTGATGAGAGTGAACGAAAAGAAAGCAGCAGAGACAATGACAACATTGCTGAGGGTAACAAGCGAAGAAAGCCATTGTTGCCACAAAGGAATGATCAGCCCAATTGTGCAAATGGTTTCCTTCGTCCTAACAAAATGTAAATTAAAATAATTTTTACATAATTAATCTCTTCTTATTAATTAATGTCTCAATTGCATAATTAGTCGCTTCTAACATAATTAAAGTCGCTTCTTCAGGTTTTGTTCTCTGGTTGATGCGACTGAATTTCCCAATTTGTACAAAATCCTTTGCTGTTGAACGATCATCAGTAGGGTTGAAAATTATATGGAAATCCATATTTTTTCCTGAACTCGCAATGACTTGAAACGCACGAAAAACATGTTTTTAGCTTGGTTTGATGCTTCTAGGATGGTTTTTTAAATCCATATTTTTCCATATTTCGCGATTTTTTCTATTTTTCCATATTTTGGCATTTTGTCCATATTTAGGGTCCATATTTTGGCATTTTTGGAAAATTTCATGAGAAAAATGCGATAAAAAGCGAAAAATTCACCCCTAAGAATCAACTTTTGAAAAATTTTCAAAAAGTACACTATAAAAATGAACTCTTGAATTTCTTAGCAAAATTTTGGCAAAAGTTCTTAATTTAAAGTAATAATTTCAAAAAAATTTTCACGAAAATTTTTTAAATTTTTATATAAATAAAAAAAATTTTTGCCTTTACTTAAAATAGCAAATTTATTTTTGATTTTTTCGTTACCTTTGGTTTTAAATGCCGTTTTTTGGAATTTTTAGGTCTATTTCGGTAATTTTTCGTTCATATTTTGGTCCATATTTTTCCATATTTTGGCATTTTTCCATATTTATGTCCATATTTCGCGATTTTAAATCCATATTTTTTTCATCCCTAATCATCAGAATTAGATGCATTGTTCTTTTCTTTTTCTTTTTTTTGATTTGTTCACTTTCTTAGTTAAAAATAATGAATGAATGAAACAGCCTTTGGGTTATACCTTTAAAAAAATTATAAGGGTTGTCCTTATTTGAGCCTAGGATACTTATTTTGTCATATTTCTTACTTTTAGTGGTAAAAAAATAAGAAAAGTGATTTCTTATTATTTAAAAAAAATTTCCAGCGTCGCCTAACGGGACCGCCGGACACCCAATCCTTTTAAAATTTAAAAAAGGAATCAAAATTGACCCTTTTTGGGACAATCTATTAACAAATGGGCCATAATTTTCAAAATTTTCCCCGGCAGCGCTTATTGGCACCGCCGATCCTTCCTTTTTCGAAATTAAAAATGAAAAAACTTATTCCAAAGTCCAATAGCTAAAAAAAATTGCCGAAGGTAACAAATATGCAGCAAACAATTGATTTAGTTGAGTAAAAATTCAACTTAAAGTTTTGGAAGCGTGTTTAAAAAATGTCCTTATTTTCACCCAAATTGCGCCTCTAGAGACACAAAAATAAACACAATTTTCTATTTACACAAACATCACTTCTTCTAACTATACAAAACGCAATTTAAAAAATGATTTTATAAAGACCCAACGATTGACCGTACAAAAATATTAAGATTCTAAAAGAGAGAAGGCGAAATGATGATATGGAAAACTTTTTTTTTTTTTTCCAAAAATGGTGTGTTAAGAAAAAAAATGACACCTTTTTCCGGAGGCTTTAAGAATAATTTAATCGCCACAAGTGTTCGATGTTCGAAATAGATGTCTAATTGGTAGTGGTGCTCGAGAGTAGGGTTGTCGGTTTGAAACCGAATCGAAAAACCGAGAAAATTCGGTTTCGGTTATCGGTTTCGGTTCGGTTAGCCGAAACGGTCAGTTTCGGTTCGGTTTCAAAGAATTCCCAGAAACCGGCAACCCTACTCGAGAGTCTCGGTCTCGAGTCTCGACTCGAGAAAAGTCTCGGGTTTTTTCTGGTCTCGGTATCGGTCTCGAGTTCTTAGTATCGAAAAACGAGACTTTTTTTTACACCCCTAAAGATTGGCTTTTCATTACCTACCAACCATAAGATGGGCCAGGCTCGTTTCGGCCCCAAGCCAAAAATAGAGAAAATTAAGTAGCCAAAATTTTTTTTTGAAAACCTAACCCCTAGTTTTTTTGAAAACTTAACCCCTAGTTTTTTTGAAAACCTACCCACTAGTTTTTAAAAATTATCTTATTTTTTCAAAAAAAAATTTGGGTCAAGTTTAAAAAAAACTAGGGAGTATGTTTTCAAAGCTAGGGTTGAGTTTAAAAAAACTGTCGGGAAAGTTTTCAAAAAAAATTTTGACTGCTTAATTTTCTCATTTTTGGCTTGGGGCCGAAACGACCCCGTGGCCGAATCGTAGGGGCCGAAACAATCCCGAAGCCAATTTAAAATATGTTTGTCATATTTCGGTAGGGGTCACTTTAGTCGGGCCGTTTTAGTCGGAGGGCCATTTTAGTCGGAGATTAAAAATTTTTTTTTAATTTCAAAAAATTTTTCAGGCAGCATATTTCAAGAAAAAGGATATCCAAGGTCCCAAACCGAACCCCCAAGTTTTTTTGAAAACCGACCCCCATTTTTAAAACACAATCCAAATTTTTTGAAAACAACCAACCCCCTAGTTTTTGAAAAATTAATCTTAATTCTATTTCTTTTTTCTAAAAAATGAGGGGGTGTGGTTTTCACTAACTAGGGGGTTCGGTTTTCAAAAAAACTAAGGGGTATGGTTTTCAAAAGTGAGGGGGAATGGTTTATAAACGGCCCGACTAAAATCGGTGGGGGTCATTTGAGTCGGGCCGTTTGAGTCTGGCCGTTTGAGTCGGGCCGTTTGAGTCGGGGGGGTCGTTTGAGTCGGGGCCGTTTGAGTCGGACTGCCACATAAAGTATATCGGGGTTGAAAAAACATAAAAATCTAAGAAAAAAAAATTTAATTTTTATTTTTTTCTCTCAGATTTTTTAAGTTATGTGTAAAGCTATAGTAAACGAAAAATAAATATACAAAAAAGTTATTTAATGGTATAGGCTTTATGTTAAGGTAGCAGGGGAGTGTGGCTTTGCCGGGACAGGAAAACTCGGGGCCCGTGTCGGGGAGGCCGCCGGAACTTTTTGAAGTTTCTCTTCTGTTTTTTCTCAGAACCTCCTTTCTTATTAGTCCCGGGTCCCGCCAGGCCCCAAATTTCGGGACTTAAAGTATAGGGAATCTATTTTTGATCTTTTTATATTCTAAACAAAACTTAGCAATTTTCTGAATTTTTTGTTACGAAATTGAGTAGCAATAACCAATTATGAACAAATCAAACATAATGAAGCGTGGATTTAGCAAAGGCACACCAAAATGATCACAATTTAATAAATTGTTATCCTATTGATCCCGATGTTTTTCTCGATGATGTTCTTCAAGCGGTCGGGGTCATTATGGCGTGGCCATTTTGGCGTGGCCACTTTGGCGTGGCCGTTTTGGCGTGGCCATTTTGGCGTCGTTGGTCATAACTTTGTCCAAAAGAAAGCTAATTGGATATTATTACTACCATTCGATAGCTCTTGGTAAGCTTTATAAGCCTGCATAATTTCAAAAAATTTGGTCCACCCAATAAAAAGTTATGGTCAAAAACGTTCAAAAATTCGAGAAAATTTCCGAAATTTGAAATTTTTTAACTTTTTTAAACATAACTTTTTATTGGGTGGGCCAATTTTTTTAAAAATATGTAGGCTTATAGAGAACACTTGGGGCTATCGGATGATACTAAAAATATTTAATTTGGTTCCCTTTGAGAAAAGATATCCTACGACGCCAAAATGGCCCACGCCAAAACGGCCACGCCAAAGTGGCCACGCCAAAATGGCCACGCCAAAATGACCCGTTTCGTCTTCAAGTGTATGGTATGGTAGCCTGACTTTTGTTTTTGTAATGTTAATTGTTATTTTTTTTTATTACATTTTTGAAAAAAAATTGACCCGTAACTAAAAAAATTAGATTTTGTATGGGTGGCTCTCCAACTCAAACGGCCCGACTCAAACGGCCAGACTCAAACGGCCCGACTCAAATGACCCGTTCCGGGTTTTTGCCCGGTTTTTTAACTCGCGCGCCCGGTTTTTGGGTTTTGCCAAGGACATCCCTGATTTGGGCCTAAAAATGGCCGTTTTTGAGGATTTTTTTTAAAAAATCCCGAAAATCATCAAATCATCATCAAATTTCCAAAAAAGCATCAAAAATCATCAAATCATCATTTCAAAAAAATATCATCATCACATCTGGGAGCCCTGGTTTGAACCTATCTTTTTTTACCCTCTGTTGGCCCATCTTCGGCGGACGGTGGTCTTATGGGCATGACAACAAAGTTCCTTTTTAAAGGCCGAAAGTGGTAATAGTGTGCTTTGTCCCCCCCATTTTTCGAAAATTTTTTTAAAAGTTATAAGTTATAAAAACATGTTTTAGGGGGTTTTCAGGGTCGCTGATCACGAATCTGACCTCCATTTCGATCAATTCCGAACCCGGGACCCGAATTCGAACAAAAATTCGAAAACTCAAATTTAAAAAAATTTATTTTTCGAACTTATAATTATTTTAATTTATGAAACGCAGGAAAAAAGCGTTATTAAATGATTATATGGCTATTGGATATCTTTTTGGCCAAAAAATAGAATTTCAAAAAATTTGAGTTTTCGACTTTTTGTTCGAATTCGGGTCCGGGGTTCGGAATTGGACCTAATGGAGGTTATATTCGTGATCAGCGACCCCGAAAACCCCCTAAAACATTTTTTTATAACTTATAAAACTTTTAAAAAAAACTTTCGAAAAATGGGGGGGACAAAGCACACTATTACCCCGAAAGTTTGGCGTTGAGGGAAAGGAGTGAACAAATATTCATGGAGCCGCTGGTAGTCATGCTAAAGGGCCGCGACCATAAGCCAATCAGTGGAGACCATTTTCGTTTCGCATTGGTCGCACCTTTTCTAATGACTAAAATAAATGCCTAACCAAACGTTATCAGTTAGGAGAGGAGGACGGATCATTTGTCATTCAGCCGAATTCGCCAGTGTCGATTTGGACAAAGGAATTGAATTCACAACTGAAAGAAAATGAGAGAATTGAGGGAGTTATGCACGCGAAAATGTGGGCGAAAGTGGTGAATGAGGGGAATGAATTCATCCGATGGGAGCAGTTCATTTGTCCAGAGTTGTCAGAAATGTTCTAGTCTGGAGAGGGTTGGCCCAAATCTTACAAAACAAAAAAATCCTGATTTATCTAAATATTCCGATTTTTAGTCCATATATTTTCTTATTTTGAACTTGATTTCAGAAGATATTCTATGCGGCGCCTATCGGTACCGTCGACATTGTTGATTTTTTGAAAAACATTTCAGAGATAATTTGCTGGAAGTACGACTAAATCGCGATGTGTCCTCAGGAGCGGTGCTACGGCAGTTTCATCTGAGCGAGTATAGCGAATGGCTACTGAAACCGGTCATTTGAGTGTTTATTTAAGTTACGAAATGCAATTCAGGATCCCGTGAACCCGTACCAATATTTGGTCAATTTGTTGTCTGCCCCCAACGAATTGCAAAATCTCCCCGGCTTCGACACTTTACTTTATGCCTATGGCATTTTAAGAAGTGAAAAGCTGAAGAAAATTAAGCGGGATAAGAAAATGTGGTCTTTGTTGGGCAAGGTGCTGCGATTTCGACCTTTTATTTTTCGTTTATAAAATAATTAGAAATTCAACGGTTCACAAATCTCCGCCATCGCTTCAGCAATTAACAGAAGTCGTCCTTTTGTCGCCATCGATGGACCACCAGGAACAGGCAAAACGAAAGTCATTGCTGAGATTGTTTTGCAGGTTCAAATATATATGAAAACATGGTAAGCAAATCTTCCAATTTAGCATGTCAAAAAGGGCAAAAATGTGTTGATGTGTTGGTCTGTGCCCCGTCTCATAAGGCAATCGATGTGACAATTTGTGCTTTATGGATTTTTTATTATACTTTCTCGTTTCGTTAAGAATGCAATGGAGGCATGCAAAGCCAATGGGCTGTATAATTTTGTCCGTTTGGGGGAAGAGGCGGACGACGGCGCATTGAGTGAATATCGCATTGGAAAGTTGGCACAAAACCATGTCGAATACTAGCACATTGAGAAGGATATTCTGAATTCGAGTGAAATCAAAAGCAAAAGATACTTTTTCGAGAAGTGAGAAGCGAAAAAAATTAGATGGAATATTTTGCTGTTACTTGTTGATCGGATTATTTGGATAAAATGCAATTAATATGCAGCTTTGTTTTTGATAAAATTCATGTATTTCGTTGCCACTATCATTGGATAGATATTTCAAACAATTTTAAATTCAGGAGCAATTTTTTGTTCGTGCTATAGGAATATTCCAAATTGAATTTTTCTTTTTCTATTATGCGATTTTTTTTATATGACATATTTCTGTTTTCTTGTTTTTACATTTAATAAATCTTGTTTTGTTTTTTCTATTGTTTTTTTCGATTATGTATTTAGTTAATGAGGTTGTGATTGACCAGGTAAAAGGTGCCCGTGGCATTCAAGGGTCAGTGCAAAACTTTTCGATACTCTGAATAACTATTACCTTGAACTGGCTCATGTCTTGATTGAAGAATCGCTAAAATTTAATTAAAATTACTAAGTAAACCGATAGTGCGGATGAAAAACAAAAAATTGCTCTCGAAATTCCAGAATAATTAAGCTAACAAAATGGATGACAAAGAACGTGAGGCTGATAGAAGAGTATTTGAGCTGATCCGACGGGGAGGAGCGAACGATAAAGAAGTCGAAGAGCAATTGAAGAAATGTGGAGACGCAGGCGTTCAAAATTCAAGCTTGATGAGAAATTCTGGAGCATCTTGAAGCCGAATTTCAATTATGCTAAATCGTTGTCGTCGAAGGTTCACATTTCAATTCTTAACCGACGGCTTGGTCGTATTACAATTCGAATCAACCGAAATAGCTTTTTGTAATAGAATCTTATTAATTAAGGAAATTTAAAAAAGGGTCATGCTTTAAACTAAGATTCGATGGTTGTGTTCTCGAATACTCCCTTTAAAGATGATTTGTGAGATGCATAAGCATATCTACCAAATGCGCGACCCATTGAATGCAGGCGTTTACCGTACACGGCATGTTGAAGTCGCGAACCATGTGCCGGTTGGTCCGGAAACGACGAACGGTGTCGACATCAAATGTTGTATGTTCCACTATGGACAAAGCCTCTTCAGGAATTTCAAGCGGCTGGGGCTGGTCCCTTGGTATGCGCAGAAGAATGCCCACGGAGAGTCGGTGCGAAACACTTTCAGGTAGTAATCCATGCAAAAAATACATTTATTTTTCACTTTCTTTCTAAGGAGCATTCTGGCTCTTACTTCTGCCTCCTGAGCAAATTAGAAGGGCATTGTTTTTGATTACGGACTCCGCAGTCTACGGATTGGAAGAATTCTTCCTCTACTTCTCTCGGACATATATAGGCCTAACTCAAAGCCAACTGACTAATGGGATGAACGCGTTTATGCCTAGTGTTCGTCGATCAGTCAATACAACTCTGTCGGAACACAGCTACGCCCACCAACTTTAGCGATGTATCCTCTTACATGGAACATCAAGGCAAAAACCCTAATTTTAATCCGTAATTTCATTAATTCAGAATACTACGCCAGTATATCTGCTCAATGGTCTGAAGAAGGAAGTCGAGCACCGCTTGTTCGTTATGCATTGAGTGAAGCATCTATGGCACCATCAGGCAAAAACAATTTCTTTATTTTAATATATTTTCTTTGATAGTCCATCCGAGAGAAGAACCGATTATACGCCAAGCTCAGTTTCCAATCCAATGATGGAACATGAATTCGCAAGAAATTTCCGCGCTCGCGCGCACAAACAATGGCCTCGAGGCTACACACCTCCACTTCATGGTTAGCGATTTGGTTTCAAAAATTGGCGTAAAAAAAAACTTTTTAGAAAGGTTTGAACCATCATCCGGCATTGCCCGACTTCGTTTTTGAAGTCAGCAAGAGTATCGACAAGCAAGTGGACGCCGCGAGATCTGCCCGTCATTTTGCGCACAAACGGCACAAATGTTACATCATCCAGGACGCAGTGATAATGCGAATACTATCGGAGGCCTCTTACGAAAATGACGATGACATAATCGATTTGCTGGCACATCTTGGACTCCAAACAGAGGGTTACGCCGCGCAATTGAAGAATTTGGAGGAAAATTGTAATGATTTGATATGATTTTGATGATAGTTTTTGTTGTTATTTGGACCCAATTTTCTTTCAATTCGGAACATTATAAAGATTCGCTATAAATCAGGGTTGCCATTTGTTCTTTTTTTAAGAAATGTTCTTATATGGAGGGGTCGAATCTTAAAAAGTTATATATTAAGTTCTTTTTCCTTTTTTGATTACTATGTAAGAAGAGAAAAATCCCCCGTTTTAATGATTAAAAGCGATTTTAAAAATTGGGGACGAATCGACTTTTTTGGCTTGGGGGACGAATCGACACGGGGACCAATCGACGGGCAGCGAAAATGATAGCCCTATTCATAATGCTTTTTAAAGAATTTGAATTTTGTGGATTTTTTTTGAAAAGCCATTGAAATAAAGTTAAAAATTAAAAGCTTTTTACAACAAAAAAGCCCCGAAATATTTAAAATAAATTGGGTGCACCCCAAAATAACGCCGCGGAACTTCTGAAAAACAAAAAATTCCATTCAATCGAAGTTTGTTTTTTTCAAATATTTCAAAAAATGGAAATGACTTTCAAAAAACTCATAAAAATTTAAGGATTTTAAATTTCTCACAATTAATTTTCTCATTTTTTTTGTTGTTTGGCTCTTAAATGCAATAGTTTCTGGGTAAAAAAAAATTTTAATGTTATGAAAATTTTTTGTCAAGTTTCATTCCGAAACTCCACGGACACCTGAGAACCTTCCTTTGTAAGCTAAAAGAATATCTGAAGATACTTTATCCTAGGGTTTAACGGGACCGGGATCCCGGCCGGGACTAGTCCCGGTATCCCGGCTTTTTGGATCCCGGTCCCGTTCCCGGTTTTTGAAAAATCGGAATCCCAGTCCCGGTGACACCGGGATTAACCGGGACTGAAATAAGCACTGGTAAGGATGGGGTCTGGGTAAGAAATGTACAGGGCGTTTGGGCGCCCGTGTTTGGGCGCCAGAATTTTTTCAAAATTTCCCATTATGGAATAAATAAGTTGAAATTTTTAAATAAATTCAATCTTTTTATCGTGCGAAGGAACATTTGGCAGGGTCAGAAGCAGTGCTGTACGAAAAATTTTTCTAAGATTTTATGTCATAAATAACTTGTTTTGATTCCGGAGTCGCTGATCACGAAAACGTATTCATTTCGACCAAATCAGAACCCCGAATTCTAATTCGAACATTTTGTCAAATTTTATTTTTCAATTTTCTGTTGATTTTGATATTGTTCTGTACGCATTGAATGTAGCTGCTCTATAAGAGCTCCGCGCTTTTGCGTTGAAAAAATCCAAAAAAAAATTCTTGAAAATTTTAAATCTTCGACAAAATGTTTGATTTCAGGTTCAGGATTTGAGTTGATTAAAATGAGCATCATTTTTGTGATAAGCGACCATAAAACCCCTTAAGGCATGTTATTTATGACATAAAATTTCGAAATCTTTTTTTAGAAAAAGGGGATTACCAGCTTAACTGAAATCATGAGGCCTAGGGTTCGGTTTTCAAAAAAAAATTGGGGCCTAGGGTTTGGTTTTCAAAAAAAATTGGGGCCTAGGGTTTGGTTTTCAAAAAAAATTGGGGCCTAGGGTTCGGTTTTTGAAAAAAAACAAGGGTATTATGTATTTATTTTTTTAACTGAGACGCATTGGCGAGACGCAGTTGGCCAGACGCACTTGACATGCTTCGACAAATTTGTAGGTACCTACAATTTGAATGTAGGAAACTACATTCCTTTTGACCTACAATTTACCTACATTTACCTATTTCTTATTTCATTTCTCTGCCGCATTGTAGGAAACTACATTTTTTGTAGGTTTTTTGCACCTTATCTACATCCACCAAATTAGTATATAGGATTCTAAACCATTATTTGTTATTTATTTGTTGTGCTGGTCGAATATTTGAAATCAAAAAGGTTTTTTTTCTATGAAATTTCCTTTTTCAGCACTGCTTATATTTGTTCTTTTTAGTGAAAAATAGTACTTTTTACATTTTTTTAAAGTGATTTCGTTAATCTTTTTTAAAATTTTCTGGCGGCACCTTACTGCACCGTCGAACATTCAATCCCTTTGAATTTTTTTACAAAAAAGGCTATAAATTTTACCATTTTTTGAGAAATCTTTTAACAAATTGGGCATAAATTTTCAAAATTTCACCGGTGACGCCTATCGGCACCACCCGGTAGGGGAGGTTTCATTGCCGCGCTTTCATTGCCGCGGTTTCATTGCCGCGGTTTCATTGCCAGCGGTTTCATTGCCAGCATTTCAGTACTATAGCCTGTTTCAAAATTAAACGTAAAACTTTTTTGGCATTTCACCTACTTCCCAATGGACAAATCGAGCTGAAATTTACCACCCATCCTTCCCCATTAATATTAAGAAGAACATAATACATCAGAAAGTGTAGAAAAACTGTTATGAACCGAAATTGCCCAACTTTTTTTTTTCGTAATTACAGGTTCAAACTTTGACTTTACTGTCTAATTTTAATTAAATCAACTCGTTTCAACATTAGATTCGAATTATGGAACAATTTTATTCTAACAATTCGGTGAAAAAAAAATAAAAAAAAGCCAAGCAAAAAGGTTCGTCCTCTCTTCCCGTTGCTTGTCCTTGAACAGACAGTCCATGATAAATGGACCCTCCTTACCGATTTATCTTTCCATTTTCGGCATATACTCCAGTCGCACAACATGTAACTTTCCGTATTGTTTCCGACCGCTGATATTGGCTGTGCGCAAGTGTAGTCTCGAGATCAGTAACGTTTGCTGGAACGGCAAAAGGCACATCCTCGCCTGTCTCACGAGCTTCACGGCCTGAGAATTTGTTTATATTAGTACATATAGAAAAGAATACATGATTCAGCTTAACCTTTTTTTGTTGCGTCCTTATCTCAGAAACCGAGCCAAAACCGGCGTTGGAACATTATAGTGTGTTATAGACCGTAGCACCGAGTGGCTTTCCATAATCCCACGCGCACGATCTTGAGCGCAGTCGTAAGCCTTTGAACTTCGATGTTTTCGGCCCGCCCAGATGGACATGCATGTAGTCCAATTGCCTAAATAATTTAAGTAGCTGTGAACAACATTAAAGTAAATAGTAACCTCCAAAACTTGTCATCCATGTCAGTGTGCAAACGACATTTGCATCTAATGTGACGGGTTCCGAACATAACAGTTCCAAAAGTTGACGTCTCCAAATGCGTTTGATCTTTCAAATACATACGGAAAACAGTCGTGCAATAACTTTTTTTCTTCCACGTTTAGTTTTGATTTCACTAGCCATTATTATTGATCAACAAACAAAAACTGATAATGAATATAAAAAAGCATAAAAATTTTAGTAATAAATTTAAAAATTAGGGCAAAAATATCAATTGACATTGTGGTACTGAAATGCTGGCAATGAAACCGCCGGCAATGAAACCGCTGGCAATGAAACCGCTGGCAATGAAACCGCTGGCAATGAAACCGCTGGCAATGAAACCGCGGCAATGAAAGCGCGGCAATGAAACCGCGGCAATGAAACCTCCCGTTCCGGCACCACCGGACCCTTCCTTTTTTCATTTTAATTTCTTATTTCAAAACGACAACTGAAGCAGTAATGTATGTCAATGATAAAGAAAAATATAAGAAAATGAAATAGGTTTTTTTTAAAAAAAAAATGATTTGCAAAAATTTAAAAAATTCCAGTCCCGGCCAGTCCCGTTTCCCAGTCCCGGGTTCTCTGGTCCCGGCCTTTCCCGGTCCCGTTTTTGTCAAAAGTCCCGGTCCCGTTCAACCATAGTTTTAAATAAATAATTTTATTTTCGTACATGTACTATCTTTATTTACATTTTCACCTTTAATAATTGCTACTTTTGCAAAAAATTTCAGCGCGCTTTTTTCTGTAATCGGGGGGGGGGGGGGGTGGTCTGGCGGTGCCGATAGGTGCCGCCGGGGAAAATTTTGAAAAATTTGTTAGGAACTTTCTATAAACTTTCAAAAATTTTCACCGGACCAACTTGACCATAACATATAATATGCTAGTTGAGAAGGACCTGCTTCTATCACTGAATCGTAGGCTTTCGTCCAATAGGAATGCGTTCTTTCCGGATATAAACAACTGGAGCATATCTGCTTCAAAATGTGGCATTTTCAGAGGAAATAACCTTTTAACTGAGAAGAATGCTAATTTTTTGATGCTGAACATTAGTAGAAGGCCATTGAAACTTCACGATTTCTTTGAGAGAATTACCGCCAAAAACTTAAAATGATACGTTATCAAGTGAATTAAAAAATATTTGTTACCAATTGGGCCACCGGATAGTATTTTGATAATTTTTGGCTGATTTTCAACTGATTCTTCTGGTTCAACGATGCGATTGATTTTCTCAATGGCTGTTGGACTTTTGCTTTGGTCTCTCGATTTAGCAGATTCTTCTTTCTTCATAAAAAGGAAAGGGTTTTGACCCACATTGTAGTCATCGATGAAGTTCAAAAAAGATTGGTCTTTGTTCAGCACCTTAACAATGAGTTCTAAGTGAGTGGTTTTTGAACAGACGCACCACAACTCCGAAGCTGCCAAGGATTTGACGCAATTCGCTTTTCTTTTCTTCTGGAGTTTTCCCTTGTTCAATGCAATCGATCATTTCATCGAGGTTTGAATCCGTAATTGGCATGTTCAAAGTTAGTTGCTCAGCCTGGCATCGCTGAAATATAGTCATCTAAAACCCTTTTATGTAAATCAAAAAGTTATTTCACATAGGAGGACCTTATCCGAAATTTTTCCCCAGCCTTCACGTCCATAACTTTTTCTTAGACAAATGGCGATAATAGTGAGCGTTAGAAGACAAGCCCCCTCTAATGTAGGTTTCAGAACAACCCGGACAACGTTTGAGAGGACAAAGGTCTCGTTTGCCACCGTATTTTGAATTTGTTTCGTTATAAAAACGGTTATCTAAAAAAAATAAATCAACAAAATAAAAACACTCTAAAATACTTGGATGGTCGATTTGAATATCTCGTTTAGTTGTGCCACCGGGTGGAATATGTGATGAAGCCGAAGTGCCACCGGGTGGAATATGTGAAGCCGATCCTCCACTCATATTGTTTGTTGATAAAAAAATAAAATCAGATTTCTAGAAATAAAAGTAAAAAAAAAAACCGTAACTGCTGCAAATGATTATATCCAGGGCTCCCAAATGAAAATTTTGAAAATCATCATTTGGCTGCCAAAAAATCATCATTTGGGGTCAAAAATCATCATTTCGAAAAAAAATCTTCTAAAAGAAAGAAAACACAGTAAAAAGCATCGATTTTTTTTAACTCACAGGGGCGGAAATCTGCGTGTATTTTCGTAAGAGATTTTGTACCGAAAAATCACCAAATTTTGCGGGTTTTTGAGTTAAGAAACCTAAACTAACAGGGGGTCGGTGGTGCCGATAGGCGCCACCGGAGAGAATTTTGAAAATTTGGGTGTTTTTTGGTAAGAGATTTTGCACCAAAAAAGCCCGATTTTTGTGAGTTTTTTGAGAAAACGTAGGCAAACAAGAGGCCGGCGGTGCCAATAGGCGCCGCCGGGAAAAATTTTGAAAAATTGAGTCCGATTTGTTAAAGGATTTGGCCCTAAAAATGGCCGTTTTTGAGGATTTTTTTCATAAAATCCCGAAAATCATCATAAAATTTCCAAAAAAGCCACAAAAATCATCAAATCATCATTTCAAAAAAAAAAAATCATCATTGACCCCTTCAAAAGCCACAAAATGATGATAAATCATCACATTTGGGAGCCCTGATTATATCATAACTAGAGACCGCAACGCAAAATGAGGCATCTGCCTTTTTTTTCTGCGCACTAGTTTCGATATACTAAGCATAAATAACAAATTTTCTATTTGGTTTGAAGCTTCTACGATAACTTTTATAATGCCTTTTTTTGCCTTCGGGATTTTCGTGCCTTAAATGGAAAGTGGGGAGGCGTTTGAGATGCTTAAAAGTTGCATTTCCGGATCAGGAAAAATCCGGAAATCCGCTCTAACACCGGATCCGCCGGATTTTTATTTTCAAAAAATTTGCCAGTGGGGCGGAATCCGGAAAAAAAAGACAGGCGAAATAAATAGTTCACTGTCGAAATCAACCATCGTCGAAATCTCCTAGCACCTTTTAAAATTATGAAAATTTTCTTCTTGACAAGATCATAATACCTAAATTAATTTTAAATATTTTTGTATTTCGAAACTAGACAAAACTGAAAAATTTTGAACAACTTTTCGGAATTTTTCGTTCATTTTTATATGCGAACTCTAAAATATTGCTTTGTTTAGAAATGCCATCGGACGCTAAAAAACAACGTGACAAGGCAAAAAAAGAGAAAGAAAAGGCAGCTGCTAAGCAAAAACAGTCTGGTGGAGTAAAAAAGAATGCACTTGACGATCAGCTCAAAGATCCAATAAATGGAGACGCAATTAACGGTTCAGAACAAACAGGTAAAATTGGATAAAATACAGACAAATTTGGTTTATAACAATTGACTTATTAGACGAGATGGATCCCGTTATTGATTTATTGCACAAAGTCGAATTGGAAAATGCAAAGGCACGCGCAGTAGCCGGTGTTTTGACATCACAGCCAAGGAGTATCCACGTTAAAATAGAACAACTGACCATCACTTTCCATGGGCGGGAGCTTTTGACTGATACGACTTTGGAGATAAATATGGGCAGAAGATACGGGTTGGTTGGACTGAATGGAAGTGGTAAGGCGTAATTTTGTTTGGGTATTCCTTACCTCTAAAAGTACATTTTTAGGAAAGTCATCAATTATGCAGGCTATTTTTTTGCGTGAAATGCCCATTCCAGATCAAATTGACATGTTTCTTGGTGAGTGAGTTACGATAACTACGAATTTGGCTTGTCGTGGGAATTTATTTAGTGAGCCGAGAAATGGCGCCGATTGACGATTCGGCACTTAAAGCAGTAATTAATGTGGACAACGAACGGATGCTTCTTGAGAGACAAGCCGAGGTTTTAGCGGTTTATGACGATGAAGGTTCTTAACTTTTTTATAAAAATTTTTGTTTAGAGATAAATCACAAAAACAATTTTATTTTACAGAGAGCCAAGCAAAACTGCTCGATATTTATGACCGTCTGGACGAAATGGATGCCGACAAGGCTGAAGTGAAGGCTGCCGAGATTTTGCACGGACTCGGTTTTACCCGGCAAATGATGCTGAAGCGGTGCAAGGACTTCTCGGGCGGGTGGCGCATGCGTATAGCGTTAGCCCGTGCCCTATATCTGAAACCGTCATTGTTGCTGCTGGATGAGCCGACCAATCATTTGGACCTGGATGCGTGCGTATGGCTGGAGGCGGAGTTGGCCAAATACAAACGGTCACTGCTAATAGTGTCACACTCACAAGACTTTATGAACAACGTGTGCACTAATGTCATCCATTTGTTTCAAAAAAATCTCATATATTACGGCGGTAATTACGACACTTTCATCCGCACTCGAATTGAACTGCTCGAAAACCAAGCCAAACGGTTTAATTGGGAACAGTCACAGATAAAGCACATGAAGGTGGGTGGGATTTATCATTATAATGTAAATATATTTGCATTATTAAAGGAATATATTGCGCGATTTGGTCATGGAAGCGCAAAATTGGCCAGGCAAGCACAGAGCAAAGAAAAAACGATGGCCAAAATGGTGGCAGGTGGACTGACTGAAAAAGTTGTTTTGGAACAGACAAAACAGGTGACAAAAGTTATGACAAATGCTATTCTTTTCTGAATCCCTAAAATTCTATCTGCCTCCTTTTTCAGCTTTGACCATTACCCCAACTCTAAGATCAACATATTAAGTGAAGGGCCAAATTTTGAGCTTTACAAATATTAAATCACCTCCCAAAGGATATAATTTTAAGTAAAATTTCTTGTTGACTTTTACCCACCGCGGTAAAAATATTAATTTTTAATTACATCGGAACTTTCCTATGTGAAATTGAATTTACCCCCTCCTCCCCTAACCCTTTTCCATCGTTGACTAAGACTCCTTTGGAAAACTTTCTTGCCATAGTAATTTTCCCTTTAAGTTTTACTTCTTCGAGCCTGACACTATCCCACCACCTGTCATCATGGTCCAGCATGTTTCCTTCCGCTACAATCCCGAATCAGTAATTGAATAACTTGTAGTGTATTTGTTATAATTGTTTCTTTTGATTTCAGCCATACATTTACAAAAACTTGGACTTTGGTATCGACATGGACACGCGAGGTTTGTTTGTTCCAACTTCTATTAAAACAACTTAAAATTAAAGTGGCACTCGTCGGTCCAAATGGAGCAGGAAAATCGACTCTTTTGAAGCTGTTGAGCAGAGACGTGGAGCCAACAGATGGGATGATTCGCCGGCATTTGCACTGCAAAATTGGCAAATATCATCAGGTAGTTTCACACATTATTACGTATTCTTGTATCGCTTATCCTTTAGCATCTCGTCGAAGAACTTCCACTCGAACTGTCCGCGTTGGATTACATGCACAAGGAATTTCCGGACGTAAGAGAGAAGGAAGAAATGCGAAAAATCATCGGTCGATACGGCCTTTCGGGTCGTGAACAGGTGCAATTGGGAAAATGAAGAATCTCATTATATTTAGCCGTATGCTTTTTAAGGTTTGTTCTATGAAGCAATTGTCCGATGGCCAACGCTGTCGTGTCGCTTTTGCTTGGTTGGCGTGGCAACAACCGCATTTGTTGTTGCTCGATGAGCCCACAAACCATTTGGACATGGAGTCCATTGATG
This sequence comes from Heterodera filipjevi, assembly GCA_039877585.1. Taxonomy (NCBI): domain Eukaryota; kingdom Metazoa; phylum Nematoda; class Chromadorea; order Rhabditida; family Heteroderidae; genus Heterodera; species Heterodera filipjevi. Next base: position 11,623,898 of record JBDPZO010000006.1, on the reverse strand, counting down.
CGCTTGCTGAAGCCATCAATAATTACGTTGGTGGAATGATCCTTGTTTCGCACGATTTCCGATTGGTCCATCAAGTCACGGACGAAATTTGGGTCAGCAATCTTTGGGGTTTCTCTCAAAAAAAGAAGAACTTTTGGCAGGTTTGCGACAAACAAACAATCACTAAATGGGATGGCGATATCTTTTCTTACAAAGAGCACCTTCGGTCAAAGATTGAAGCAGCCGACCGAAAGGGCACTATGACGGAACGTTGATTAATTCATCGAATTGTTGTTATGAGTTATGGCCGACGATTGGTTTTGTCTTTTTGGGTCAAACAAAAAACTTTTTCTGTTGTTGTATTATTTGATTATGTTTGAGTTATTTCGCTCAATTTGGAGTGATGGTTTTGTTAGAGTCTTTTTAACGTTGATAAGCTCGAAAAATATATTCAAGCTGAACTTATTGCAATTTGTTTATTTTTAATGTTTTTCATGACATTTCGTCATTTTTCTTTACCTTTTGAATTCACTGATTTCCCCCAGCGGTTTGATGCTCAGTTTTTCGAAGTGCAGATTCGTTTTTCTCCTTTCCGTCTTTTTGCACTTTTTTTGCGTGCATTTGGCTCTAAATTATTTCGATTTCGGCGATGACAAGAAAATGCTTTATCGGTGTGTGATTTCTTTTTATTATTTTTTGTTTCTGCTTTAAGTGAGAAGGTCAAGCAGATGTTTTACCATGCATATGATGGCTATTTGCAATACGCTTATCCTCACGATGAACTTAAACCGTACGGACACAATTTCAGATATTGTCATTTTAAACGGTTCAGATTATCTTGCAAAGGGCAGGACACTTGGGGAGGGTACAGTTTGACATTGGTACGTGAATGCTTGGATATTTAGCGTCTAAACACTAGTTATTTCAAATTTTCATTTTATGTAGCAATATTCGTCACAATTGCTTTATTAAGGTGGATGCGCTCGACACACTTTTGATTCTTGGCAATGAAACTGAGTTTTTGGTCTGTGTCTAAAATTGATTCTTTTATCTTGACATTGTTATTGTACCAATTACTAATTTAGCGAGCTTCGGACCTGGTCATTAAACAGTTGGATGTGAACAGGAATATAAACGTCTCTGTGTTTGAAACAAATATTCGAATTATCGGTGAATTTTAGAGGGATAATCCGGGGTAATTCATTTTTTATGCGTATTCTCTAATTGTTCTTTTTCTTTCCTTTTAGGTGGCCTTCTTTCTGCCCATATGCTTTCTTCCCGTTCTCGAGGTTTACAATAGTAGGAAAGATAGTGCATACAATGGAGTGTTCCATCTGCTTAGAAATGACTCTTCCTGATGGTTGGCCCTGCTCGGGTCCTTTGTTGGATTTGGCAGAAAAATTTGCGCAGCGTTTGCTCCCCGCATTCAACACAAACACCGGGATGCCTTATGGGACGGTGAATCTGAAGTGATTTGGACTTATTCGCTTTTCATTTCTAAGATTGTTTTAGGTACGGCGTCAATTATTTCGAGACACCAATCACTTGGTCTATGACCCTTTTTCATATTGAGTACAGTCCTTTCCAAACAAGTTTCTTTGGTTTTCAGTACGGCTGGCATTGGCACTTTTCTTTTGGAATTTGGCACTCTGTCGCGCCTCACTGGCAACCCAGTTTATGAGAAAGTTTCGCTTCGTGCGTTGGATGCCCTATGGAACAGTCGTTCGGCGTTGGGTTTAGTCGGCAATCATGTTGATGTACAAACGGGTGAGCATGGATGGACGAACAAATTAGCGAGTTAAATTCAATTCTGTTTTTAAAGGACTTTTTACCGCCACCGACGCCGGAATTGGAGCTGGTATCGACTCTTACTTTGAATACTTGGCCAAGGGGGCACTGCTCTTCCAACGGCCAAAACTGATGCACCAATTCAACGGTGGTCTTTTCTTACAATTTTGATCAGTCCCGAAAAAGTTATCTAATCGCAATTCCGGCGCAGAATTTGAGACAGCCATTAATAAGCACGTTCGACGTGACGATTGGTTTTTGTGGGTGGACAAGGACAAGGCGACTGTGTCTATGCCAATTTTTCAATCTCTTGAGGCATTTTGGCCAGGATTGTTGGTTTGCAAAATTTGTTTGTTCTAAAAATGGATGAATTTTGAGACTCTCGTTGGTCGTATTGAGGACGCTGTTCGAGTAATGTCTTCTTATGGCCAAATATTGCGGCATTTGGGCCTCCCATCTGAATTCTACAATTTGCCAAACAGAGAGCCTGTATAAATTATTACAGACTTAAAAATAAAAAAGTACAAGAGAAGCTTTAAATTTCTACAAGTTTTTTAAATCTTGATATAAAATTCTAAGATTTTGCAAAAAATCAAAAAATAAAAACAAGAAATTATGGGTTTTGTTTGCTTTAAAAATGGTAATAACTTTTAACCCAAAGCTTGGTATATTTACTCTTTTCTCAAGGTTTATGGTCGTGCTGCCTATCCATTGCGTCCCGAAATTCCGGAAAGTCTGTTATATCTCCATAGGGCTACCAAAGACCCTGCTTATTTGATAATGGCTTCATCAATTGTCGATGTATTACGCTCTCCATTATGACAAATACATTTTGATTTTTAGAACATCAATGAAATAGCAAAAACTAAATGTGGGTGCGTTTGCTTGTCATTTGTCATTTTTTAACTTTTCCATGTTCTGACATTTAGATTTGGGACTGTGCAAGATGTTGGCACTGGCAGTGTCGAAGACAGGTGGGTCAATTGTGCGTTTATCTTTCGGACGTTTGGGATCGTGGAGGACTTTAATTTGTGCATTGCCCAAAACGGTTCAATCGTATTCTTTTTATTGAGTCGTTTCATAAAAATTGTTACAACCAAAAAGTAAAAAAGAAGCACTTCAATAATTCATAGAAAAAATTCCCCAATATTTCCATTTTATGTTGGTCATACACAAACTGTTACTCTCGGCAAGTTTTCCAATTTCATATTGGTAAAAGTTTGTGACGTGATGAAGTAAGTTCATTCATCAGCCAATCGTCGATTATATTTTTTTTTGCTTGGAGCGGAACACGTGGAAATTTAAAAAAGGGTGACATATTTATGAGACGACTTAATATTTGCTAGCATCTCTCTTAACGTATGCAAAGTATAAGTGAAAAATTGTGGAAGATCCATTTCATGTTCCATTCCCCGTAGGATGGAGTCCTTTTTTTTGGCGGAGACTACAAAATATCTCTACTTAATCTTTGATGAACACAATTTTATGCACAATGTTGGTTCTGCAAGGGCAAAATTTGTGGAGACAACAGGCGGACCATGCATTATCGAAGGTGAACAAGTTGATAAGAGGGAGGGTTACATGCAAGACAAAAGAATTATGTGAAAATTTAAAGTATTGGAATAAGCAATAAATATTACATAATTCACATTAAAGTTATTCCAACAATGTATTAATAATTTATAATGTTTTCCAATGTTTCCACAACATCTCCGCTCAGCACAATTTTTCCATGTGTATCTTTTTCGTTACCACTCTCATTTTGTGCACTTTCGTTCCTTCCGCCGGTCATAGCAAAGTCAGTGATCACTGCGTAGTGATCAGAAGGCCAATCATTTTCCCAATGGTCAGGAATTGGGCGTATTGAATTGTTGCCCGCATAAGTCTCTGATCGAATTGGCCGAATGAATTTGTTAGGCTTAAAGAAAATGAAGTCGATTCTGTCCTGTGGTTCGGGAATTGTCCAGTCCCATTCGGGGCCGACCGATTTTTGCACCGTTGACCAAGTTTCTCCTGTAAAATCATTGTTTAAGTTAGTAAATGCTAATATAAAAAGACCAGGAGTTTTCACTACGTCAGGGTTCACAAAGCGAAAGGAGTCCACAAATCCTTTATCTGACAACAATTTGGTGGCAGGCCATTCGAAGGTCCATCCGCCATGGATTTCTCTTGGAACAAATAATGTTCATTTTTGGATCAACTCTCACTTCGTTTCCTCGATCCAATCCAAATGGGAAGGACTATTGAAGTCGCCTGCAACAATGAACGGCTGTTCATCAGAAAGACCGATGAATTTTTTGAATTTGTCGTTTTCAATGAGCTGTTCGATATTTTGGGCACGACCTGTGACTTATTTCTGTTTATACCTTTCTCTTCCTTATCGTCGTTTCTGCTGTTTTCACCGTTCGAACTTCACCTACCGTATCCCTCTTTGTCCCTTTCTCCACTCATTATCTGCTTCTCGCTTTTCACTTGTTTGTTGTTGGCCGCGTATGGTCCGTAGGATTTGTAATCAAGATGCTTTATCAATTGCCATAAGTTAATGCTCGGAAGAGCAACCAATTTGAAAGGAATTTAATTATTTCTGACCATGCAAAAGACATTAACTCGTTGCCCATTCTCAAGCTCAACGCTAACACCGGTCCCATAGGTAACGACTGAATGATTGAAGAAATGTTCTTCATTGAAAAGAAAGTCGGAAATGTCGCGCTGAAACTGAATTGCTGTTGGTTCCGAAACGAACTGAAAATAAATTCTTTTCTTTTGCAAAAGCGCCAATGGCACTTTGTGTTTTGTGATAATCGCCGTGTCCGGATATGCCGCATTCGGATGATGAATCATTTTCCATTTTGTTATGCCCAACAAAGCGATTAAATTTGCTCCTATTTCTGCTGATTTGAGTTCCTTTAAGTAATGATGAGTGCAAATCAAAATTTCAAATGTCCACCTGTATTGCGACAATATCCGGATCGACTGCTTTTATTTGCTCTGATATTTTTGTCAACCCATTTTTGACACGTTTTCCGGAGAGCCATATGTTGAAAGTCATTACGCGCAGCATTTGTAGAAAGGATTCATTTGGTGAATCCCTTTTCAAGGAAATTGCATCATCAGCAGAAGAAGTGGTCGAATTGACGAGAAACATTAACAGGACTGGATAGAACAGAAACAACATCCGACAAATTGAGATAGGACGATTAAACGGCAGAAAATGACACATATATTTGTCGATTGTCTTCATGAACTACTAATTAAATTTTTGTCTTAAGGTTTGTACTTCTGACTGTGTTTGATTTAATGGTTTAAATATGCACTGATAGGGAAAATATAATTACGTATTTAAGTGCCAATTCAATTTGAAAAATTAATTGGTAGAAAGGGTTAAGTGACATAAAGTCACCCTTTTTATACGGTGCACCATTGCACATTCCTGTTTATTGCTCAGACTTGTAACAGAACACCACACAAAATAATTCGCATTGATTTATTTTGATATTATTTTCCATTCATAATGAATAATGAATTTATTCCAACCTTTTAATAAATGAGGGGGGGGGGGGGAGGGAATTGGAAAATTTGTCATGGACACACCCAAAAAAAGAAAAATAGAAACTCAAAAACAATTTGTATTACAGTCCACTTGAACAATCAAATTCGGTTTAGTGAAAGAAAGTTTTATTCAAATTAATTGGTCTTTTTATCTAAAAAAATGTATTTCATTTTACAGCGGGTGGATGGATTTTCAACACCGAAGCACATCCATTGGACCCGGGCATCATTTACTGTTGTTCGAAAAAACACCAATCAGACACGGCACTGTTGCAACAATTTGAGCAGCAAATTGATTTAGTCGGACTGATGGATGGCAACTTTGAAGATTTGGAAGACGAAGAAGGACCGACGGAAGTTGGTCAAAATATTATAATTCTCCCAATTCTATTTTTTTGGTTGAAATTTCAGGCCATTTCAAAGCCCACAAATCAAACAGAGGGAATAGCAACGAATTATGGTAATAAAAAACGAGTATTCACAAAGTAAAAAAGATTTGCTAAAAAATAATAATATAAATTAAACTTTTTGTGAATGGATTTCTTCGTGCCTTGGTGTGGTTATTTAGCTCGGTGGAATAAGTGTTGTCATTAATTTGTACTGCTGAGGTTCTGTCCCCTCAATGGGCACTTTAATTCTTTATAACTAATTGCCGCGATGAAGATAATTACTGTTGGATGATTAATCTGTGATTATCACACAAATTCTTACCTACATTATCTGAGCGGTTCTTATGTTTTTACAATTTTATTTCTTATTTTTCAAAGCTCGTGATTTGGTGACAAACTATCAGAATGACAATGTAATGGAAAAAACGGTGAGTGGTTGCCAGAGGGGCATATGTTGCACGACGATAACTGACTATCTAACATTTGTTATTAGTCCGTTTTGTTTTTCTTCAAAAGGGAATATTTTTTTTCTTAAAAATATGACATATTTGGGGGTAAAATATTTGGAGCTTTTTTCTCGTTAGCATTTTCGGTTTTGGAAATCGTAGGTTTTGAGTGTTTGTTGGTCCCTCCCTCCTCCCCCTCTAAGTCAAAGGTAGGCATAAAATTAAGGTGGCACTTGATGAAGATGGAGTCAATTTTTTACCAAAACAAATTGACTATCTGAAGAATATGCATTTAAATGTGCAAAAATTACAACGGCTGATCGACGAACTGAAAAGAGAGTTGGCTCAACAAATTTCGAGCACGGAAGGAGAAATATCAGAAACCAAGGGGATAAATTGCAAAGTTTGTTTGAGTGGCAGAACAAAAAAAAAGGAAGTCGAAAACTAATTCTTCCTTATAACCTTATTACCCGCCGATACTGTTCCCTTTTTTAATGAGTTTTTGGGGACAAAGGACGATTTTGACCCATTTAAATTCAAATTATAAGTCCGCGTTTGAATAAATGATCGTAGAAACAAAATCCCATCGCTTGTAACAAAATAGACTCAAATGCATGGAATTGTTTTTTCAAAGAAGGGGCCACCATCGGGAATACTGTCATCACCATTATTTATAAAAAAAAATGTTCATACGTTGAGATTTGAATTTTTCAGCAATGTTGCACATTGGTAGATGAGCCAGGCCTGAAGCCGACACCATTTGCATTTTGGCAAACAATTTACACTAATTATTTCCATTTTACCCCCACTTTTGGTCTGATTTTTTTAGGGGTTTTTTGTCAATTTTTTTTACTTTAGTTTACCGGTGTCATCCAGACGAACAGGGTGACGATGGACAAAACATTGCGACACGGTATTCCAACGACTCGCCCGGTTGGTCATGTCCTCCCATCCTCCGCTCTTCCCCTAATTCACTACCATCCCCCACCACCATCCCCCTTCAACCCCATTCAGATGAGGCCATTCTTCCTTCCGAACTTCAACATTTGGATGCCATTAGACGCTATTCGTTTCAAAAGTCCATTTGGTTACGGCAGAAAAAAGAAGCGGATGACGGTGAAGACGACTTCACTGTGTTGACAACTCAGAGTCAATCATTTGACCTCAGTTTTATGGGTATCGGCCAAATTGTGGGCAGAAGACGCTAACATCCGTTGTTTGTTGGAATCAATTGTTGTTCCGTTATAATTAAACACGTGTCACTGACACTCTCCGATAATAAATCCCAAATCCATCCTCACTTTCCACACTTTATTCCATTCAATGTCTTCCCTGCCATTTCATCTCCATGGCAACTTTGTTGAACTATCGTTAGCCTTAAAAGATTTAATTACCAGGGAAGGGACCAACTGTCGAGAGGGTCTTAAAAGGGAATTAAGAAAAAATGTGTGGATGGCATAATTTTTGTGATGGTTACAAGAATAAGCACTTACACTTTTAAATGGGGTGGTGACTTCGCTTCAGTTTGAGAGGAGTTGGGGGAGAAATTTGGTTGGACATGTCAGAGACGGGGCGTGGGGAGGGTTATGCGCGAGACTTCCCCCTCCCTCCCCTCCCCTCCCCCCCCGCCGCGCCGAAGGGGATTCTGGCACAGTCCCTGGCATTATTTGTCTGTTGTTGGTTGGGAAGTCTTCTGCTCTTCTCTCGCTCCCCTCCCTCCCTCCGCTTCATTTTTCATTTCTTTTGCATTTTCTCTCCCTTCTCTTAATTCGATTGTGAAGTATGCGCATCGACACATGGGAAAGAGCCAAAGCAAGTTGAGCAACGAGAAAATCCGAACACTCGCCAAGCATAGCCATTGTAAGGGAAGAAAGGAACCGATGGAGAGGGGGGGGGGGGGGAGGGAGGAAACTGAAAGGCAAAAATGCCTTGGACAGTGCCGTACCAAAGATTTGGGTCTGTTAGGGGAGTAAAGGGATACTTCGCTGGGAGAAAGATTTGCTAGATCTTTTTGAAATCAACCTTTTCCATTTTTAGTTACTGAGAAGGAAATACACCAGTGGTACCACGGTTTCCGAAGGGACTGTCCGAACGGACTGCTCACCGAAATGGTCGGACGTTTCTCTTTGTTTTCCCACTGAGTTTAAGCAATGCCTTTTCAGGGCTTCCAAAAGATTTACAAGCAGTTCTTTCCGCAAGGCGACCCCATTGACTTTTCCAATTTCGTGTTCAAAATTGTTGACGCTGATCAGGTGCTTACTTGCCCAATGAGTTTGGGCTTACGGTAGTTAAGTTGGTGATTTGGTGGGCCATATTACTGTACTCCTTCTCTGTTGGACCACTGTTACCGTACACTCAGGAAAAGCATAAAACCCTAAAACGGAGGGAGAGTGAGCAAGCAACAATCGTTAAACCCTTCGCGTTTTTTTTCAGGACGGTGCAATAGAATTTGATCAGTTTGTGCACGGTTTGTCCATCACCGGACGTGGCAGTTTAGAGCAAAAGTTGGCATGGGTTTTTCGACTGTACGACCGGGACAAGGACGGGGCACTCTCACGACAGGAGACGGGTGGGCATAATTTCGTAATTCATTGGAACGAATGACTATTATTAACTTTAAATATGTTTTTTATCTTTCATTTTCGAATGCCAATGTCAAAATGTTGCCATTTTATCCAAAAATGTAAATGTACATTTTAAAGCTTTAAACTTATGATTCTTCTTTGTGGTCAGCGATCCTAAATACCCCTGGGTATTTGAAGAAGATTTTATTTGGACAGAATTTCCAAAATAAAAATGTATATTTTTGAGTTTTAACATGAAAATGCCAAATTCATTCGTCCCCTTTTTCTTCGACTGTCATTTTTCCTTTTTGTCCTTTTCTCAGAATGCCTCGTTAGACACATTTATAAATTGGCTGGCGATGCTTCAGAGACAGCGGACACGAAAATGGTACCAAAGAGAGTGGCGATGATTTGGACGAAACTGAACAAGGCAACCCCACGGGAGGGGTGGCAGCCAAATCAGCAGAACAGCCCAAGGGCAAATTTCAATTCAGGAAGACGATGCCAAATTAAATTCGACTGAATTTGTGGATAATGTGAAGACGGACACAGCCGTAACGAATGTCCTTAGCCTATACGAAGGATTGGGCAAATGAAAGAAAATTCGCAAAAAAACGAAATACCAAAATAATATAAAAATAGCCTAATTAGAATAAACTCTGATCATTTAATTTGGTCATTCATTCATTGTCTTTCTTCTTTGCTCCACCATTTATCTCTTCTCTCCTCCGTCTGTTCTCTGTTGCTCATTTGATGTGCAAAGTCTGTCTCTGCTGATTATAAGTGAAACCGGCGAATTCTATTTCTCTGTTCGCGAAAGTCTGCGAAGGGACTAACGAAGCTGAAAAAATGACAAAACAATAACAGAGAGAGAGAGTAAATTACCACCACTCGATTAATAAATGTGCCAACTGTTAATTGACACATAATTTGTCATTTCAACACAAATAGACTAACTAAACTCGCCCGGGTTCGGCTCAATGTCTGTGAATTCGTGCGCAATGTTCAGAGTGTCCGTCTCGGCACGCACTTTCGGCACAAAGGGCGCTTTCACTTCTTTGTTCAGCAGTTTTTCCCAATCGATCAGTGCAAAGAAAGGATGACAGCGTATTTCCTGAAGAATGTTTGGAAAAATGTTCTGCTGTTTTCCTCTTTTATTAATTGCCTCAAAGTCGGCTTTTGCGCCCAATCTTTCGGCCCTTTCTTTGTGCAGCATTTCAACGAGCAATTTACGCACCAAAGTTGAGGCGGACGCGGGAACACACAGTGGTTGGGCGAGTATCTTTTGGTACATTTCATTCTGATTCTTACTGTAGAAAGGTGGCTGAAAAGAGTCCAAGGGTACGGTAGGCAACAAAGATGGGAAAAGGTGCTGGTAAAAAGGACCAATCCAAAGAGCATTTCGAACAGGACGCATCCCAAACACCACCAATCGACAGTCCGATCGTAAGGCTTTTTCTGAATCACTTCGGGTGCTTAAAGTAAATTAGCCAAAATGAGTGGATGTCTCCACTTTGGCCATTTCCCACCCAAATATTCGGGAGTGCCGCAAAATGTGCTGGTGGTCTGCTTCATCTTCACGTCCTCCTTACACAGGCCGAAGTCGGTCAGCACAACGTGCCCATGCCTGTCCAGCAGCAAATTCTCCGGCTTTAAATCCCTAATTAGGTAATTAATTGCCTTAACAAATGACCATTGCCAAATGTGCCTGTAAATAATGTCCTTCGAATGCAAATAGCCGAGAGCACTTGCTATTTCTGCGGCGTAAAAGCGGGCACGGGGCTCCGCAAAGGAACGCTCCTTTTGCAGGTGAAAAAATAGCTAAAATAGAGCAAATGTGAGAGAGAGAGCGCAAGAGAGAATGTGAGAGAAAAAGAAAGTCATTCACCAGAAAAAAATGTGGTAATCTCAGTCCCGATACCAGTTCAATCCAATTACAGGTTTACTAGTCCCGGCAATATCCTGTTATAATTGTTCACAAAATCCTGGTCCCGTCCAACTTTAGTCGTACCTCTCCCCCATTGAGAAAGTCGAGCACAAAGTAAAGTTTGTCTCGTGTCTGAAAGCTGTAGTGCAATGAGACCAAGAAGGGGTGATCGATGTTAGTCAACAGCACGTTCCGTTCAGCCATCACATGCTTTTCCTGGGTAGAAAACCGATTCGTATCATGTTTAACTGTTCACCATGTTTAACTGTTCGTATTATTTAGTCCCTTTTTGGATTTTCTTTATTAAAAAATAGACCCAAATAAATGGTTTCTGTTTCTGGAAACAAATCTCTTCCTCCCTCATCTCCCCCCCCCTCCTTTTTTTGTTTAAAACATATAACGCCAAAATATTATAATATTTTTCCATGTTTTATGAATAAAAAAAAATGCATTTCACCTTCTCTCACCCTCTTTTCTCTTCATTTTCCCCTCTCTCTCTTTTCTCTTCATTTTCCCCTCTCTCTCTCTTTTCTCTTCATTTCCCCTCTCTCTCTCTCTCCTCTCTTTCTATTCCTTTTCCCCCATATCTCACCTCTTTTCGTCGTTTGATGTGATCCTTACAAATGGATTTTTTATAATGAATTTATTCTCACTTTTCTTACCTTTCCCAGCACTTTCATTGCATAAATTTTACCGTCTCCATGGTACCGTACCATATACACCTTCCCAAAGCTTCCCTGTCCAATTGTTTTTAGATAATCAAAATTCGCCGGCTTCACTCTGAAAAAGAATGAACACATTAAGATAACTAATATTGCCAAATGCGTAGCCAGCCGTAGGGGCTGAGTGGGCTACAGCCCCCATAAAACAAATTAAAAAATCACCCCTAAAAATCGGAATTTCTGAAAGAAAATACACCCTTAAAATCGGCCTTTTCTTCCCCCCCCCCTCTCCCCGAAGCCAAGGGTTTGGCTTCGCCCTTGCGGTTAACTGATCATTTCGTACGTTTTCTTTTCCGAGGGCCCCAAAATCAAATGGTCATCATCTGCTGAATGACTGAACAAAGGTCCGAACAGTGATTGGACTTCGCAACTAAATGGAGGGGAAAAGAGTGAGGAGAAGGGAAACGATTCGCGGAATTTTGTCTGAAAAAATGGGCCATTGGGACAGAAAATGATGCGCTAAAATTTTGGGTCCGTTCATTTGTTTCCCCCCATTTCGCACTTTTCCGAATGCTTCGCCACCAAATGCTTGACCAGTGCTTCGGCCCAATTCTTCCGTTTTTCTAACAATTTTTGTTCTGCCACTAGGAATCTCTTCTTCGGCATCTTTTCCATCCCCGAGGGCAACAAATTCCGAAAGCGTTCAAATATTTGCTCCAACTCCGCCAAATTTTTCAGTACTGTACACCCCTCTTTCGTTCGAAATTCGAAAATCTGAAATGGTTGTTCTTTTTTATCAAATGCCAATGCTCGTTTAAACTGTTTTATATTAAGGCCAGTTTAAAATAATTAAATAAAATAGTTTAAATTAATTACTTAAAACAGTTTAGAATAATTACAAGTCGTGCCGTTGCGTTTTTCTCGGCTCCTCCCGCCGACTGTGAGTTGCTTTGACTTATGCCTGTGCATTCGACCAGTGACTGCTCTTCGACCATTCTCCAAAATGAATAAAAAAATGCTAACAAATCTTCTTTTAAAGGTCTCAGAATTCAGCAAATCGAAGTCTGAAGCAACCGCTAAAAATATATTATCGATTTAAACTAGAATAGAGCGGACCGGGATTAGTTCCGGTTTTCTTCACGGGACTAATCCGGACTCCGCTTTTCGTTTTTGGACCGAGTTTTCGGTCCAAACCTAGGATTCTGGTCCCGGGTTTAATAAATTTCCTGGTCCCGTTCTACTCTAATTTAAACAATTTATTATCGTAAATTAATTAAGAATGAGTGTCACTTTTTCAATTTTGGCAGTTTTCGTCCTTTTTGGCGTTTTTAGCATTTGAAGGTGGCCCAACCGCAGCAATTTTATCACTTATCAGCAGTTGTCACTCACCTCGGGACCAAAGAACTTTGGCTATTATTATAAGGAATGCATTTTGATTGTGCATTAAATTCCTTCTCTAAATCATTCGCTGGTGAAGAATTTAGATTTGGTTTTAACTTTCTTTTGTCTCCCGGACAATTTTTATTGGGTTTTACCATTTTAATAAATGATGAAACAAAAAATGCATCAAAGTATGGCTTACAGTATATTCATGGTTGCCAGATGTGCTGATTTATCGACATTTTGCTGAGTTTTAGGGGTCAAAGCTGATTTATTTTTGAAATGCTGATTTGCGCTTTTTCGTGAATTATGCTGATTTTAGAAATTTATATGTTTTCCGATGGTTTAGGGTTCTTTTTTTTGTAAAAAGTACAGAAATCAGTCATTAGTCAATCCAATTGAAACTTTCCATTCCAACACGCTCTGTATCATGCATGGGTAATAGTGTAGTTTGTCCCCCCCCCCCTTTTTAAAAAAAAAATTTTTTACTTCTCAAAGTCATGAAAAACCTGTTCTAGGGGGTATTGGGGTCGCTGATCACGAATATGACTTCCATTTCGACCAATTCCGAACCCCGGATCCGGATTCGAACAAAAAGTCAAAACTCAAATTTTTTTAAAAATCGGTTTTTTGGCCAAAAAGGTATTAAATAGCCATACATCGTTTAATAACGCTTTTTTTCATGCGTTTTATGTATTAAGATTATTATAAGTTCGAAAAACCGAATTTTAAAAATTTGAGTTTTCGACTTTTTGTTCGAATTCGGGTCCGGGGTTCGGAATTGGACCAAACGGAGGTCATATTCGTGATCAGCGACACCGATAACCCCCTAGAAAGGTTTTTCATGACTTTGAGAAGTAAAAATTTTATTTTTTCAAAAAGGGGGGGGGGACAAACTACACTATTACCTCATGCATGTTCCCAAGTTTCCGGGAGGAATTAAGCACCTCTACGAGCCCCCCGTCCTAAACTAAATTTTTCTTCTAATAGTACAAAATAGGAACGCAAATGTGCGGGGCGCAAACGATGCATAAACGTCCCCGCCATTTGCATGAATTCAATTTATTGGAGGTACAGCAAAAAAGAAATTAAATTGGCAGTTTATTCAAAATTAGAACATCTGATTATGGACGTCCTATGGGACTTGGCACTTTTTCTCGTTTATTTCTTTCTTCCCATTGGAGCAATTCGTTAAATAATTCAGGAAGAATCACTTCCGAACAGTGAATTTAATGACGCGTTCTGTTCGTTCATAAAGTGGTGGAAACAATACGGGTCATTTTCTTCAAAAGGGGGGTCCAATGAAAGGAGTGTTTCGCCCGACGGGGGAAGAAATGACGCCCCGCCGGAGGCAATGGAATTGGAGGAGACGGCATCAGAATGCTGAAGGAAAAGGTGGCAAAAAATTACATAAGAGAATCGAGGGAGAGAGTACCGCTTGTGAATTGGAAAAAAGCATTTTCAACGGCGAAAGCATCCGTTGCTGTTTGGAAGGCGACCGATTTTTGAGTTCGCAAAACCCTAAAAAATAATTTGGGCTGTTTTCCCAATTGGTAAATTTGCTTTGCGTTTCCAATGGGTCGAAAATCTCTTTGGCCGTCTCCGTTTTGGGCTGAAAAAAACAAAATGAAAAAATGAAAATTCACACCACTGCACTCTGCAATTATTTGCTGTATATTCGGAGGCATTTTTTGTTGTAAAATCGGGGCAAAGGTACGCCTGAAGAGGCCCGCCATTTTCATTGCGAACCGTCATTTCGTAACGCTGTAAAATTAAAAGCAATCAAATGTTATAAAATATATCAGTCAGCTGGACCCGTCGCTGCTCTATTGAGAACATTTCGATTTATGACATAATGTTTGACATGGCGATCCAATTTTGGCTCCCAGTGCAAAATTATTTCTAGAACGTCATAGAAAGAAATCACAAATTTAAAATAAAATCAGAGAATTTCCCCTGTAAAAAGATAAGAGTCGATTCGGCTTAAAACTGACAATTGAAAAAATAAACTGTGATTCGATAGAGAGGGTCAAAAAATGGGGCTATGCAAAATTTCAGATAAATCCAACATAGAGAAAAATTTTTGGTAATAGTAAAGTTTATTTATCGCCCATCAATTTTTGAAAAAAAATTTGAAGTTTTTTAAGTGATGATAACACTTAAAAAAATTCAAATTTTTTTTCAAATGGGGGGGATAAACTTTACTATGTATTACCAAATTTTTCAACACAGCGAAATTTTCATATCCTAGCTCCTTTTCTCTCTATCTTAAATTAGCATCAAGAAATACATGTATAAAAGTATTACTTTCATGGGCCGAACTCGAACCTTCCTCCTTTGATTTGTTACCATCTAACAGACCTCTGACAATGAGACAAATTCAAATAATTTTTGCAACTGGGAGCCAAAAGATTAATTTAGTGTGAATATTTTTCAAAACTTGTAGAAAAATAGGAATGATTTGTTCGTCGGTTTAAACAAGCGCCACCAAGAAGAATTTTTTTCAATAATAATAAATTATTTTAAATTTTTCAAAAACGATAACATGGGAAAGTGCCTCGCCCCTCCCCCACCCTTAGCATTGTGAAATTCTTTAACGATTCAAAACAAACCCCGCTTTCACAAGGATCAGGCACCTTAAAACGGACAGTCAAATAATCGAATTTTAACTGAATAAACTTCGATCGAAGAACGCGGCTGCGCTTCGAGCGGTGCTTTTATGGCGATGAGAGTTTTGTCGGTGAATGAATCAATCGAACGAATATCGGAAAATGGCGAATAGCTGAAAAAGATAAAATAAGTCGAGAATTTTGCTTATTTTCAATGTCAATAAATTTAATAATGAAAATCCGTTAATTTGAATATTCTTCAACATGAAGACAATTAAGGAGCAACCTCATAATGTATTTGAAAACCATTTAGTTTCTTGTTTAAAAAAGGTTAAAATTCAAGAAAGTAAGGTCAACCAAAAGAGGGAAAAATTCCCCCACTCCGTTAGAGAGGCGCCACAAAACAAATTCTTTGGGTTGAAAATTAACCCCCGACAGCGATTACGCGCACAATCGGAGCCAAGGGTTGGACAAATGTTGCAATTGAGAGAAAGAAGAAAATTTTAAAGGAAGTTTGGGAATTATGGCAGGCGCCACAGGAGAAAGTTTCGATAAAAGAAATTTCAAAACATTCCCTAAAAAAAGGAATTTGGACAAAGTGAGCGATTTTTATAAGATTGAATAAGTGTCCAAAGCGATTTTCTCACAAATGAACGGCCTCCGTCGGATCTTCCTTGGAAAGTTTCAGCGCCGCTGCGAGGGATTGGCTCAATGTGTCCAAATTTCGTTCGCATTTGGCGAGTTCGGCGTTTTCTTTGCTCAGTGATTGGAATTCGGAGGAGCATAAAAATTGGTTTTCATTTCTAAAATGGCCTAATTAAACAAAGAATGCTTCTCATTCTTAGCAAAAATGTTTCAAAATAATAATTATTTGACGTTTTCGCTTCACCCCCCCCCCCCTCCGTTTTGTCATTCCTTGTAAATTTATTACTTCCATCGAATGCTGTTTTTGCCGACCTTCTCAACCAAATCAATTCCTGCAATTTGCAAATACACTTTTGTCTAAGTTTTTTCTCACCTTCCAACACATTCGTTATGTCATACAATCGTCTCTTTTGCACTCCCAA
Source organism: Heterodera filipjevi (assembly GCA_039877585.1). NCBI lineage: Eukaryota > Metazoa > Nematoda > Chromadorea > Rhabditida > Heteroderidae > Heterodera > Heterodera filipjevi. The sequence continues at coordinate 11,607,538 of JBDPZO010000006.1, read as the reverse complement.
CAATTGGGCAGCTTCGTTCAGATTCAAAATCTGAATGCATTAATCAGAAATAGAACTTGTCATTCGAATTTACGAGTTACCCCTCCCTTCGTGTGCAATTCGAGAAAACGCTGCGTTAAGCGCAAAAGCGAACTGTCCTGACGAGAGGAATCCTCTAAAAACTTATTTTTAACTTAGGTAATTAAGCAGGGGATTGTGTGCTATTAAAAAGTCATAATTAAGTACAAGCTTTAAAAAGTAACTCTTTTACCAGAGCTCGGATTTTTCTTTTTTTTTCACGGCGTATGCCGATTGGCATCGCCAGACACGCATTTACTTGCATTTTTCAAGTTTGCACTCGACACAAATGACATATTTAAATTTAAAAATGTATTTAAATAACAATAAAAATTTTCACAATATTATCCATTCCAGTAAAATTTATTATTTTTGATCCAAAATCCGAGCCATGCCTTTCATCTGCCCTTTTACCATCCGAAAATGCCTTCCCGCCATTTGTCGGTGTTTCAGTGTGTCGATTGTTGCTCTGCGCTCCCTCCGATTTGCTCAAATTGTCCAACACCAATTTCCGACGACACTATGAAAGGCTTTTGCAGTTTCAAACATAAGCAAAAAGGCACTTTGAACTGTGGTGTTTGAAAATTTGGCTGTTGTATTCGGAGGTGAATAAAGGGCGGACTGCTTTCATTAGCCACACTTTCCGAGCGAATTGGGGACGAAAATGAATCCATTGAAGCGACTGAGGGCTTAGGAGGAACAGAAGAGGACGAAGAAGGGGAAGAAAAAGCAATGTCAGAGGGATGAAAATCCATTCCAGGTCACTGCAAAAAAGACTTAATACCGTCCAATAGCCCTAGAGAGAACAGGGATTCGTCCTTTATTTAAAAGAATGTCCTTTATTTTCGGTTATTTCAAAGATTACCTTTGAAAACGGCATTTTGCCCATAAAATGTAAAATGTTCATTTCTAAGAAAATTTAAAATTTTTGGCTTTATGTTTAAAAGAATTTTTTTGACATTTAATCGGCAAAATGCCGAAATTCAATGTCATTAAAAATTTAAAGGACGATTTGCCGGCGATGCCAATTGGCGCCGCCGGTGAAAGTTGAAATTTGAGTGTATTTTGGTAATAAATTAGGCACAAAAAGTGATCTTTTATGGGGGATTTTTCAAATTTTTTCAAAAATTAGGGTCCATCAATGGGAAAATTTAACCCGTTTGTCCCGGTCCAATTGGCCGGGAATGGGGGAGGACGATGAACCGGGAACGGGGCCCCCAGGGAAAAAACACCCGTTTTGCCGCGGGCCCCGTTCCCGGTAATTTTCCATAAAAACCCGGGAACGGGCCCCCGGGAAAACCCCGCGGGGCCCTATCCCGTCCGGTCTCTAATAATAATACTCATTTTTTTAAACATCAAAATTGTCAAGAAAATCAGTTAGTTACAGTCATATTTTTCGTTTGAAGCAATCAAATTCTTCAATTTCTTGTCATTTTTAAGCAATGCTAGCAGATAAAAACCCTAGGCCTTACTTGGGTTAAAAAGCCTCATTAAAAAATTTTAATTACAAGTGAAAAGTAGGGTTGCACGGTATCCGGTACTTTTAAAAAAACTTTATTTATTTTTTTTTTTTGGTTTATTTTCATTTAAAATAAATCTCATCATTCAAAAAACCATACTCAATTACTCAAATATGGCAGCTCTGCTTTAAACGGTACTCTTTTCTACTTCTGCCTACGCTCATTTCCTTGCACATTTTCCACCATTAAACTTTGTTAATTTAATTTATAGCACACTTGCTTTAACTTTTATCACTTCATTAAATTGAAAATTTGTTTTTGTGCGTTTCAATCACTATGTGGCTTTAATTTACAAATTACCTTTTGACCGTTCTATTTTTGTGTGTTCGAGTGGTCAACTCTATTTGCCAAAGATCATTAAATTTTAGAATTTTTTTTTAATCACTGTAAAATGGGTTATAAGACACCAATGAATAGAATAGTTTGATGTTCTCTCAAGTTAGTCACTTTCAACCACAGCATCCATAGCACCCTCCACCACCACAACTGTAACAATATCCGTCACCGTAACCATAACCGTATCCGGCATTGATAATAATTGCTCCGCCGCTGTAACCTCCGCCTCCGCATTGCCCACATGCATCACAACCTAAAAATTGCTTAAGTAAATTATAAATGGGGGAATGAAAGAGATTCATTAATATTTGGACTATAGGCATACATTGTCCACCACCGTAGTACCCATAGCCACCGTATCCACTATCATAGGCACATCCTCCACAACCTGTTAAGGCAAATAGCGTTGACTTTTCCAATCCTTACTAAGTGAACAAATCGCTCTCTTACATACCAAAAATGAAAGAATACTAATTATCTTTGAAATTTAAATTCGAATAAACTTAAATATTTCTACCACATATAGTTAACTTTTTTACAAGACCATTTTTGCCTAGCATTTTAAAATAATTGTGCCTTAGAAAAAAAAGATGAATGGAAATGGAAAGTGCCAATGGGATGGGCCCCTCCCTCTCTGACTTTGGTGGATTCTCCCCCACTACCTCTCCCCCCGCCCCCAATCTTAAAATGTTTTTTTATTCGTCTGTTCCGTGCTCCTTCCACTTACATTGTCTTTTCTCTCGTGGCATCAGACTGAAAAAGGGTGGACCAATTTTAATGGATTGTCCGAGATTTCTTCGCCTTCACCTGTCCACGTTGATGTCGGCTTCATTGAAGCTGAACAGCCCCAGAGCGACCAAAAAGAAAATACTGAGAAAGACCAGCAGAAGGGACGAGCGCATTTTGAGAAATTTTGGGTTCAATTACCTGCGATGCTTTGCGGTGAGGCCATTTTAAAGGGGCAAGCGAAGACCGACGACGAAACTTCGCGGGTAATTGCGGAGATAGGCCGCCCAATCACAAAATGAGTGTAATAGGCCAATGGTCGGCCATTTCATTGCAATTTCCGCCCGGCTACAGCAAACAGTGGCGATAGTCCCGACAACCTTTGGTTGCAAATGCACGAAACTTGTTCAAATCAATGGATTAAAACGTCAAATTTGGCGATGGTTTGGAGGTGGTAATTTTCTTTCTTTCCTATTTTTTATAACTTGGTTTTAAAACCAAAGAGCAAATTGCACGTCAATTTGAGTAAATAAAATTAATTAGGCAAATTCATTGGGTAGAAATAACTTACAATAAATGAGCCATATGAGCAATTGACCTTTCAAAAAAAAATTGAATTTTAAAGTTTAATTTTATTTTTTTATTCAGCAAAGGAAATAGTCATCAGAAAGGTGGGGGACCAGGGATGGGAGCCGACGCCCAAAAAAAATTTCGGAAATCGGAAACCAAAAATAGTCGGAAATCGGAAATTTTTTAAAAAATTTTTGACAATAAAATTTGAAAATTTTTGATAATCAATCTCAAAACAATCGGATGTTGTGGCCAAATCCGATTACGATTATCCGTTTATGGCCAAAAACCCGATTAATTCCGATTCCGATTCGGCACATCCCTGGTAGGTACGATGTTTGTTAAGTGAAAATAATTACAAAAAAGGGCATTTTTGTTTGCCGAAAATTCCGAAATCTTGCCCAAAATTTCGGAAATTGGAATTCCGACCCCAAAAATGGTCGGAAATCGGAATTCGGGATTCCGTCCCATCCCTGGTGGGACCACTTAAACATTTGCTCTTTGTTAAATGTCTTTTTAGTCTATTTGGAACAAATTGCTATCACTGGCCCTAAAGAAATGACCATGACTGTAAGAGGTCGCATTTGTACTTATTTGTAAGTATTGTACTTATTTGAGCTAAATGTACTTATTTTGGACTTATTTTTTGGGTCTCATAGGAAAATTCCGCTTTTTAGTGCAATATTTGAAAGGAAATTATTTTTTGAAGCGATTTTTTTAAACAAAATCTTAACAGATTCACTAAATATTCGAAATTTCGATAGAAATTTCTATGTATCAAATCTTTTTTTAGCTTAAATTAAATTTCATGCTGATTATGAGCGTGAATTTCAAGGCACCAAATTGAATATTTTTGGGGAAAATCTGTTAAGAAATCGGCCATAAATTTTCAAAATTTTCCCCGGCGGCGCCTATCGGCACCACCGTACCCCCAGTTTCGTAGGTTCTCTCAACATTTACTTAAAAATTCTCAAAAATTGGTCTTTTTTTGACAAGTTTTATTATTAAAACACTCAATTTCAAAATTTTCCCCGGCGGCGCCACCCTTCCTTTTTTAATTAAGAATTTCATTTCTCATTTCAAAGCCAGAATTGCTCAAAAAATTGTTGGAGGAGAGAAATATGTCGCACATACTGATTTTGATGAAATAAAACGCAAAATTATGCTCCAAAACAACGTCTTCAAAAAATGTACTTATTTTTGACCCCTAAAATTTATTTTTGACTAGCGATGTACTTATTTCGGGAAATTTTCAATGCGACCTCTGCTGTATAATCAAAATTGGAAAAAAAATTATGTTAATATAACTTTTCGTGCAATTTAATTTTTCAAAGAACTTGTTTCTTGTTTAAAACTAGAAGTCCATTTCAAAAAAAATGTAGGGTTCGGTTTTCAAAAAAAGGGTAGGTTTTTCAAAAACTAGGGGGTTCAAAAACGAATAAGGCGGACAGAAATAGCACAAAATTCTTTACAAAATGCCTTTTGAATGATGTGTCTACGCCTTCTTTTCGAGGAGGGGTGTTTGGTTGCCTAATCGAAGTTGCCAAAATCAACGAAAAATGGCCTGAATGTCTCAGAGAAAAGCAAAGTTGATTAGTTATCAATATTTGGAATGCCACAGCAAATATAAGTTAGTGCCAGTGTTAGGAATGCCACGGTTCCACGGTAAGGACAGTGCCAATGTTGGAAATGCCATAGAAAAGCAAATAATGCCAAAGATGTTAAATGCCGGAAAAAAGTGCCAAAGATGAAAAGTTGCAAGATGCCAAGAAAGAGTCAAACGGTGCCAAATACGGAAGTGCCAAAGCGGTGGGTGACAAAATGGCCATCGGACATTTGGTCCCATAGTGGAAAATCGGACAAAAGGTCCTCTGACAAAAGGTTCATAGTACAAAATATCCTCTGACAAAAGGGCCAATTGACATTTGGTCCCATAGGGGTAAAACGGACATTTGGTTCCATAGCTGAAAATCGGACAAAAGATCCCACGAAAATGTCCTTTCACTTTTTTTATCCTGCCGTGCCAAAGATGAGGAATTGTAAGATGTGATTGCAGTACAGTAAGCGAGGCCGTGAAGCCGTCCGAACTCCCTTTGAGTATACTTTATTTTTAAGAAAAATTGAAGCCTTGGCACAGAAAGAGGAAAGGTTGATTAGTCAGTGCTGGAGTTATTTGGAAGATCACAGAGAAGATGAGTGCCTGTTTTAAGAATCAAAAAATTATCCTTTTTAAAAATATGTCAAAATGTCACAGTCGCGAAAATAAATCCCGCAGTCGCGAATCACGGTTGAAATTTGCCACGGTCGCGGATCGCGGATCGTGTCGCATCCCTTATGCCCATATGGGCCAAATAGCGAAGGCCCCCAGCAGCACGCCCCTATTTTCTAAAATCTAATAATTAGATAAAACATAAATAAATTGCCTTTTTAGATGGAATTAGAAAATATTCCGACTACGAATACAATTAATTTTGTCGAAGAATTGGAGCAATTATCAGTCCAATTAAGTAACTCTATCAACACAACAAACCAATTTGATAAATTGTTTTCAACAATTTCATCAAACATTGACTCGGTGATTCAAAATATTGCCTTGCAGGAAGCTTTTTTCAACTTTTGCCTGGTGGGCCTTGCTTCTGCTGACAATGAACAGGTCGAAGGGGGGAGGGATTTTCAATTTTTTTTTTGGCAAAAAACCCGTTTGTCGAAGACTATACGAGTTAAGAGTTCATCTTTGTTTTATGGGATTAGAATGTCCTTTTAGTTCCACCAATTGGTCACTTTTTTGCTCGACAAATATTCGCCAATCCTTCGCTCTGCTCTCACTGACATTTGGGTGTTATTAACCGATTCGGCGGACAGCATATTTGGCAGCCTTTATAGCTTTTTCGTCATGTTTAGGGAGTTGCAGTCAATTGTCGGTCGGTTTGTACGAGTGTTTGACTCAAATAATTTTTCAGAATTTTCTGCTCTTTCAAAAAGAGTTTTCGCTGACAGCGCTTCGGTGCTCAATGTTTGTGTTGATTTTTTACAAACAGCGACAATGGCACGCCAAGCAAAAGAAGTGAATAAAGTGGCCCAATTGCTCTCTTGTTTAATTGTCATTTTGATCAAAGGAAATGCGGTATTTTATAGCCAAATTCTCTCCTTTTTTTCATTAAGTAATTTGACATTACATTTAGATAAAACTCCGAATTCTGCACGAACACTTCCAGAGAATGATTGGTCCTGACAGTGACCCAAATGTTCACTTGGCACTTTTGAGCTATTTGTTCCGCGATTGTTCCCTCCAACTTTTGAACATTGGAAAGTCGCCGAAGAACAGCGAAAAGTCATTGCGCAACACGGCCGAACAAGGCGAAAATAGCAGCAGCGAAGGGACGGAAATAGATGAAAAAGAAGCGAAGCGAATGAACCGCACGAAAAGGGAAAAGGCAATGCCGAACTCGGCGCAACGGATGCCCCCGAGTTTAGGACTTTTGCAGGTGATTAATTGGGCAGCCACAACCCTGGCGGTTGAATACCCTTAAGACATAAATACCGAATTTTCAGCTTTTCTCTATTGAGCGCCTCAAATTTCTTTGCCTTTCACTCAAAACACTGAACGACCAATTGGAACTTCGCCTCCGTTCCGTTTCTTCCTTTTTTAGCCCTTATAAGTTTTTTGGTTCTGTTCGTCTGGAAAAGGTTCCTTTGCTTTTCAATTTTTTCCAATTTCAAATTATTTAGCTTATCCCAAATCTTTTCACTATGATTTCGACTTTACACCATCCTTTGAATGCATCGCAACTCACCATAAAGGCAATGTTGAGTATCGCCGAACAATTTGTGCTTTTCTACCCGCAACCGAAATTTATGTTTGAGTTTTTTAGACTTTTCATGGCGAATGGTCCAATGGCGGTAATGAATTCAAAATTGTAACAAATTCCAATTGGTTGTTCAGCATACGATTTGCCAATCTCTAATTTCGCTGTTGGATCGCTGCCCATTTGGCCCGGGAGAGTCGCTTTTATTCCCACAGAGAAAAAATTTGATAATGGTAAGGGTCGATCATGGCTAGAGGGCGAGCTTATCGGATTTACTCAGAAATTTGATCTCAAAAAAGCGTCCATAAAGTGACCTGCTTTTTTATTAGAAGAAATTCCTTCTGCCAAAAACGATCCCATGTTTTTTGGCTCTGCTGCAGTTTACGCGTCCAAACAAAAGTTTACGTGTCCCATCAAAATAAACCGCTTGAAAAGAAGGTTTTTTTGAAAACCCACCCCCTAGTTTTTTTTGAAAACCTAACCCACCATTTTTTTTTTTTGAAAAACCTAATTCCCAATTTTTTTGAAAGCCCACTTTCTATTTTTAAATTTATTTTGATTGGACGCGTAAACTGCAGTAGAGCCGTTTTTTATATAAAAATATATATTTTAAGAAAGGGGGTTTTTTTTTTAATTTGAATTTCCTTTTAGTCGTCTTCCGACCCCACCGAATGCGCAATTGGCGAGTCGGCTTTTGCGGTTCCAAAACATTCGTCGCTTTTCTCGTTGGATAATACTGCTGCCATTTTCAAATTGGACAATTCTTACAATTCGCTGGGCGTCACAGTTTCATGTTGGGTCAGAACAATTGACAAAACTGTAAGCGCAGCAGAAACTGCAAATCTTCTGATTTATGTTATAAAGTTAAGACCATTATCACATTTAGACTTCGACTTCGTCCCACATTCTTTCGTTGGGCAATAAACTCGTCAGAATTTCTGCTGAATTTGTCAACACCGACTCTGTCCGAATAAGGCACTTAATTTCTGTTGTAATAATTCAGCTTTATTTGGTAATTCTTCAGTATTTCTCGGTTGGACTCATCGGGCTCTTCGTTGGTGGTTAAGGATTTCTTTTTCCAAAAAGTTTTCCACCCAAACGCTCCCTTTGTTCACTTTGCGCTCGGTTTACGAATTCGTCATAAATGCACATTTTTGGTCTCTTTTTTATAACTCATTCTTTTTATAAGAACATTGCTTTTTGTTTTTTCAGTTTGCGGTGGACACTGTCATTAAATTGGTCGAAGAATCGCTCTTTTCCCATGACTTTTTGAATGGTTTTTCGGGTAGCGTTGACATTGCCTTTGGCTCTATTTCCTGCGATGAATTTGGACAGAATAACATTTCAAATTCAAATGACATTTATGAAATTTCAACCATTTTTGGATTCAAAGGTAAAATATTTACTTCCCAAAAACCCAATTGTTACCTTTTCCTCAGGAATAATTCCTCCCGAATTGGTTTTTCTTCTGCTCTCTGTCGGTCCCGCTTGTTTTTCTTTTGCGGAATGCCACCATTCGTCCACCTGTGTTTCCTTTTCCAAGTGTTGTTCTGGCCAAACATTTGTCTCGCCTTTTTCTGCACATCTCTTCCGCGTCATTCAAAATCCCAAAAAACATCTCACCGCTCTTCAGGTGACTTTAACAATGAACAAATATACATGGATAAAGGGGACAGGACCAAAGCTAATCTAACAAAAAGCTTATGCATTTGGTGCATTTGCATTTCAGCAACTTCTTCTCTTCACGGTTCGGCCCACTTCGGCGCACAGTTTCTCCTTTGACGCTGGTCACTTTGACAATCAGCGAATTGCAGAAGAAATGCGAACTGAACCGGTCGAATGGAAAAGCGAAGTAAATAAATGGCGGACTGTGTAAAACGGACAAACACTTGGCCACAATCCCTTTTATTCCATTTGAATTTCTCCCGCGTTTAGATTGTTCTTAATTTGGTTAAAACGATCGACAAATCTCTTCGCACCATCGGAGGCGTGAAATTGTTCATTTTTATGTACGCATTGGTACGTGTGCATCTGAGGGGTGGGGGAAGGTAGAGTGATGCATTTTCATCCACTTTTCAGACGGTCGACCGTGCGTACCCTTGCGCCACTCAACTGGAGGCCCTTCGTCTTTTGTTTCTAACCCTACGTCGCGATCCTTCTTATTATGAACAGTGGAAGTGGCCCGAGGGAGACACAAACTCGAGGGGTTCGCCTGCGGCGGACGCGGGCCCATTTTTGTTGGCCCGTTGTTTCGCGTCACGGACATCGCATTTGGACGAACCAATTTTTCAGGTTTTTTCGACTCTAGTGGGTCTTCTTTTTTTGGTTTTAACCCCCAATTTTTTTAATAAAGGAACTCGTTTGTTTTATCTTTTCCAATATTTTACGAAATGATCAATCGGAAATTTGGCCAATGGAACAGTCCGTTCTCCAAGAACCCGAAGTTGTTCAAGCATTGATCAGTTACACTGATATATGGTCTGCTGATACACTTAAACAGACCCATTTCAATTTGTTAAGGAAAGGCAAAAGTTTCATTTTTTGGGCCCAATTATCACAAATTATTGCCAATTCCGTTTCATCTCCTTCGGATAAGAACAACAGCATCGATTGTGATGGCGAAAAAGGCTCACAATTCAATTTGAATCAGCTGCAAAGGATCAACTTTTTGCGTGACTTTCTTTTCGTATGTTTTTTTATTTCTTATTACAGTATAAAAAAATGCTTCTTTTTTTTTGCGTTTACGGCGCTTTGACACTTTTCAAAAATTACCCGAGTATAAGGTGCAAAAATGTAATGCACATTTTCAATTCGCTTCGCAGAGTCTGTTGGATATGCTCTCCAACAGTCACCAATTTCAATTGCCTTCCTCGATTGGTTCACTCCGTGGCAAAAAAAAGTCATCGGTCGATCGAAAACAAAGCAAAGCGAAAAATGCCGAATTGGCGGACGATATCTGTCGAATTGTGCACCAATTAATTGGGGGAAGCAATTCCGATTATAATTCAGAGGTTGTGTTTCAAATATAAGCAATAAGTTCCTTAAAATACTCTTAAGAAAATTAACGAATTGTGGCACTTTCTTTTGCTTTCGCATCCGGCAAAAGACGCCTTTTTGGACCATTCCATTGAGCCCAGTGAGAGTAGAAATGCTTGGCTGAATGATGGCGAAGATTTTGAACAGTCATTAGCCTCGATTGGTCGTGAACAGCAGTTGATTGGGGATGATTATAAATCAGACCTTTCTGATCGTCTTGAAAAACTGCTCCATCAATACGGGAGAGGTTACAGAAAAGGTCGAGAGACGAAAAAAAGGACTGCCTTTTCAGATTTGATCAACCATTTGTGGTTCGAATTAAACGGTTCTGTGATTGCACTGAACCAAAAACTTAGTAATGAAATTTGTGGCCAAGAAAATGACAAATTGAAGGCGAATTTGTCGGAGGGAACACAGTTTTTGACAAATTTGAAAACCAAGCATAAATATCATGAATTAAGCTCCAAAGCAAACCCAACAGAAGATATGGCGACTCAAAAAGATGGGACTGAAGGAGTGCGCGATGTCACCGCAATTTGTGGAGAAATGCAGCAACAATTGAAGATTGGGCACAAGGAGCATTGGCTTATCCATGTCCATTGTTCTTCCCACGATGCATCATTTAATGTCCCTTTTTTTTTTGAAGGTCCGTGTTCGTCTTCTCCGTTTGATGTGTGAGGTGATTTTGAATTGCGATGACTCGACCATTGCCCATTTGGAGGAGAAAGTGCTCAATTGGCAGATAATTCTTGTGCTCCTTTCAAAACAGAGTTTCCAACAACTCCGTTCACTGACTTTCATTCTTTTGAAGAATATTTTTGTGAGTACTTTTGTATAAAATTATGCAACAATTTCCCTCCCTTTCCTTCAGCTCCGTTCGTCCGCGTCCTTTCGCCAAACTTTCATAAATTCCCATGGATTTTTGTTGCTTAGCAGGGAAATGCGTGGGATTCCGATGGATTTTTCGATTGCGGATGCGCTTTTCTCAATGACTTGTGGAGAGCATATTCATTTGAAGAATGGGTGTGTTTTGTCGTAACCTTTTTGGATTGCCTCATTATCCATAATTAGTCTTGACATTGCACATCTCGAAAAGCTCGTCTTCGACCCCTTCAAAATTGGCTCGTTTTCCGCTCTTTTCACTCTTCTCGAAGAGTCCGTTGAGCATCCAACTCTTTTTTGGAGTGTTTGTTCTACACTCCAAAAGGCATTTGCATTTGAATTTTTTTTTGTCTATTCCAATCAATGGACAATTGTCAGATTTTCTCTGCCGATTCTGCTCCTCGTCAGTCCATGCTCCAACTCGGCTTGGTCGATTCCATGACAAATGTCCTCCGAACGCTTTGCCGATTCACCGTGACTCGGCATAAACGGCAACACGTTGGCGATTTTGAATTGGTCTCTTTGTTCGATTGTTGGCTTTCGTTTGCCCAGACCATTCTGTCCTCTTTCGTCCCTTACGAGTTAACGAACAATAATTTGTTTTCATTATTTTATCTTCTCAAATTAAGTGATCCATTTTCTTATTCGTCTTGCGAAGAGTTTGTTTGGCTATGTATCATTGCTCTGTGGAAGGATGGAGGACGAAGGCACTTTTTGGATGAATTTGGTCGTCGTGGAACACCAACATCTTCAAGAAGTACAGGAAGCAGCTCTTCCAGCAGCCCTTCTCCTGATAATTTGAAGGTATTAGGTTCGATTTTATGACCATCTTAGTTAAGGTTTCGGATATTCAAATTACTTAAGAACATTGCCGATTTCGACTCTTCTTCCCCTTGCAATCCGTTGCTTCGTCAGGCACTGTGCCAGTTACTTTTCTGTTGGATTGACTCTCTTCGTTCGACACTTTCGGACCAATTTCGAACTCCCAGCAGTTTCTCGAGTTTAGCTGCTTCAGTTCAACGAAAAGAGATGTTACGAAATCGACGAGGTTTTCATTTGATTTTTTCCGTTTAAAACCGAAAAACCCAAAGAACACTCCTCTTCGGCCGAGTCCTCCGACTTCGAATTGGTCCAAAGTGTTTCTCAATGGTTTCCAACGGCTGATTCGTGTACAAAACGTCATTTAACGCTGACTTACTTATTGCCCGTTTTTTGTCTTTTTTAGCTTTTAGTGACTTTCTTCGTCCTCATGGCCATCTGATCGCCTCCGTGTTCAGTCCCGGCTTTGCATCTAACGAAGAAAACGCAAATCGCCTTCTCTTCTCTTTGTCGATGGTTCGCAATTTGTTTCTGTTTTTTGATGCGCCCCAATCGGCGACGGATGTCGAAGAGACCCTGCTCATCACTTTCTTGGATATTCTCCTTTCCGCTTGTTGTTTGATGCCTCGGAAAGCGAACATTGTGAGAATTTTCATAATTTCGAATGCCAAAACCGAATCGAACGACCATCAAGTTCGAACCCAACCTGATGCTCTGTTTAGAAAGTCGACGATTGGCAGAACATTCTCCAAAGTGCGTCTTTTTTGCGTAGAGCACGTTATTTGCTGCTTGAGACTATTGCTTTTTTGCTGTTTCCTGCGCAAACCAAGTCTCGAACACTTCAGTCTCGTCGTTATTCCAGCAACCAAACATTGGTAATGTGAGGAAAAGTGTGACTTGACGAAATGCCCATTTTCTACCGCTTTAAATTTAACTCACTTTTTCAGTCTATTTTGCCAACAAAATATAGTAACGCTGCCTTGGAGCAGTTTTCCGACACCCTTCCGTGGTCTCTCTACCGGCGTCTTATTGTTGCCCGTTTTTTGGCCAAGGAATTGAGGCAAAGCCGTGAGAGTATGACAATGCTTATGGAATTGAACTTGGTCTTCTTTTTATTATAATACATGCATTCATTACACTTTCATTTCTTTGAAGGATTTTCAATATGCCCTGAAAATCGGTCTCCACGAGTTGTGCCTTTTGCCCTTCGCCTTTATCAACGAGTTCGACTCCGATTTGGATTTGTTGGTCAAATTCATGCATTCCATCAATATTCGATCTCCTCTTGCAAATTTGACATTGGAAGAGATTGGTTCATTGTCGGCTGATGAAATTTTGTTATTGCAGCAATTTGATGACATCAAAAGCCAATTTTGTGGGAAAATGTCGGAAAGGGCGAAGGCCGCTTGGGACAGAGAATGCAACATGCTCAAATTCACGAGTGATGTGAGTTCAATCTTATAGCAAGTTGGAGCAGTTCATCGTTCAACTTTCCCCCCCCCCCCCCCCCCCCCCACTGTTTTAAACAGCTCATTTTAGCAAGCGATCACTTTGACATGTGAAGTGGCAGAATTCCAAAATGTGCCGCGTCGACTGCTGATCAATTGGAAAAAAGAACTCCAAAGGAAATGGTCACGAGCTAACAAAACACTTGCGCATTTGGTGGTAAGAAGATAGTCGAGGATCGAATGCAATTTTAAATAAACGCAAAAGGAAAAAAAAAATCAGAAAGAGCTTTGCCATCCCGAGTCGCCTTGTTTCGCTCCTTTTTCTTGGCCCCTTGGCCGGATTCTAAGCACCACCGAGGGACCGTCGCGTGAGAGACGACGCTTTTCCGCTGCGCATTATTCGTTCCCACTAAAATTTCTTAAAATTGAGCGATGCAAAGCCATTGAAAAGGTGCACAACGCACCGATGCCATTGGACACTTTATTAGTAAGGAATACCAAATAATTCTTAAATATAGTACAACAACAACTTTACTTGGACAGAATGGCACGGACATTCAACAAAGTCATGCCTTTGAACAGACGGACGTGGAGGATCCCGTCAGAATTTAATTTCCCGTCAAATGGAGGTTTTCTGTTTTTCTTTTAGATTCGAATGAGCATTTCTGCTACAATTCTCCGGACAGCGTTTGAATGTGCCGGTGAATTGGCTATTTCTGACCAAAGGCTTTATTTTTTGGGAGAAAGCGCTAAAAGCACCCAGGTTTTGGGATGGTATTCAATTTGCCTGCGCTGTTCTTCCTTTTGGCTTAAGAAAGGTGTCGTGCATGCGCCCGTCACTTATTCGTGGGATTATGCCCAAATCAAGGAAATGCATGTCCGATTTTATCAGCTAAAAGACACTGCGCTTGAGCTGTTCACCAGCACGGGGGATGCTTTTCTCGTCGTTTTTGCATCGGAAAAAGTGATGGAAAAGCAAATTCGATTTAACTGATTTATTTTCAGGAACGGTCCGTTCTCCTCCAACAGTTCCGTACTTTGCACCTAGACACTCTCTTCGTTGACCATAAAACGCAACTTCGGTCGGCTACTCAATTGTGGCGTCGTGGCAATTTGACAAATTTCGAGTGAGAAGAGCAAAAATAAAAATTTAAAATTACTCGTTTAGCTATCTCATGGTTTTAAATAAATTGGCTGGCAGAACATTCAACGATTTGATGCAATACCCCGTTTTCCCCTTCGTCCTTTCTGATTATCATTCGGAAACCCTTGACCTTGCTGATCCGAATTCTTACAGGTCGGGTCTTTTACAAATTTAGTTTTTCTTTTCTTTGGTTGTGTTGGTTCAGTGGTTTCCATTACTCTTTCATGACTTCTTACGTCGGTTCAATTCCCTTCCCCGTCGAACAGCCTGTGATGAGTTTGTAGGAGCCAGTTCTGCTTCTGAGTCTCTGTGCTGACACTTTCCTATCTGAGGCTGCTTCGAATGAATTTTTTCTTTTATTTAATTGAAGAAATGACAAAAACTTTTAGGAATTTGACAAGGCCAATGGCAATTCAAGACACTCGCATGGAAAAGGTTTACGCGCAAAACTACCAAAGTTTGTCTGAGGAATTCGACCGATTCAGCCAAAATGGCGACTCCGATTCATCTTCCAAATTTTCATCCGTTCGATTTGGACCGTATTTTTATGGAAGTCACTATGTTCGTATGTTTCTGGACGTCCATTTGTTTCATCTTCATTTGTTTTAGTCCAATACGGGAATTGTTGCTCATTTTTTGGTTCGTGTTCCTCCCTACACATCCGTTGCGCTTGAATATCAGGGTAATTAGCAGACACTTCGAAACCCACCATGGACATAGGCCGACAGTGCCTTAGGCCAATTTGTTCAATTTCAGACAATAGTTTCGATATCCCCGACCGTCTCTTCAGTTCTATGGACACGACTTGGCGTCTTTCCAGTTCGGAATCGACAACAGATTTTAAGGTATTAATGTGTACAATTTAGTCCCAATAAAAGATAACATCAGGAACTCATTCCGGAGTTCTTTTACCTTTACGACATGTTGCGTAACGGTGATGAATTGGATCTCGGAGTTCGGCAGGCCGGCGACCCAGTGGACCATGTCCAGGTCCCGCCTTGGTGTCCTCGTGGCGATCACCGTTTGGTATGCATTGGACCGGATTTTATTCAGTTATATTAATCTTCCAAATTTAGTTTTGTTTAATCCATCGTCATGCGCTCGAATGTAACTTTTTTGTGTGGATTTAGAAAGTAGCGGCCATCGTTCCCTTAAGACCATCATGTCACGGCCAATCTTCACCATTGGATCGATTTAATTTTTGGTTTTAAACAGAATGGCGAAAATGCCATTCGCGCAATGAATGTTTTTCATCCCGCGGTGAGTCTTTGCAAAGAATTCCTTCACCATTTTCTTCACCCTTTAGACTTATCGGGGACGAGATTTTGTAGAGAGTAACAGAGATGACCCATTGATCGCTTGTGCAATTCAAACGATGGTAATTATTGGAAGCAAATGCAAATCGCATTGATAACAACTATTTTTAATTGGGTTTTAGATTCGGACCTATGGTCAAATGCCTTTGCAGCTTTTCGACTCGCCTCACCTTCCACATTTAAATTCAACAAAATGCCAAAGTCAACAAACGACGCCAAAGGGTCAGGATATTTGTCCATCTGTCTCTGCGAGTCCATTCCTGGAACAATTTAATTCGGTCGTCGGTGTACGATGGGGCGATTTTGTAGGGAGTCCAGAACACGACGGGTTCTATTTCTCTACGCCATCACGCTTTTTCACCCCGAGAACAAAAAGGTGATTTTGTGTGTTTTGGATGAAAGTGCACAATGGGATTTGTCTCATTGGCGTCACTTTGTCAGAACTCTCCGTCTTACGCTGGTGCATTGTGATCAGTCCACGTCAATTTGTTACGGTATTCCTGAGTCAACAGAACTCATTGCCTGCTACCGACCGGATAGACAAGGTGTGCTGTTCCGCGTCACTTTTGTTTATTCTTCTTGGTTCTAAGACCCTCTGCGTCTCAACAACGAATTGGCCATGTGTGCCATTGTCTCTTGGGGCCCCTCCAATTTCATCGACAATATTTTGCGCATTAAACTCGTTTTTGCTGGCCATCCTCACAAAAAGCATTTCCAACTTTCGCCTTCTTCCATTGATATGCCGCAACAGCTTTGGGAACGTCTCATTGACTTGCAGTCGTTGGAACTGTGCCGAGTTGCGTATTCGTCCTCCGTCAACAGCCTCCTTCTCGGCTTCAAATGCGGACTTATCCGGGTGTACTCTCTCCAATATGAGCATGCGGTCATTTTTAAAATAGAATGGATTCAACGCTTTTTTGTGCTATTTGTCTGTTCTTTTAAAGAATTGGCATTGTCAGTTGCGTTCTTCATTATATGCTCACAGTTGTGCCATCTCTTCCCTGTCCATCTCTGACAAATTCCACGTGATTCTGTCCACCAGCATTGATGCCATGATTTGTCTTTGGGATGCGAATAAGTCTCTCTTTTAAGTTGTCATATATTTTTTGGCTTTGCTTCCTTCAAGACATATTTTTGAACGCCGTTTTCCACTTCCCCCGCCCGTCTTCTGCGGTTCAGTGCCCATTGATGAGACGGTCACTCTCAGCTGCGTCTCGCCCACCAGTGCCGATGTTGCGGTCGTGTTTCAGTCGGGAATGATCGTTTCGCGGTTGGCACTGTACTCCATCAATGGCGAACTGATTGGACTGCACAGGGAACGCCAACGCACAATAACAAGGCACATTTGGAGGAAATAGGAAAACGAAAAGCAACAACCAATCATTAAGCATCGCCATGACTGATCTGCCTGAAGGCACTGCTGTTAATTGTGTGGCAATTGGCCTCCAATCGGGGACGATCAGGTGGCAGGCATAAAACACTAATCGCTTACGTATAATCCAACTGAAAAGAGTTCTTTAGACTGATCGAAATGTGGACAATGACTGTCGTGCGTGACATTTCGTTCCAATCTTTTCAAATGCCTATCATTAGGTGATTTTTATTTAACAAGGCAACTTTCCGAACTGTGAATGCCAAAATCGGTTTCTAACCTTTCCATTATTAGTGAATAAACCATCAATTTCTAACCACTGTAACTTTCGTAGGGACTGAATTAAGCACTTAAAGCTCAGAATGTTTCTTTTCCACCGTCAGTTAGTCACCCTTGAATATTGCAATTTCAATTTCAGTCTCCTTTTTGCTAACAAATCACGCCGTCTTTACGCTGCCTTTGCCAATTCGCATGTGTTGTGTTGGCAGGTCCCGTCAATTTATGTCGACGCCAGTGAAGAAACAACGCCGGCGAGCAGAGAACGGCCGTGTTTCAAAGTGCTCGACCCATTCAAATTCAGCGATTATTTTTCTTTTTAATTATTACTTTTCTTATTATTCCTTTAATTCCTCAACCAATCATTTTGTCGCATCTCTTCTTTTCCCTCCATTTTTCTAAAATTTGTTGAATGAATGCTTATTGGCTTATATACGAGTATTTATTTGTTGGCAATTACAACATTATGTTCTAATATATTTATGAGTCCAAAAAGTGCATTTGAATCGACATTCCATCCTTTTTTCTTCCAAATACATAAATCAGCTGTTAAGTTTCCTTTTGGGTGTTCACTTATTATACATATTCAATTGTTTGTGTTTATTTTGGGTTCAACTTTGTTCCCCCTTCTTTTCCTCCGCCTTCATTTGGTCCATCAAATGGCACAACTCAGCAAATTCTTTTTGCAGTTGGCACATTTTGCTTCCGACAATAGCTTGTGTTGGCACGCATTGAATGGTGCGTGATAATGGGTGGTAAATGTTCACTTGTTGAGGACACACCGATAAGGCATATGCCCTGGAAAATTATTTGGCTTTGGTCAAAGCAAGGGAAAGCTTAAGGCAACCAAAATTTGGTTCCCCTAATTAACTCTGAAGATATGGGCTGGTCAAAGCTCATTGTTAGCACTTAAGGACTCGGGAGACAAAAACTAAAATCAATTTATTTAACCGATTGCGCTCTTTTGAAGCTGCACTTTTTATATATTTCGAAGATCCTTTTACACAAAGATTCATCGGATTCCAAAAAACCACGAAATGGGCTAAATTACTCATTTCTGTGATTATTAACTCACCGCACACTTTCCATCGCTTTCCGAATGGACTCGGCCACGAAATACACGGGCTGATAATCCGAGTCCACGTAAGAACTATGAAAAGACGAATTAGTTTCTCCCAAAAAAGTCCCTGCCGGCCAATTGCCCACCGTAGCGCGGTCACTTCGGGTTCAAACTTTTCATGGCCCGGCCCATCAGAGCAAGCGTACTGCAAAAAAACAAAAACATTATCCATTATATTATATTATATATATTATATTATCCATCGCTTTAGACATTGCCTTCAGTTCCCCAAACGCCGAGAGAAGACCGGCACCAATTGCACAGAGTTTCCCTGAGAATGTTAATTGAATATACGGCCATTTAAATATGAAACCGTTTTGGCGACACAGCCCAAATTCGATGATGAACCAATACACCTGGGGGGTGGGGGAGAGCAATTGAAATCGGCAACATATCTTATTGATAGGGAGAGAGTGAGGAGAGAGAAAAATGCATTTGAAAAGGGAAAAACAAAGATTTGCCAGAGGAAAATGTCCTAAAAAAGCCTCACCAGAATTTGATAAATTAAAAAAAAAAGTTAACAGATTATGTCACCATTCAATTAATAGCCAATGGCCCGATATCTAAAATTACGGTAGCCCATTATTACTGTAGCCAATCGTTCGATTTGTTCATCAGTGGCACCCAAGGAAAGTAAGCCGATATCCTGCGACATTTGTGCCATATGCTCGTCCTTTGGGCATGATATTTATACAAAGTGCCAAAGTCATCAGTTACCGCGAACATCGGACAGTGCCCGAGCACTTCGTGGATTACATCGGGCTCCGGGCAATGATGCGGAGAACTTCAAATGTTCCAATTTCTTAGCTTTGCTTCGAAAAAAGAACAACTGACCTGGCATGTCGCACATAAAGCGTAGCCTGGTGACAAAAGTTTGTGTATTCTAAATTATTGGAGAGAATGCCTGGAAGACACGGAAAGCCAAGCTGGCAAGAAAGTCACGGGCAGAGAGAAGTCCACCGCAGGGGCGAAGTTCGAAGCCGGTCTTCCCTTTGAGTGAGGGTCAAATACAAAGGCACTTTTGATGGAGGAAACTTGGAAAACCACTCACTTTGTATGTATAAACTCAGATGACGAAGTTGCGGAATTCGATCAGGAGTTCTGTGTTTATCAGCAGAAACATTGTAAGAGATGGATGTTTTGCCGAAGCACATTTTTTGGTCGGTTTATATTTTATTTTCATTTCACCATTTTACATTTAATTTATTATTTATTTTTCTGATGGGTAGGTACACTCAATTCCCCAAATGGGTTAGGAGGTCATAATCATAAGCCCTAATTCAAGAGCCAACAACGTTTCGGCGCGGGGAACGTTTCGGCGTTATTTTCCAAAAATAAAAAAGCAACTAAAAAAATTCTTGGAACCATTTACTATTTAATTTTTCTTCCTCAATCTTTTTAAATATTAGTATGGAAAACATACCAACTAAAAAACAAAAGTGAAGCTAGGTCCAGAAACATTGTCGGCTGCATCCCTGCCAAATTACATTCTTTCTTCATTTTTTGTTCAAAATCTTAATGATTTATTTTATTTTTAATTTGAAAAAATCATATATTTTTGGTTGGCGCCGAAACGTGAGCGCCGAAGCGGCCCCTAATTGTCCCATGGATGGATTGTCCCATGAGTGGATTGTCCCTTGGGTGGATTGTCCCTTGGGTGGATTGTCCCATGGATGGATTGTCCCATGAATGGATTGTCCCATGAATGGATTGTCCCTTAGGTGGATTGTCCCATGGATGGATTGTCCCATGAATGGATTGTCCCTTGGGTGGATTGTCCCATGGATGGGTGTGCCGTCCGTTACCCATTGGCACTTCCCTACATTAGTCCTTTCTGTTCCATCTCGGCGATGTTGTGCTGATATTCTTCGCACGTGTGAGTCTCGCGTAATTTTTGCAGTTGCTCATAGGCAATACGCCAAGTGTTCTGAATATTTGTACGTTTTCGAGTATTGTGCGCTGAATTTGTTTCTCACATTTTCTTCGTCAGTGTATTGAATGGAAGGGAGAGCATCACCGTACCGAAACTCATTGGCTGACGCATTCAGTTCGGCTCGACGTGCAATGTATCGCTGGTCGCCAAATCCCTAAAAGGGGTAATTTGTTCAATTCATCAAGGGAAACCTTAAATACTCGAAAGGATTGGAAGGGTTGAAACATTCAATGATTACTCGCTAATAGCTTCATATTAAAGAACTTTTTTGGTATTGCTGCTTAATGTTCGTTCCTCTGTGCTTCTTTTACCGGGTGTTTTGGGTCTTCGGTGGGTTCGTATTTGACCAAAACGTGTGTGCTTTTGTCCAATTCAGACACGTGACGAGGAAACCAAATATCTGCTGGATTTGGTAATGATTACGAAAAAGATAAGCTTGTTTGGGGTGCGGGTAAAATAGTTTAATTGAGCGTTTCCCTTTTCCTCCTTTTCCCTTTTCTTACCCTCTCCCAATTTCGTCTCCACTTTTTCGTCTTTTTCATTGTCTTTTTCCCCCTCATTCCGTCCGTCGAAATGGCGCAATTCAATTCGCTCAATAGCATTTCCCATGACCAATTTTGTCAAAGCGTCCAAAAACTGCGCTTTTTTGCCGTTCAGTTGGGCTCGGATTTCCAATTCGCCGGGATGAGCTTTTTTAGGGGGGGGGGGGGGGAGGGGGGGTAAAAAAAGATTTGTCATTTTAATTTGCTGATGCATTTGCCGATCGGCAGTTTGTCTGCTTTGATCAGCCAATTCTTGCCTAAGTCCGGCCGCGTCTCCAAATGTCCCAAACGGAGGCCGATGGAATTGAAGTTGGCCAATGCCGATTGGAGCACATCGCGACTGTGGCCGAAACTGTGGAGGGACAGCACCACACAAAGACTTTTTTCATCGTTTGCCGCCCGAATAAATTCGATGCTGTCGTCGTTGAGAAGTTGGAGAAGCAAAAAATGGGAAAAGATACAAAAGACGAAGGATGATCGGGTCGGGCATCCGACCACCCGTTTCTGATCATTTTATATTCCTTCTCTTATTCACTCTTACCGGCTTGCAAAGAGCTTGCCGCTCCAACTCTTGACGCCCCAAAAAGGTGTTTTGACGACGAAATCCCTCGTTCTGAACCCGATCCAATGAAGCTGTGTTGGAAATGGAGAGTAAGCGGACGCGGGAAGAACTCATTATTCACTCATCAGCTAACCCTGTTTGATCAACGAGTCACGCCGTCCGAACGACAACAATTTGTTGACGCTGCTTTTACTGTTAGTGAAATTCGAAGAAGAGGTCGACATAACGGAATGGAAGTTTTTGATGGAAATTGGCAAGTTTAACCGAGTTCGAATGGACAATTTGGAAGGGAAAGCAGGGAACAATCCAACAGATAAACTGCGGAAACGATAAATTGAACAAAAATTGCCGAAGGGGGGGGGGGGGAAGAGAAAGGGGAAACTGCGAAATTTGAGGGAATGCCAAAAACTAAATATTCACCGTATATCATACAGCAGATATTTACAGTAATATCAATCAAAAATACGCCTTTTCACTATCTGTTTGAGAACATGAAATTGTCGATTCGAAAGTCCCAATTAAATCTTTCTTAAATTTTTCATTTCTTTGTTGTTTTGTTACGACAAAAAAAAATTGGGCAGGCCTTGGGAACAGGCGACGGGGTAGAAGAGCCGAACTCGGAGAAAAAAGTTGAATATTTTTTGGAATTTAATTGGATCACATTATACGAAATGCTTAAGTTTAGGGCCGAAAAAGATTTGAATCCGTTTATCATTTTTAAACGTTATTGTTATTTTAATACAGGGCTGCAAGATGAAAATTTCAAAAGCCTCATTGGCTGGCAAAAAAAAGAAGCCTCATTTCGGGTCAAAAAACCTCATTTGGAAAAAATTTATGCAAAAAGTGAAAAAACAGTAGAGGGCCGGTGGTACCAACAGGCGCCAGGGGATAATTTTGAAAAATTGAGACGGATTTGTCAACAGATTTTGCCTCTAAAATGATTCTTTTTAAGTTTTTTGGCTTTTCTGCTCCGTTTTTTCTAAAAAAAATCCACAAAATCTCAGATCTCAAAAAATCACAAAAACCCTCAATCCCTTTTGAAAATTTAGCCTGATCAACCTTTCAAAAAACCACAAAATGAGGTTAAATCCTCACATCTGGCAGCCCTGTTTTATAGACAAAACCCTAAAATAAAATTAGGCAAAAAAAAAATTCCCTTTGCGGGGAGAGTAACAAAATTTGTAGAATCAACTTGAAAAAGAGTCAAAAAATTAATTCTTTCTATAGGTGAGTTTTTCCTTTTTTACTTCAAAGTAAGAAATTAAGAACAAATGGGGAAGGAACCATGTACACATTATTAATTTTTTAAAAATAATCAGAAACTTATTTTACTCCTTTTCACCAACTCTCAAAAGGGGCTTTTGAAATTGGCAATTTTAGAGGGCAATCCTGGCAATTTGAGATCCTTAATTTGCTGCGAAATGTTCATGTTCTTCACAGCGGACACAGCTCTGGCGGGGGCAGCAGCGATACCAGCCTAAGGAAAAGAAAAGAAAAGAAAATGAACGCAAAAAGTAATGTCTTTGGTCAGAGTCAATTTGAAAAAGACCAATTTCTGTTGCATTGTTTATTTCGCACCTCTTGCCTCTCGATTTTGTCCTGCTCTTGGATCCTCAACAGAATTTCGTTCATATTCGTCTCCAATACCATTCCGCCCATCACCAATTCGTTCAAAATGTTGTGAACCGAAAATGGAGGGAATCGATTGAAAAGGCGGAACCCGAGAACCTTTTCGACATGGAAAATCAAATCCAACTCGCAGACATTCTCAAAGCACCGGTCCAAAGTCTCCACAAACACTTGGATTAGGTCGAGAATACCCAACTCACTTTCGGAACTGTCCACACAGAAAACGAAGTACAAAGTGGCATAATGCCTTAGTAAATGGAGGAAATGAAAATGAAAATTTATCAGAAAATACCAAATTAATTTTGGGAACAGGACAAAATCACACCGCCGAAATCACGCCACCCAAAAATTCCAGTTTTTAAGGAAGCTTCAGTTTTTTTGTAAATTCCTTAAATTTCTTGGAATTTTCAAAAAAAACAAGCTTTGAACCAATGGATTTTTTGTTGAAAATTTTCTGAAATTTTCCCGGCGTGATTTTGTCCCGGCGTGATTTTGGAGTGCACCCTTAATTTTCGACTCATCCATTGCCAGTTCACCTGTAAATCAACTTGCAATCCGACCCCCCAATTAGTTTCCCGCCCTCCAAAAAGTTGCACACATTGTCGTCACGTTTCGACACTTGCTGAAAGGTCTCTCGCACAATTTGCTGCTGTTCTTCTTCGCTCTGAAGGGCAAATACATTCACTGCAGTACATTGTCAGAAAGGGCTCACGTAATGCGTGTAAAACTTCAATAGTCGCGGCTTTCCATGGTTATTGAACACCAAAATGGCTTTTATCATTTTGTTTAGCCACAGAAATTCAGCAAGAAACAAAACAATTGCATGCAGTAGGTTTAAATTATGCAACTTGCCGCAAAAGAAAGTCAGCTGCGAAAAGGATCAGGTCATTTGAGTCGGGCCGTTTGAGTCGGAGAATAAAAAATTACAAAAATTTTTTCAGGTAGCAATTTTCAACTAAGTAGAAATTCTTTTTAGGCCTAGGCTTTAAGAAGACTGAAATTTTCGCAAAATTTTTTCGATTTTTTTAGAAATTCATGAAAATTTTAAGGCTTTTCTAAAATTTCAAAAAAATCGCTTTTAAGTGTAGCTACCTATAAGCTTACTTGGCCAACTTGTAAAAAAAGTAACGGCGTCTTATGCGCGCAAACGGCCCATTCCCAGTCAATTGTCTACTTCAATTGGAACATTTTCTCAAAATGAATTAACTTAATCTTTTTTTTTCTTTTGCTAAAAAGGTTTTAAAAATGAGGATAGGTGGTAAATAAAATATCATTGCTTTTTTTAACGAAATAGAGGGGTTTTCCCTTTATCTTTTGCTATTGATATGAAGGAGGCTAACGCCGATTTGCATCACTTCACAATTAACAAAAGAGAGCCTATCAGAATATCTTGTAATCATCTCATCAACCTTAATAAAATTTTGCTTCCCATTTGTTTAAGGGCATGGGAGTGACGAATGTTTTTCTAACAATAAACGGCACGTACTCAATGCGTTGGGCAACGGCATACTTTCCTGGAAAAGGTGTCTTTTTTCATTTGATCTGCTGCTGTAATTTGTACTCAGAGAGAATAAGTCTCAAAATTTGCCGTTCAATTTGCGCTTTACTCCTCTGTTGGTCCCTTTCAATTCGGACACTTCCATTTGCTCAAATTCTATGAGTTCCAGCGACAAATCGACCAACTCTGACTTTGCATTTGCTCATATTTTCTTTGTCAATTCTGGAGTACGCCTTTTTTTATATTTGAATTTTATTAGTTTTTTAGAGTTATGAGGAATATCGTCTGACCGTCAGACCTGAGATTTCTGAATGGTTCGCGACTTTGAATGAAGCAAATGAGAACAATTGGCTGATTCTGTTTGACAGTGCGAAAGTCAACAAAGACAAAAAGGCAAAAAATCAACTTATGGACAAATTGAAAAGCGATTTTTCCCGCTTTCAAAATCGGTAATGAATTTTTTTTTGAATTTGGTTACCTTTCAATCTGCCAATATTCTCAGCATATTCGAATTTGTGGAGCTAAGTAACGAGAAATCTTTCGCCGCTTTCTCTGTTTTCCTTCAGTCGATGCTTTTCACTTCCTTCGAAATTTACATTGCCAATTTGAATGCCAAGGCACTGAAATTGAAAGGGTCCCTAAAAGAAACGTCGTTTGGTCTCCATTCCCTTGTCAATGAGCAGGTGTCCAACAAATTGAATATTTTATAAACTAAGCGACTTTCCTGTTTTTCGTTGGTTTTCAGTTTCTTCTCTGTCGCTTTTATTGGAACTTGGGTTTGTTTGAAGTTGCAATTGCTGAATTGGACGCTTTGGCTAATATTTTGTCAGACTCTATCAAATTTTGGAGTGTTAAAGGTTCATCTCCAACAATTCTTTAAGGTTCACAATTTTATTCTATTTTAGAAAATGCCGAAATGTCGCCCCAATGGGTTAAGAACCTTCGTCTGCTCCCATTGGGTCGCCATTGCACTCTTTTGGGCGTCCAAATGTATCTTAATTCGGTTGAAGAAGTGAGCTTTCTAAAAAAAATTCTTTTTGTAATTTTTTTTCAGGAATTGTCATTGGTCAAAATTCATGCACATTTACTCGCGAATCAGTTTATTTTGTCGGCCCAAGACTTGCACAATCGGTCTCTTTCGCTTGTATTTTTCCATTTGCCCAATTAGGTTAAGTTTGGCCGCTGTCCCTGCGGGCGTTGCTTCTCTCGTGCCATTGACCGGCCCGTCCCTTTCCCAGCCGAAACCAAAAATGGACGACAATCCGTTAGAAGAAGATGGGAAAAACGAAGCGGAGATGGAACAGGGTCAGAAGGAACAACAGCTGAACACGCTTCAACTACGGCACAACACCGTCGGAACAGTGCTACGTTATGCGCGGGAGACAATCCATCGTTTTGAAGAACATATTTTGCTGCTAAGGGTAGGCAATCCTTTGAAATTTTCTAATTACCATTTGCAGCATCATTTTGAATGCTGTTAAAATACAGTCGAACATTGTAAAGTATTCGTTTCGATGTCCTTTTTTACCAAATAATTGTTGCAAAATAATAATTTAGGCGAATCAAAACGCGACCATTTTCAACTGTTTGCTTTTGGTTTGGTTGGCGGAACTGTTCACATTCAGTGAACATTTGCTCGGCGGAGCAAAGGACGCGTCGCCAAAACTGTGCGACGTCTCTTCCGCTTCTGCGCACCGCAACTTTTTGCTGCTCAAAAAATGCGAAGCTGTTCGTTCGTCCCTCCCCTCTCACCTTCTCTTTCCGATTGTCACTTTTCCTTTTCGGATTCGCCATCTTTGCACTACGTTTTTGTCGGACGGTTCATCATCCGACAAATCGGCGCACAAACATAGCCTTGCCATGTTGCGTCGTTGGTTGGACTGCTACTTCACTGAATGTGCCAGCTTTGGACGGCACTCAAAGTTCGGTTTATTCTCGCGCCAATTGCCTTTTTTCTGAAATGCCAAATATTGCAACCAAATATTTACATTTTCGCTTTTCTGTCTTTATTTCTCTCCATTTGCTTTCTTTCCGGCCCCTCCTCCACCAGCGAACTCCAACAACGCCAACATTCGGCTTTAGCCGCTGAAAGTGCCCGTCTCTTTCGCACTTTCTCCAAAATGATTTGTGGGGCGATTGACGGCGGAGAGGGCATTAAAACCTTTGAGCATTTTGCGCAATTCGCTCTGATGGAAGCGATCGAATCCTTTGAGCGTTTCGGTTGGTGGCGCAATGCTTTTTTAGTGCGGCAGCAACTCGCCGAGCTGATAATGTACTACAAAATGTACCGATTAAATTGGTTTTTACTACGCATTACCTTTTCAGTGGTTCTGCTCCCAACAAAGCACACGTCCTCTTCCGGCACTGTCTCTGTGCCCTCCTTTCCCGCCATTCTCTGAACGATTTCTTCGCCCATCGCCATTTCGGGGATTTGGTCAAACATTTTGAAGAGACAGCGGACGAAAAGGCGGCGGATTTTAAAACAATGTTAAATACTGCAGTAATCAGTCATTCATCTTTTTTCTCTTTTTCAGTCTTTTCGGCAGTTCTTTGGCCGTCCTTTCGCTGATCGATCGGTCGGAAAGAAACGAAAGCGAAATTGGCCGATGGCACTCAAAAATGGCCGAATTGACGCGGCAGCGAAGAGCAGCGGAAAGCGAGGAAAGAAGGCAAAAGTAAAGCCACCACCTTTTTACTCAAATCCTTTAGGATGTCCGATGAGCGATGGCATTAGCCATTTTTTGCGATAATTCTTTGCTTTTAGTGCAAATTTAATGCCTTGGCCATCTGTTGGGTTTATTTGGCCTTTGTCTCCTTCGATTTGCCCAAATGTTCCCTTTCCGCTTGCCATTGTCTATGTCCGTCGTCCCCCGCTCGTCTCTTCCCCTTTCGTCCGTTCTTCGTCTACTCTTTCGCCTTTCTCTTTCATCGTCGGACTACACAATTCGTTGGCGATTCCGTTGAATGACTGTCGCGTGAGAGTGCGTTTCAAGTTCGCTTCAATTGGTCCCTTTGCTTGCGATTGTGCCGATTCCCTTTCTTTTTAAGGGCCTTTTCTTCTCGCAGTTGCCCCTCACTCTCTTCCGCGTTGAATTCCTTTCACATCGCCGGCCCCAAGGAGAAAGGGGTGAGTCATCAAATGACAATCACAATACAAATCCTGCTCTAATTTTGCTGTTTTTATTTAAGGGACCTTTTTCTTTGGAGCGATTGCCGGCGACAAAAAATGAAAAAATGCCATTGGGAAATTGTGACGAATTTTTTGAGCTTCACCCAATGCAGCCGTGCGACGGTGTCACATTGAGTGCCAAAAGG
The DNA here is from genome assembly GCA_039877585.1 of Heterodera filipjevi. Taxonomy (NCBI): domain Eukaryota; kingdom Metazoa; phylum Nematoda; class Chromadorea; order Rhabditida; family Heteroderidae; genus Heterodera; species Heterodera filipjevi. The sequence goes on along the minus strand of JBDPZO010000006.1, from coordinate 11,579,631 downwards.
ACAACCAATTGCACAATGGCACCACTGCAGGTGCCAATTACTCACTGACTGTTTTAATCTGAATTGATGCTTCTTCTTATACATATTATTTTTAGAAAGTTGAAGTGAATGGCTGTTTTTTCCTTGATTCTGTTTTTGTGTCGAATCGCGAATTTGACGTTGAATTTGTACTTGATTACCAGAAAGAAATGGCTAAAAATGCAAAATTGGAAAATATTATTTGTTACATTGTCGGAATTCAGCCGAACATTCAAATGAAATGCATTGACGGCACTGCTGGAAAAGGTGCCATTTTTAGGACTGAATTCAGCAACTAAACAACACTCATTCTACAGGTATTGCTGATGCCAATCATTTTGTCTTTGTTTCTGGCATTGATCAGTGCTTTTCGTTGTCCATTTCGCCCGGCACGGCCTCTCTCGCTGCGCCGTCGCATTTGAAACTGTCATTGGCCCAATGTTCGGATGGTTTTATTGACTTTTTGGTTAGATTTTACAAACCGAAAAGGAACCCTTGAAATTTTAAAGAATTCTGACGGAAATTGGGCTACCATTGCGCATTTTCCAATTCCGCCGCTTGACGCGGAAGAAACCCATCGAATTTTGGTACGAATGTGCAGAGGAATTGACCGATTGGAGGCGCACCAATCGCAACGGAAAGACCGGGGACAGAGCGAAGAGCAATTCGAAGTTGGCCTATGACAAATAGCAAATGACCATTGGCTTGGACATTGTCAGATTAAAGTCGAATGGTTCGCTGCTTCTATCGACCAATCTCTTTCTGAGAATGTGCCGATCGTCAGCCGCTTCTTCACGATCGCTTTCCGTCCGATTTTTCTCCTCTCATGGCGCACTTCTTTTCTGGCGGACCACACACTTTGCCATTTGGACATCTCCCGGAAAGATTGTGGTGAGATGCCATCGTTAGATTTATTTTTGTCTTTTCGCTTGACTGTCTGTCTCTCGTCTAACCGTTGTCTTTCTTCTCTTCCCTTTTGAGCCTCGTCGTCTGCTGCTGCCCTTTCTGTCGATGTTCTGCCCACTTCTGTCTCTCTCTTTTCGCGGCACCCAAATACTATGGTCCAAACTGATTGTGAGATGCTTAATCCGTTCCCATTTAAAGTTTATCTTTTCCCGTTATAAGTCACTTGTTTGTTTTTGTTTCAGCCAATTGTGCCGAATTCCATTTTCCGCTTCATTTGGCGTTTGCCTGAACAAATGGAGGACACATTGCCCGCCTTCCCGCATTTTTTGGAGTTCAAATATCGAATTCTAACAAAAAATAAACAAGGAAAAAGCGAAGTCGATGGAAGGGAACACTCTCTGAAGCTTTGCATTGATTTTCCCCTTCAAAAAGTTTCTAAGATTTCTGCTTCAGTTACCTTACCTTTCCCCCATTTTTGTTAGATTGACTACGAATTGTGTGCCCGTTTCTTCTCTGAACAGTCTCAGTCTGTTCTCTGTCGTGTCGACCAACCCGCCGATTTGGTGGTGTCTTTACGCTCATTGTCCAAAACTTTGTCCGAGGCAGAAACTCTTGTTGTTAGTATTGAGCCCGACAATATTTCCAATGGCCATTTTTGGCACTGTGCCGAGCGGCATAAATTGGCGCGGGTGAAGGAAAGCGGCGTTGGGCAGGCCATCTTCACAGTGGGTGGGTGACAAGGGCGTATCTAGGGGGGGGGGGGGGGGAATGGGGGGAATTTCCCCCCCCCCCCCCCCCCCCCCCGAAATGAAAAAAATTTTTTTTTTTCACCAGCAAGAGAAAGGAAAAAATAAAAAAAGGGGAAACTTTTTGGCAATTTTCTTTTAAAAACAGCCATATTTTCTCTGAAAATTGACAAATTTAACACAAATATTGACTTAAATTTCTGTGAAAATTTCTGGGGCTGAAATGGCTAGAAAATTTCAGCGCGGCACTCAAATGGCGCGCTGAAATGGCCACTCCCCCCTCCGAAATTTTTTTCTAGATACGCCCCTGGTGGGTGACAAAAGCATACGATAGAGGGGGGAGGGGGGGGATGGTCACTTCTATTGGGTTTAATTGTCAAAATAATGGTTTAAGTGCCAAGACAAATGGGCTTTCTTCCATTTCCGTTGATTGTCCTGCACAAATACAACGGATTTGAAAATTCGGTAATTTTATTGTCGCCTTATTAAAAATTAGTTTTTCTTTTTTTAGTCTCCATCGCGAAATTCTTTTCTTTTGAATGAGAAATGTTTTGGCGAACGTTTATTGGTATTTTATCGAAACTTGGCAAGTCAAATTCAAATCCTCGGCCCATTGCATGGCATTTGCGAAGAGACGGCGTCGGTAAGCAGTGCTAACACAACGGAGTCGACAGAGCCCAAGAAAAAATCGCTTAAGACAGTCGCCAAAGACCGACTTCAGAAACTTTTTGAATAGCGAATCAGAAAAAAACTTATTGTATAAAACAATTGAAAAAGAGTTTTATAATTTGTATAAACAAAAAATAGTGAGAAAAAAGTCAAATCAAAGTCTGCTTGAAAGGCCCTTTAACATTCATCAAATTGGGAAGGAGTGCAAATAATGGACCATTTGCTGATTCGCTGCTTCCTTTGCGATAAGAAAGGGAAGGACCAAAAGGACAAATGATAAAAATATTTTCTACTGAAGCACATACAAATCTCACTCTTTCTTTCCCCAACCCCCCCCCCCCCCGCCCCACCGCAAAATGCACAGATACAATTCGGTGTCATTTTTTGCCAAAGATTTGCAAGAAAATGGACGGAGAGTGAAGAAGCGAATGGAGGCGAACCCATTGAAAAGGTGGATAATAAATGAACATGAAAGATGAAAGCACTTTCTTTAGCTCTCTCCTCTCAAAATCGCTTCTCTTCCTCGCTTTGCTCCTCCTCCTGCTCGTCCTTTCGTCGCTTTTAATCCGTTTTTGTTTGGATAGTGCCAATCTTTCCGATCCGAGCGATGGCACTGATCTTGGCCGAATTTTTGCTAACGGAACTCTTATGGCAAAATTTTTTCATTTTCAAAAACGGTTTTTAAAAATACAGGAACAACAAAAATTTTCCCTTTTCAGTTTTTCTAAAAATTATTCAAATATTGAAGAGAAAATGAAGCGTTATTCAATTTTTGTGGCCAATTTGGAACAATTAGAAGAGAGGGGAGGGGAAGGCGAAGTATTCGGAGTGAACTCTTTTTTCGATTGGAGTGACGAAGAGCTGAAAGAGGTGGGCGATCACCACCAACAGCAGCGGGGCTGGGGACGAGATTTACAAATTTCGGGAAAAAACACATCGTAGAAGCCTTTTCTTCAAGTCCATAAATTTATTTTGATTTATTAATTTCCTAAATTTTTATATTTCTGGCGGGGAACTTAAGCACCTCTGAAAAATGCCATTAGATTTTCAATTTTACGAAATCCATTTGTTTCGTTTCGAGTAAGAAGTGGAATTGTGTCGAGTCTTTGTCACCACAGACAGATAGACTAGCAACAGGGAAGTCCCATTCTGACCACCACTCCCCTTTTGACAGCTCATAATGCCACACGAACACTTTGGCACCGTTTCCTTTTCTCAAATGGATCCAATCCGCCGATTTCGCCCGTTGGGCGTTCATTACAAACGCCCAACGGAATTCGATTGGCGGAAAAAGGGAGTGGTCAACCATGTGAAGAACCAAAGTGAGACAACGAATGTGTAAAAAAATGATCAGAAGGGTGGTAGCATTCGGGAAAGTTAAAAGAGAGAAAAAAAGACTTGGCAAGTTGAGAGAGAGAGGAAAATAACTAAGCAGACAGTCAGAGAAACGGCGAGAGAGTGAGTGGCCTCGCCTCCGCTAATGGAAAGTCCCTCAGAAAGTGCCTTAAGTGCGTTGTGGCGCGTGTTGGGCCTTTGCCGCAGCGGCTGTTGTTGAGTCGCAGCACGCAATTCGTAATGGAACACTGCTAACGCTGTCGGAACAGGTCGTTCATTCATTCACTTCGTTGATCGATTACATTTGTTTAGCAAATGATCGACTGCGACCAATCGAACAACGGCTGCGAAGGGGGGAGCCGACCGAACGCATTTCGGTCCTTTCTTTGAGAGGCCAACCAACTAGTGATGCTCGAGATTCTCGGCCTCGACTCGAGAAAAGCCTTGGCTTTTTGCGGGTCTCGGGAATTTTAGTCTCGAGCATCACTACACCGACCATTCTTCTCATTTATTTTGACCATTTTATTCAGCTACATCCGTGACAATGGCCTTCTCCAGGAAAAGGCTTACCCGGTGGGTGTTCCTTGTCCAATTGCCCTTTCCTTTCTTTCATTTCTCTTTTTCAGTACCGCGGTGGCGATGGCAATTGCGAATTGTCGCCCGGCCCCGTGGATCCCACCCAACGGACATTTGTCGACGAAGTGCGCACTTTGCCGAGCGATGAGCAGCAAATTGCGGACTTTGTCGTGGAGAAAGGGCCCGTTTCATTTGGTGGTCGAAGGGAAGCAAAATAAAATGGGAAAACCACGGAATTTGAGGAATGAATGTGACCAAGGCAATGTTCCATTATGTGGGCGGAATTTTCTCGCCGACTGCCGACGATTGCGCATTCCATTCGATGGGTCGCCACGCTTTGGAAGTGGTCGGATTCGGAGAGGACGAAAAGAATGGACAAAATCCCTTTTGGATTCTGAAGAACAGTTGGGGCAGCTCATGGGGCATCAACGGGGGATATGTGCACATTCGGAGGTGGCCAAGGGGGGGGGGAGATATTAGGAAAGGTTATGGGGGAAGATAGGGGAAGGACCAGGGGGGGAGGGTGAGCAGGATTAATCACTGCCTGTCTTTCCACCAATGCCTGAAGATCTGCCCTTGGACTTTGAAGCAAATTTGCCACTTTCAGAGGGGTCGATGCGTGCGGCCTTTCGCAGGAAGTGCACACAGCTTTGATCACTCGATACTGACCTTATCAGTCACCACTTTGGCCATTCGTTTTAATCATTCACATTTCTCATTGGTCTCTCCTCCCTTTCGCTTTTGTCCGCTTTTCGTTTGTCCGTTTCTTCCATGGCATTTTCAAATTCTTTCTTCATCCCCTCCACCAGTGCTTGTCTCCCCTGGGTGCCCAATGTTTCGTCCGTCCACCATTCTCTGTCCGCCGACATTAATTCGACCAAATGGCAAAGTGCAAAGTGTTCGCATTCTCCGCATAAAATGTCACAGTCCAATTCCTTTACTTTTTGTTTCTTTTTATAAGTATCTTTTCAATCACTGACCCGCGCCAAAGCGTACACTTTGACAAAGTTTTGCACAGTGATGGCCATCGCGGCCACTTTCTGCGCACTTTTGTCCAACCTTCGCACTCCAAAGTGTTTTGCTGCTTTGATCACTTCGATTCGTTTGTCGGTGTCCATTTTTTGCAGTTCACTCATGCACTTGCCAATGTTACCATACACAAATTCGAGCAGTACGCGGAAGACAGAAGCATTGCACGCGGCCACTTCCAAAAGCCCGGAAGGTCCCCTGCGGACAAAGTGCGAATTGGCCGAACATTGCCCATATATGGTCACTTTAAAATTTGTCGAAATTCCTCCGACGCATTGACCAGTACAATGCGATGACCGAACACAATTTGGCCATCGCTGAAGCGGAAACGAATGTCTGACAGATCGGGCGAATCGACAAATTTGGGGTCAATTGGCGAAGTCGGGCAGAAGGACGACGGAGGAGGCGCGGAAGGAGTGGAAAAGACGCTGAGTTCCCTCTCAAGGCGGGCCAACGAGTGGCGGTGGAGCAGCGCGAAAAGCAAAGAGAGGGCACGCGCGGCACCAAAGCGAACGACGGAAGAGAGGGAAGCGGAGGAGAGAAGGCGGAAAAGCTGAAAAGCGATCAAAAAGAAAGGGAGAAATGGAAAGAGAGGGCGGAGAAGACGATAGAAGAGGTACACCCCAAAACCTCGCCGAAAATTTTATTTTTAAAGTTTATGTTTTCAGAATATGAATTTTTCTAAAAAACAAGATTTTCTAGCAATTTCTTTTTCGGCCACGTTTCGTCCTGCACCCAATAGAAGGCCCCCCCCCCCAAACGCACCAATTGTCCCATCTGTGCCATTCCTCCATGTCCTATTTTGCCTCCCTCTTCATTTTTGATCAATTCTCTTGCAAATGTCGTCCCGAATTCGTCCATCAACTGCTCCAACTTCTGCTCGTCTTCGCCGTCCATGGCCCATTCCAGCGCGCCCATCCAACAGCCAACCCTCGGCCATCGCACGCCCAATCCCCTCAGTTTCATTGCCACTTCCCATCTTTAGGTCAAAGTCATTCTGAAATGATTTTCCGACTTTCCGTACCTTTGTGTTTCTGCCGCTAAATAAATGGCCTCTGAAAAAGCCCACTTTTCGAATTCATTCAGTGAAACGAAACGCAAAGGGTCAATTTGAAAAGGGGGCGAGGGGGGAAAATCGGCTGGGGCACGGCACGAAGCGGTGGAGGGGCCATCTGAACAGAAAAGGCCCATTCAGCACATTCCCGGATTATTCAACCGTTGGCATTGGCACAGTGTTGGCGCAAAACAGAACAATAAGTGAGAAAAAGACCAAGCATTTTTTGGTCACCGCGTGAAGCGGCGATGGCAAAAGCGGAGGGACAAATTTGGGGAGGAGACGAAGAAAACAAAGGGACGCATTTGAACGGGTTGGCACCGGCACGGAGCAAATGTTCGCAGAGGGCGAAATTACCAGTCGACGCGCCAAGCTAAAAAGAGCAGCGGAATGACGACATACGTACTGTTGCCCTTTCCATTCCCTCCCCTCCGTCTACGCCCCCCCCCCCCCCACTTTCCCACTTAATGCGTCTTCTGACCTGCTCTCCTCTCCTTCCCTATTTTCCCTCTCACTCTGACTATGTACCAGGGATGCAGCCATTTTTCGATGATTTTCGACCGGAATTCCGGTTTTCCAATTTCGGAAAAAAAATTTTGGGCATCGGAATTCCGTTTTTTGAAATCAGAGATCGGCTGCATACCTGCTACCCATCCCCTATCGCCTCTCTTCCCTCCCTCTATCCCCTCCCCCCCCTCCCCCCCCCCCCCGCTTTTTCTCCATTATTTCTCATCTCCCCCCCACCCCCCTCTTCCACCTGAATGTATTTGTCATCGTTTCTCACGGCCCTCCCCCCATTCGGCTGTTCGATCGCTTCAAGCACCAATTGCGTCTCTTCCATTGCTATTGCCCAACTCAGTGGAGACCATCCAAAAAAATCCGGGAATATTTTCGTGTCAATTGGAACAACAGCCGAAGATAGCTGATGTGAATGGCATTCTTCGCCCAATAAAAGGGCTTTTGTAGCGGCACAAAATGGGAGACGCCACGAATTTTCGTCAGCGAAAAAATGAGAAGCAGTCGGAGGAGGGTAATCGAATTGGGGAAGAAGCAAATGGGCGGCCTAAGAGGGCCGGGATGAAAGGATTATGGCAATAGTAAAACGGGGGGGGGATGAATGGATGGCATTATGGGGGGGGGGGGGGGGGGTTGGCATCATTGGCAATGGTGAATGGTAGGGTAATGGCATTATTGTGCCATTAAAGGGGGTGGGGGTGAACACATTGTTGGTTGTGTAAGAGGACAGAAGAGCACCTGAAGGATGTCCCAGGATCGCACTGTGTTCGCGCGTCTCTGTAGTGCGTACAATACGCCCTTCCTCAGCCATTGCTCCAATTCTGGCGCCGCTTTTAAGCTGCCCGTAAAATGGTGCAGTGCCAATAGCGCGTCGCCATCCATTCGTAATTTATCGCCAATTGGTGTTCCAAACTGTGCCATTTCCGTTGATGGGTCATCAGCCAAAATCAATTGGCCCAGGGGCAAATTGTGGATAATTAATGTTAATTCCTTGAGGGAATATCCGCCGCGTGCCATCGGCGGGGACAATAAGTGAAAGTTGCGCGAATGAGGCAAAGAATTGGACAATGAGTGGAGCAAATCAGAAGCGGACGCGAATTTGGAGGGGAGAAAGGCAAAACGGAGCAGCAATTGAGAGAGAAGAAAGTCGAAGAGAGCGGCGAGAAACAGAGAGACCTGCAAAAGGCACCAGGGGAAGTGAGAGCATTTTTGGCATTCCTTTTCCCTCACACTTTTTGGCCTTTCACCACAAAACTTAGGCCATTCGGCCGCCGGGAATTTTGAAAAAAGATAAGTGAGAGAAAAAAAAGTGGAAAAATCAAAAGAAAAATGACATTTAGTGACTGTTCATGGTAAAGTTGAGCGGGACCGGGACGAGAATTCCCGAAGTTTTCAGGTCCCGGTTGAGGCTAAATTTACCAGTCCCATGGTATCCAAATGATATGACGTTAATTGAAAAAGCCAAAAGGAAAGATGGCACGGGAGGGACATACCTTTTCGTCCACAATGGCACCAATGCTAAAATCGGTCATCCACCGGAGAAAGAGGCCGCCGTTTAAGTGCTTCAGCCGGCACCGATCACTAAGCGATTGCCACCGTTGTGACTGTGCAGTGGCAGTTCGGACAAAAAATTCTGACATTTTCTGAGCATGACGAATTGCCTGCCAAGCGAGAAAATTCGGCAAAAACAGCTAAATGTGGTGAGAAAATGAAGGAAAAGTGCCAAAAAAACGACTGACCAAAGCAACGATGCCGACATCCCTGCAGGTGTTTTTGCCCAACACCGCACACAATCGGCGCAATTCGATACCCATGTCCACAAGCAGTTCGGCCAACACTCCGACTGCCTTGTTCAGCTTCTCCCTTTGCGGATTCTCTTCCCAATCACTCGTTAAGTGCAAGCAGAGTCCCCTCCAATTTGATCGGTGCTGTTGCCCGGAGCTGATCAACGCTGATCGGAAGTGTCCACACGTACAAACGCGATTTGTGCCGTTGGGATGGACAATTGCCACGATGCTTTTGAATGGAATTGGGTGGCGAAATGATTGGGAAAGGCGTCAATTGGGACGGACAACACGGAGGGGCTGAGTGTCGTTCCGCCTGAACACCCATTTCAGCTTTGTCTGGTCGCTGCTCGCATTCCGTGCCATGCTCCGTTTGCCTCTTCGACTGACTATGCTTCTCTCGCGGCGTTTCCCCCCTCGAGCGGTACCCACTGTCCGTCGATGATTCCTTTTTGGTGCATTTTACTCGCGTCATTCCGTCGGAATTGGCGTCGTCCAGCAACGATGTCGAGCTGTTCAATGAACAACTACTGTTCAAAGAACTGTGCTGAGACTGATGCGAAAGGCACTTTTTGCGTTGCCAAGGGACAAATTTTGTGGAACTGAGCGAAGCGGCGGATGGTCCGAAAGTATCAGCGGAAAATTGGGCACTATTTTGACGCAAGTGATTGGGAAACACCAGTCGCTTCCGTTGGGGTTGCACCGGAGGCGGATGAGCCACTGATGGAGGGCACAAAAAGGCAGGGCATCCAGCGTGCCGATATAATGCAGTACTCAAATAGGTGTCACTGAAATGGCAAAAGGAAGACAAAGAGGAGGGATGAAACTGATCAGAAGCAGAGATGGGCTAATCTTTAAGTAGGGATGTGACTGTGCAATTGACTCACCTCTCCCTGTTCGTCTCCTTCCGTTGCCGTTCTTCTTCGTCCAAATTCACAAAGTTCGGCACCTTTTTGTAAAGTGCCTTTATCTGTTCCAATGTCGTCGACTGTCTGTGCCAAAAGTGGTTTCGGCCTTCGTCTTCTGAAATGCGCCTTTTCTTTGCGTTACCTTTGCCGTGGCGGACTCCCCTGTTTTTTTTCACCCCTTTTTTGAATGTCTGCGCCCCCTTGGCGTTGTGTCCCCTTCGCTCCATCGGCGTCGGCAAATGCTTTTGCTGCTGATGGTATCGCATTGGAATAATAAATCAGTTCGTCACCGGCATCCACGAAAGCTGTCTAAGGACATAAATTATAACAGTGTATTGATATTTTTAAATTCTTTTCGTCTCAACACACTTTTGGCGAACTCTTTGCTGACGCCGAAGTGATCAGAGATCGGAGTGCGTTGGCCAATCGCGGCAAAGCGTGCGCAGAGGCGGAGACGGAAAAGTCGTCGACAGCGGACGAAGTAGGGACAGCAGAAGGATAGCCCAGGGCGACGGCAGGGGACAGCACAGACGAACTTTTGTAGTGACGCGCAATTCGATTGGACCGAGTTGGCCTGGGACAACAAAAGGCGGATAAAACTTATTGGTCTTTTTCTTATTTTATAAATTATACAAAATTGTTCTTTAATTTTAAATCTCTTTAAGCCTTTAAACTGATCACGACTTTTTCAACCGACCGACGAATAATTGCGTTTCCGTTCGGCACTTCACAATTCAATCTGCACTCACTGTTTCCCTTTGAGACATTGGCACAATTTTCGTCGGATTTTCTGCTTTCCTTTTCTATTGAACAACATTCAGCCATCACTTTGTTAGCAAAAAAGTCCAATTACGAAGTCATAGTAAAATAGGGATCAGCAGAAATGGCAAAGAATGCCCAAATAAAAAGGAAACCTAAAAGAGAAGATAGAAAGAGAAATAAAGGGGAAAGGGAAGAATAAAGAGAAAGGGCCAACGAGGAAGAGAAAGGCGGGAAGAGAGAGCGAGGGAAAAAGATAGAAAGAGAAATAAAGGGGAAAGGGAAGAATAAAGAGAAAGGGCCAACGAGGAAGAGAGGGAAAAAGATAGAGAAGACTGATTAAGTCCGATATGTTGGCACTCAGTCACGTTCATTGGAAACCAATCAGCCTAAAAGGATTAAGAGATAATTCAAGGAGTACGACACGAAGAAGAATCAGTGCAAAATGGGCGCTTATTTTTGTTAAATTGAAAAGTGCCAAATTAAAGTTGCAACCCTTTTCGGTCCCAAAATTTTGTCCATCTTTTTGGCCACAAAATTTTTTAATTATAATTTAAAATATGTCTATTTTTAATAAAAGAATGGGTCCGCATTTGACACTTTTCCATTAGTCCGCTAAGTGATGGTTCGCGGTGGAGGCATTGCGCATTTCACTCACCCTCCCCCCCCACCGCCCCCCCCCTCGCCCCTCTTTCTGTACGTCGTCTGTCCTTTTTTTTGTCTGTGGTGCCTCGCGGTCATTTTCTCTTCCTCCAAGCATTACCAATCTGCGCAATCAGTCATCATCAGCCAGCAGCACAGCAGTCAATTGATGCACTTCCTTTCTCAACACATTTCAATCCCTCCCCCCCCCCCCCCCCACATTCATTCATTCATTTTTCGTCATTTTCTGTCCGCTTTTACTTTGTGACTGACTCTTCGTTCCAAATGCACTATCGCTTCAGCTCAATTATAATACATTAACATTCGCTTTTGGGATGGGATGATTAGGTAAAGGAATTGACTTTGAGAATTTCATTTTGAGTTGGAAGCGGGTGGGAGGCACCAACGAAGAAACAGCGAACAAAAAAGGGAGTGATTGGAATAGTGCGGAGGGGGGGGGGGGTAATGCTTTATGCGATGAGAGGAAGGACAACCGGGCATACAGAAATTGGCGAATTTTCGGGGGGGGGGGGAAGACAATGATGAGCGAGGATTGCCCGAGGATATTGAAGATGTAAAATCATTGTGGGGGATTAATTAGAAGGACAGCGTAATGGAAGTGAATGGCGATGGATGGAGAAAAAACAAAAGAAAATAAGTAAGATTTTGCGATTCACAGAATTCGCTATGATGGCAGCATCTGTTCATTTGGTTGCCTCTTTTAAGTTGAAATTTGGGAAAAAAAGGAAGCGGCGGGGGGGGGATCGATTGGACAAGGGACGAATGAATGACCTTGCGGGGGGAGGGGGAGGGAATGGAAAAGAATTGGGGGAGGGGGGGAGAGAGTCCATTCGCACGCCGCCGAGGGTGAAATTCACTCACTGCTTTTCTTATTTTATGTACAAAAAAGAGCTAAAAGCGACTAACTTTTGAATTGTGGCCGGGAGCGAGGTGGGGGGGGGGTATCCAAAATATGGGTTTTCTGGAAAATATTATTAATAATAATTATTATTACTTATTTATTAATATTATCTAATAGAGAGAGAGAGTATAACGGCAGAGGAACAGAGTCCACCAAAACATTTGCGTAAAAAGGCAAATTCACATCGAAAAACTTGAGACTGAAAAAAAGTTAATTGTCTCAAAAGCCTTAGCTTTAGCACATTTTGCGATGACTCTCATCAAAAAGAAACAAAAAATAACACTCAAAGAATGGAAAAGTCTGTCTAAATGTTAACGTTTGTCGGCTAAGCCGGGGGAAAAGCCATTGAAGAAAAGCACCCCCCCCCCCTCTCCCCCCATTCATTCGTTTGTTTGTTTGTTTACAACGGAAGTGAGGCACTGTGCTGTTTGACAGAACAGGAAAACACAAATTCGAATACTTTCTTTTTGCCATTTCATTTCTACCCAATTTTGTCTAATTGCCCATCCTCCAAAAAGGAAAGAAGGCGGAATTGTACGGATTTAAACAATCATTTATGTGCGAACTGTTAAATCAAACAGAAAGCTGTGAGAATCCTTTCGTTTTTCTTCTTTAATTTATTTGAACCAAAGTTGGCATAGACAATTAGTAAATGCACTAAAGGCCAATATGAAACGAACTGTCGGGGAACAAAAAGAGGGAAATGCGTAAAGGGTGAAAAATCTGTGTGCGCGATAGATATGATAAAATGGGAGGAGAGAAGAGAATTGAGCAGGAGAAACAAGAGAGGGAGAAGGGCAAAAGACAATGGGCATCACCGAAAACACCTGACATGGTCAGTATCGAGCACCCCTCCTTCCCGATCCCCCGGCACCGCCTGAGGAAGAGGCAATGCGTGCCAATGGCGACTCGTACTCGTTGTTCTTCCGCTTCTCGCGCAGGTTGCTGAACTGTGACGGGTGTGCCCGAGGCGGCCCACCGATGGAATCAGACGACGAGGGAAAACCACCGACATTAAAGGCATGGGAACCGAGCTGTTGTGGGAGGGAAACGCCGGCATTGGAAGTGACCGAAGCACCGGCCGGCATCGAAAGAACGGGCGGAGGAACGTTAAAAGGCCCTCCTCCGAGAACGGGGGAAGGATGGACTTGGTGACCTACAAAAACGGAACTCAAAGTCAAATTCCTTAAATCAATCAAAAAAAAAGGTCGACCAAAAGGCGGTGGGTGAAGATGGCCCATAAACGGCGGTGGTCGGCTTGGCGGTGCAACACTTACAGATTGGTCCATGGAAGGCATATTCTGATGGACCAAAGGCATCGAAGTTTGTTGGTGTGGGTGGAAGCCGAAGAACGGTCCTCCACCACCGACAGGAGAAGCTGTAGTAAAGAGAATAAATTGGAGTTTAAAGAGTTCGAAAAAGGCCCGGCGCCGTGCGGGGAGTATACTGAAAAGTCAACCCAATTTCAAAAAATCTTTAGACAATGACAAATTTATTTTGTCCCTTCAAACACCGACTGAATGGCCGCTGAAATTGTCCGTCTGCCGACTGTCCCACCCCTTCTGTTCGTCCATATGTTTTCCCCGCGGGTCCATCCTGTTGATGGTGCGTCGTGTGTTGAATGCGCATCGGTCCCTGGGCACTTCCGTTGTCGGGTGGAGCAACAACTGGAAAACGATAGATAGTCTTTTCAGACTTATTGTTAACATTTATACCAGTTGGTGTGAGAAGAGAAGGTGCCAGCCGAGGCGGAGACAGAAGTCGGCGACGACGGTGCCATTTTGAAGGGCACAGAAACGGACATTGACGGCATGGCAGGCGGAGAATCGATGGACGACGAAGTGGAGGGACTTGAACGGAGCAAATCAACCAATTGATGGATGTCCATGATAATATTAATTCCAAACTCACTGCTGTTGTTCCGTTACTCGTCCTTTGCGCCGTGGGTCTTTGCGTGGGTCGACTGTCGCCTGCCTCTTTCTTTGGTTTTGCGACTGTTGCGCTGTCGGTGCCGTTTGTCTTTGTTGTGTTGTCAGTCGTCGTTGTTTCCTTTTTTACCTTTTCAACGTCCAATTCAATGATACTTAATTTATTTATTATTTTAAGTACTTTCTTTTCACACAATGCAACCTTTGCTGTTGTTGTTTCTTCTCAAAAGTTTTGGAGACCAAATCGAATTGTTTTTCGGCCAATTTGCGCAGTCGTGGGTCAGAATTTGAAGATGAAATTTGCTAAAAATCAAATGAAACTGTCTGACGTCAGTTTCTCTATCGTCCGCCCCTCAGCCACGGTTATCCCAACTCAACCTGAATCAATTTCATGTCGAAATTCATTGGTAAGCTTTCGGTTTCTGTCGGAATATCCACGGGATATAGTCGCCACTCCCTCACCATCGGAATAAGTTTCGCATCGTCGGCACTCCCAACGGCGGCGCCTAACTCAGAGGAAGAGCCAAGCATTGGAGGCGATGCTGGCGATTCTGTTAGGAGGAATAAACATTAAACACAACAAAATGTATTGAATAAACAAAATAATGAATGCCAAATGGCACACCTTCAACGGCCTTCGAGAGCAAATCCATTGGGTCCTCCATCGTCTGTGTTTTGAATTGATCCGACGTTTGTTGTGTGATTTGTTCAAGCATCTGATTGATGTTGAAAGTGTCGATTTGCTCGCGCCTCGGCGAAGGACGCGGCGGAGTTGGCGTAATTTGTTGAAGAGCATCGCCGAAAGGTTCATTTTTGGTAGGCTGAAAAAAGAGAAAGTGCCAATGCCAAACAAAACTGGAGAGAGATTACTGTGTCAAATTGCTGCTGTTGGACCATCGTACTCAGAGAAGGAGAAGAAATGTTAGAAGGGCCCAAAAGCGATGGTTGGTGGGGAAAATGAGGACCATTGGGCTAAAAGGACCACAACGGATAAAACGAATGCAAGGGATCGTATCGTACGGTTTGTTGCGCCTGTTGCTGGAGCTGTTGGAAGTTTTGCTGAGGCGACGTCAGTACGGACTGAGGAGGCCCTTGGTGAGACGGTGGAACGACCTGAAAAAACAAACTGTGAACACATTTTGACGGGAACAGGACGAATTTTCGCCGCAGGAATTACGCCAGCCGAAATTACGTCGGGAAAAAAATTTGAAATATTTGATTTTTTTTGTAAATTTCTTCAAGTTTTTTGGAATTTTTCTGAAAAAAATAGAGTTTGAACAAATGGGTTTTTTGCTGAACAATTATTTCTGAAATTTCAGCGGCGAAATTTTGGGGTGCACCCCATTTAGACACCCAAGGACAAAACAAACCACTTCAAGGGCAAATGAACCAAGAGTTGCATTCAACTCAGAAGAAGAACGTAATTGACCTGGCTGGACGACGGAGTGCAAGGTGGAGGAGCAGCGGCACGATTGAAAAAGCCAAAGGAAGTGCCATCCGATGCCGGGGGATGTGGAGGGAATGCAGCGACAACAGCGTCGGCATTATGCTGTTGAGATGGACTTTCACTAGTCAAAGTCTGTGGTTGAGTGGCGCCAACGCTGAGAATGGGCGGAACGACCAATGCGGGCGGAGGAAGTTCCGTCGGACCTCCGACGGATGCGCCGAATGGTTCGGTTGGATGTCAGAAAAAGAAAAATGGGCAATTGAAAGCAAAGAAGAACGAAACGTTATTTCTTACTGCGCAAGTGCCATGGGATGTGCACCACAAAACGCGGTCGGCTGTGGCATGGGTTGCGTTTGTTGTTGAACTTTTTGGTGTTGCTGATACTGTGCCGATGGATGCGTCATCCCTCCACCAAATTCTGACAAAGTGCCGTCATTGTTGTGCACTTCATGTTGTCCTCCTCCAAAATGTTGCTGATTTGGATGCGGAGATTGGAAATTATGGACATTCATTTCACTGTACTGCTGCGGTTGGTCTCCTTGTTGCTGATGGAAATGCTGCTCACGCATTTGGTGGAACATTTTGCGCCGCTGATAATACCCGCCCTGGAAAAATGGCAAAGTATAAACACGGAATCAGTCAAAAAAGTCAGTGGAAGAAGAAAATGAGAGAAAGGAAGGGAATGAGAAAGAAAGACATACAGAAGTCCATCACGAACTTTGGTTTGTGGGAATTTGTATGTCCGGAAGGTATAATAAGACTTGAAAACTCTTTGGGCTACACATTGTTTGCACCATGCGTCGTTGCCACACATAAGCTAATTTGTCATTCCGCCCACAATACCTTTATAAATTTTTACGTCTTTTTTGTCACAGTGAAACACATTGGTGCTATCATGTCGCACAATTCGGACCCCAATTTTAATGTTTCACTTTAGTGGGCATCCGTTTAAGAAATAAGCAACCTTCATGCCACAATACGAGTTCACCCTTTCCACTTGTTCCTCTGTATGTTCAAAAAACAAGATAATTTAATTGAAATTTTGGTATTGTGGGCGGAAATGATATATTTTAGCTTATGTGAGGAAACGACCGTGGTGGAAAGAGGAATAGTGGAAACAACGTGACACCCTCTATTTGCATAACTCCGCACACTGACCACCTGAAATTGGGGCTCAAGATTCTGTCCATCAGTTATTCCTCGTCTTTCATCCTCCAACATCTAAAGGACATCAAATTCTAATGTTTGGTCCAAATTTTCTTCCCTAAACAAAACCTTCTCCAAAATGGGGCGACTGACGTCATCGAGCGGTTCATGCGAAAACATACACTGCTCTTTTGTGCATTCGCCCTTATGAAACGCTTTGCATGGCCATTCGCCGTGCAAATTTTGGCAAAACAAATTCTAAATTAAAGGGGTTCTGCAATTGTAAGACAGCACTTCTCCCAGTATAAATTGGGAATTTTATCAAAACTCACTCTCCTGCAGAATCCCTGCTGATAGTAACGACAAAGGACTGGCTGCCGATGGGAATCTGCCGCCGCGTGACTGTACGTGCATTTTTCGCCGTCTCGGCAAAAGCCCTCACGGAAGAATTTACAAATGATTCGGTCGTAGAAGGGTTTTCCTGTGCCCGGACCTCCATCAGCGCTCCACCGGGGCCTTCCGCCCCATTCTGGCCGATGCATCCCTCCACGACCGCCTCGGAAGTGATGGAATCCGCCACGGCCTCTTCCGCCGCCACTCCAATGTTCTTCGTGAAAATCTAATGCAAGTGATCAAATGAACGAGAAAATATGGACTCTGAATATCGCAATTTGACATGTTTTACTAAAACAAAGTTATTAAAAAATAGTGGCGCCGAGCTTAAAAAATGGCCAAATTTTTAAATAAATGGCATAAATTTTTTTTTGCCTTAAGCTTGTTCAAAAATTAACAAATTTTATGAAATGTTTCATTTTCCATTCCGGGAAGCAAATTAGTCGGAAAGGAACAATTCAAAGCACCAGAACAATCAATGATCTCAAAAAAGCTAAGAATTTATGCATAGGTGGGCCGGCGGTGCCGTTAGGCGCCGCCAGGAAAAACTTTAAAATGTTGTTAAGACTAATTAACAGAAGAAGCCCAAAATGATTAATTTTTGAGGATTGGTGAGCCAAATCTTAAAAATATTTACAAAATTTTAAGATAAATTTTGAAAAAAAACCCAAAATGCTGTCCGGGGTGTCGATAGGCGCCGCCGAAGAAATTTTGACAAAGTGGTAAAAGGGACACCCTGGATTTATCATAATTTTGTGTCTTTTTTTTTTTTTTTTTTTGAAATTTGATGAGTATCTGTTTGGCGACATGAAGTTTGGGCACCAGGAAGTTTGGGCACCAGAAGTTTAGGCACCAGGAAGTTTGGGCACCACAAAGCCAATTTTAAATATAACAAGCCAGTAAAATTAAAAAATAGATAATTTCCATGCTCAAATATGTCGTAACAATCCGAAAAATGCCACAATATATATTACTGTAAATTTGCCAAAAATTTTAATTAATGAAAAAACTTTAAATAAATATTTGCTTTTAATTTTATAATTAAGTCTCGGTCTCGACTCGTAAAATTTTAAGTCACGAGTAGTGTACTACTCTTTATATGTCCTATCTTGAATTTTCTGGTGCCCAAACTTCTGGTGCCCAAACTTCCCCTGCCATCTGTTTGGCGTTTGGTGCATTGGAAAGGGCAAAAAAAAATCCTCAAAATTAATTCCCATTTTAGGTATTTATGGCGTAATGTTAATTTTGTGTGTGTCTTTTTCTTTACAAATTTTATTGCCTTGCCGGTTAATTTAGCACCACCGGTCCCCACCCTTTCGAGTTTTTTAAAAACATGCCGAGAAATACATAAATACGCCAAAAATTTAATGGAGAGCGAAAAGCAGAAACATATTTTCTATGGTTAGGACCAAGAAGTCAGATGGAAATTTAAGACAAAACCTGAATACAAATCACAGAACTAATGTTTCGGACTTAAAATGTGTACATCAAATAGAAGCCTAATAAATTAAAAGTGCGTAATGGATACATATAAAAACAAAAAGCTCACCGCCTTCGTGCTGCTCATATGGACTCTGTTCAAATGACTGATCAAATCTATGCGGGTGTTGTCGAAAGTCATCGCCACCATCGGTCGGAAAATTTTCCTCGTCAAAAAATGGCATAGGCCGATGTCTTTTTGGTGTTGGCCCAAAATCATCGTCGCATTCGTAAGGCGGTGCGCTCATTGTTTGAATGTCCATTTGCTGTTGTCTAAGAGTTGCAGTTGGAGAAAATGCAGCGACATTTTGAGCAGGAAATTGTGGGGCACTGACGCGAAAGTTTCTGAAATGCATTGGTCGGATTGCGAAAACGAAGGCGAATTGCGGAAAGTAAATCAAAACATTCTTCAATTGGAAAGTTATTTCACGCTCCCTTCCCTTCCGATTTCCATTCACAATTGACAAAATCCTTTTCCTTTTTTTCAACAACTTTGCCCATCTCTTTTTCATTTTCAGTTTTTCACTGCTAATAAAACCAATTCAATGACTCATTTCATAATGGGACTCTTTATTATAATGCATTTATTTTCAATTCTTTTTTCTATTAAATTCCCATTCCTTTCAATATTAAATAAGGAAAACTTCGTTAAACCTTTTTTCTAAAACTCTTCCGAAGGAATTTCGGCGGAAGTCGTTATCGTCGTCAGCTTCGATGAGACCAACGGATTTGAGCCTTTAGGAAGATAAAACAATAATTTGAAAATTTAATTGTGAGTGTAACGCACTCTTCTGGAAGTTCCTTTGCTGGAGGAGTCTCCACCCGATAATCTTTGTCATCCTCAACCGGCGAAATGGTCTGTTTTGGTTGTGCTTCTGTTTTAATTACATCGGTGATGCTGTTGTTCCCATCTGTCGGCTCCGTTTTGGCAGTCCTCTCATTGTCGGATGGATTGTCGGCCTGGAATTTTTGAGAGCGAAAACCGTGCAGTTCGTCCTCCAACGGCGAATCACCTTCTGATGCTGATCAACTGCTGTAGACATTGTCGCTTTTTCCGTTTTCTGCGGTTTTTGTTTAGGGTGTTCCGCGTTTGGATTTCCGCCTGTATTTCTATGTGGACTCGTCGGACTCCGTGTGCCTTTGTTCTTATGTGTTCCACGAACCCATGAGTCCATCATGGCCTCTTCAGACTTCTGCACATACATATATTTTCTCTTTGACAACTTTAACATTAGTTATTCATTTTGAATCCCTTTTTGATAAAATGATTATTCTTTTTTAATTTTTCCTTTTTTCTTCTTTAACATTTCTTTTGCCTTTAATCTTCTGCCCTCCCCCTTTCCTTTCTTCTCTCTCCCCTCTTTCTCGCCCCCAGCCCTCCCTTTCTTCCTTTCATCCCTCCCCCTTTCCTCTCTTCTCTCCCTCGCCCTTTCTTCTTTTCTCTCGTCGTCTTTGTCGCCCCTTCCCGCCTCTATTTTTCTGTTCCTCCTCTTTAGTTCCAACATTTAGTTCACAACTATGCTCTATTTTGCAATGTAATGTTTTCGTACCAAAGTTGCTCTTGAATCGTGGTCTCTGTAACGCCCGCTTGCTCGTGAGAAGTGTGATTTTCCTGCCCCAATATTGTGCTCAGAATGTCCACGATTACTTAACGCTGGAAAGGATGAAAAATGATCTTATCAGTTAACGTTTTGTTGTTCTTGGCTAAGCAGTTCTTCTATAAACTAAAGCCCAAGTCCCTACATCTGCGCCATGAAGACCCTCCTCCACTTCCTCGAGAGTCTTTGCTGCTATTGCCGCTTTCCGTTTTGTTGTTCAACTGTGTGTGATGCTGCTGTGATGAAATAGTTCGACCACTTTCTTCCCCATCTTCCATTTTCATTGTTGTGGATTTCCCCGTTTGTTGCTGCTGCTCCTCATCTTCTTCCATGATCTCACCATCCTCCGGCAACTCGCCCTCTTCAACATCGTTAGAAGTATTCCCTCCCATTTTGTCACTTTGCTCATGTGAACCCGTCATTTTCAAAATTTTCCACTCAAATGATGATTTAATTGAAGAAGAGGCTATTCAGTGAGAAACTCAGCCACTGTGATTTTATTATCTTAAAGCATGAAAAGTACTTTCCCATTCACTATCTTAAAACATGCAAAATATTTTCCATGTGTTTTTTATTTTTCTCCGCATCATGTCATCAAAATTAATATGTTTCGAGTTTAAAACATCGAACCTATGGCTTTCGTCAGAAAGAGCCTTGGGAGTGCAACTTTTGTGGGTTAAATAACATTTCGGGCTCTTTAATGTGAGAAGAAATCGGAATAATAAGGAACTAGCAATAAAATCAGGAAGAGGAAGTATCATTTATTTAAGCCATTAAGTATGTAAATATTTTAATCAGGAGTCAAAAACTCATAAAACACCTTCCGAGGTGGGGGGGGGGGGGCGGATAAGTGTTTGACCACGACAAATATGGGGCTGGGGCTCTATTACACTTAACGTGGCATTCAATCAGTCACCCAGATGTGTTATTTGCAACCAAATCTTTAGCTAACTAAATTAAAATAACATTATTATTATTAGCGATTTCTAAAAAGTTTAAAAATCAACAAAAAAAGAAGTAATTAAATTTTCCAATTCTTAGCTTTTCAATTCCGATATGTTAACCCTTTGCTAGACGTTCTAAGCTCTAACCTTCTCAAACCTCCCCGATTGGCTGACTGACAGGATGTGTAAAAGTCGATTGAACACGTCAGGTGTAATAGAGACACATATGGCACTCATTGCCGCCAATCCGACCCCAATCCGGACTCGAACAAAATCACAAGTCCGAATTTTTCAAAATCTATTTTTTGCAGACAAAACGCGAAAAATTCTCTAGATGCTTAGTAATCCTTGAAAAAAATATATAGCGGCTTTTTGTTCGAATCTGCTTTTAAATTGGCCGGAATAAGTGCAATATTCGTGATTAGCGATTCGTAAGTGAGAGAATTAAACGGGGGAATTACCGGAGTAAACATTTTCCAGCTTCGTTTTTCTCCAAGTTTAACATGAAATTTCACAAAAATATAAATGTTAGTTTGATTTAATCAGCAGGGCCTCCAGATGAAATTTCAAAAGGCATCATTTTGCAGGGAAATTTCGAAAATTTTTAATTCTTCATGATTTTATTCTAGAAGCTTTGAAAACATCAAGCATTCTTTCCAAAAATCATGTGGTTCTATGCATCACATCTGGAGGCCTTGGTTTTAGCTCTATTGGGTGGTAAAAGTATTATTATGGGAGAGTGAGTAGCAACCAAGAAAATAAGTAAATTATTTAACTGAATTATGAAAAAGCTTCAAGTCCGGGTTTATTAAGTATATATGTAGAGAGATTTCTTCAAATAATTGAATCGAATTAAATCAAACAAATGCTACTGCGGAATTCAATGACGAATGTTGCAAAATCTCATACATTATATGTTCAATTTTCGAAAATTCACCTTCAACAAGGATTCGCTTATTTGTTTCTAACTTGGCATAATGTTTGTGGACTTAATGCAACTTTTTCCATATACGTACATACATATTCATGTAATTGTTATCTCTTTAAATGAATCTCCTTTTTTGGTAATTCCTTTTCCACGATTGTTTTTTGCAAAAAAAAAAAGATTAACCATTTATAATAAAAATTTAAAAAATCTAACTTCATTACGTGGTAATGTGTTTTTAGTCCAATACACCATCCAATAACTTAAAAATGTAGTGGATAAAATAATTTTTACCCGAATTTAAATGTAATGGATTTGGGTTTGACAACACAACCATCATAGAGGTATCAAAAGAACAAATTACTTACACGTACCCAAAAGATTAATTTTTTCTTCTTTTTTTTTATTTCAAAAATTTTGAAAAAAGTATGGTCCGGCGGCGTCGATACGCACAGCCGAAGAAAATTTTCATTTAGATTTCGGCCCTAAAATAGCCTAGTGAGATTTAAAGTTATTTGAAAATCCTATACCGGCGTTAAGGTCCTCCTGGAAACAAGGAAATTTTAAAGCCCAAAAAAGGATGTTCAGAACAATTAGTAAAATAAATATATATTTTGAATGCTTGTTAAAGGTGAGATTTAGATTTAGTTTCTTTAATTCTTGAGATTTTGCCACCATTCATCATATTTCTCGCTCCTTACCCAGGAGATAACAGAATATTAATGTTACATTTCATCATTCCCTTTTCATAATTTGCAAACCTCTGGATTGTACGTATATATTACCTTCCAAATATTACGTATTGAAGCAACTCTTATTTAAAAGTGATAAAATGCATTATAATTTTCAAAATCGTCTTCTCGTTCAGTGAGCAATAATGAAAGAAGCCCCAACCAACGAGGACGACACACACACACAAGTTTGTCATCAGTCGATTTTCTTTTTGCTTGTTGGTGAATAAATGTGAATGGTGGAGCAGCAGAGAGAGAGAGGTGCACGCACGCACACACCATCTCTTAGTGGTGGAAGGGGTGTTTGTGTGGGTTGGACGGACGGACGCGAGCGGTTTGACCACCATAACAGCAAAAATTTAGTAGAAAGACAGTCAAATCTCACCACAGCAAGCCAACGAGCAAATGACACATCCTCTATCATGTAGAACAGGGAGTGAGACGACAAAATAGCACGAGGAGAGAATGGCTGAGAAGCGAAGAAATACGATAAGAATAGCACTAGGGAAGTAGTAATCGATTTTTTGCGTATCCTCAACGGGACCGTCCATTTCAGCACCACACGTTCGAACATTATATTTAGTATTGTTCGAAAGCGCTTGACAAACTGTTAACATAAAAATCTCAAAACTTTGATAGGCACAAAAATTTATGGTTGAGAAAAACGGTTTTAGCGTCACACAAAAGGGAAAAGCCTGTTCGGCGTAAGGGTGTAGTGATTCGACACATGACATTGAGCGGTGATTTCCGGCGCAAAGGCGGTTCGCTTATGGCGAATCGCCGTTCAACGCGGCCAGTTTGGCGCCGACGATTTGAGTTGAAACTCTTAACTGCCAAAAAAAAACCGTGCCTAAATGACCCGGACCCCGCTCCTGTTATAAAATCGAAAGTCTGCAATAAAGTAGAAACCGTAAATTTTTTTAAAACTCGATTCAGGGTGGGACGCGACCGCGATTTTTTGACCATATCTATTTTGTTTAAAAGACACATTCACATTTAAACTTTCGGAACCATTTGCAGATTTGACCAACTTTCAAGGTACAACACATCTTATTCGCAAATTATAGTAACAAATTTTTGTTTTTTGGTGGAGAGAATTCACCTCCCTCTGCTGGCCATTGGGGGTCAACTGGGCGCTGTGCTAAAAACTTTTCTGTCAGCCTAATTCTACAATCAAGACTATATTTGAATAGCTCTATGTCTTAACTACTAATCTACAAAATTTCTAAAAATAGTTGTTAAAAAAAGTTATGATTTTTAGTATGAAGTACAAAAATCACATTTTCCAAAATTTTCGTTCTTTCAAATAACGCGCGGCGCCCAATTGACCCGGTCCGCGCTGGTCATTGGCCTGACAGACCGTGACCACTTTTTGTATTTTTTACAAAATATATTTATTTGAATATGTCCAACTAAATAAAGCCATGAGAGTTGAAAAGCTTCTTTCTTTTATAATTTGTTATTAATAAAAATAAAATTTCGGCAATCTCTTCATCGGTATTCGTAATGCATATGTAATAGCTGATGGGGGAGGGAGAGAAATTGTACGCTTTGAGGACCGAGTAAATAACTTACGAAAGAATAAAACAAATAAAGCAATTAAAGAACGAATAAATTAATACTTGAAGGGATATATTTGGAATTTCGAAAAGAAAGAAAATATGATTCAGAAAAGAGCAACGATGCAAAAGCCGAGGAAAGATAATACAATTAGATGGAATAAAACTCAGAGCAATAAATTATTTATTAAATTGTGCCTCACAGTCAATTCCCGTTGGTCACTTCCTTCATATTCGGCATAAAGTCACGGGCCATCAAACATGCAAAAACTGTCATCACCATTTTGGATTTGATCTATCGTCATTCATTATACAAGTAAGGGGTATGGAAAACCTACCTCGACAATGTCCTCTGGTAATGCGTAAATTTTTGCCCCAATTTTGCGTCCCGATGTAATGGCGTATTTTGCATTTTCCAAATTGCTCTACAAAAACCCAATTAGCTGTACTTTACGTAGGTGAGTTCTCTTATTTGTAAGACCTCGGCCGATACGTCATTCTTAACCAAGTCGTAGTTGATCGTTCCCGGTTTGATCGCGTCGACCAAATCGATCAGGACTCTTCCGTCCGCAACAGCGTGGTCCTGGAAGCTCTTCAATCGGCTTGTCTGAAACAATTTAACATTGATTTTCAGCTTTGAGTAAAAGATGGTCAGACCTTGCCCGACTCTTCAAGTTTTTTATTGACCCAAACAATTATTTCTTTGTCGGTTGCCAAACTTTCGCCGCTTTGTGTGCATTGTGCCAAAATAGTCAGCGTGTACGCCCGCATCAACTGCCAGACGAGGGCTAAAGGCACAACTCTTTCGACAAAACTGAAAATAAAGCCCACCCAACGTGAGAGTTGGGTTCGCGTCATAAATGTCTTTGCCCTGAATGCCGACAAGGGAAAAGCGCAATTGCTTGCCCAATTCAACCGCGTAATTGCAGTTCTGTATTTGGTCCATCATGCTTTGCAACTTGCGGAACTGCTTCACGACCCGCTTCCATTGCACAATCCCAGGACGAATGCATTCGTACAGCTTAACAGAAATATTAATGAAGATCGGAAAGGAAAGGGACCTGAAAAATAACAAGAGCATTTTGCAAGTCCGAGTAAATGTGGTTGACGTACGGATCCACGCCCAAACTGTTCATCCAATTCCGGTAAGTTTTCTCTTCTCGCGTCTCTTCCATAATTTCGGTTATTTGAGCTAAATTTAACCAATTGCCGGTGTCATCCTTATTTTTTCATACGAATCTCATCCGCTCCCGGTTCGGGAAGCGCAGGGAATTTGTTGAAAAGGTTGGCCACGAATGCCAAATTAAGTTTGTAGTTGCCCTTGGCTACATCATCAGCAGTCACAAATTCGCGACATCCAATTTTGTCCGCTTCGCGCAACATCGCATCAGCACGGGGCACATCACCCTTGGCAAACGTCGACTCATAAAGAAGGTTAAAGTATATTTACATGGACATTCAATGGACTAAGCGACACAGCGGCCGCTTTCGGTGCAATTTGATGCAGCAAATACGTATAAATTTCTGAGTCTGTCACATCAGTGGTGAAATTGGTCAACCGCTTGTTGATGCCGGCCTGAAAAAAAACTATTATTTATATAAAAAAAGAAGAAAACAAACCTTTTCCAAGTGATAGTTAACCCAACGCATTAAAATTTGTTCGGGCGAAAGGCGTCGCAAATCGTCCAGCGTTTCACCATCCTTTAGCAAACGGAAGAGCCCCGGCACATGGACAAGGTCAATTTCACGAAATAGTCCAATCTATATACCAAAAGAATCCACTTACTAATATTATATCCGAAAATTACCCTGATAATTTGCCAAAGCAGACCGAGGACCAAATGGGGCTTTCCTTTGGCCAAATCATCAGCATCGATATTGACGATGGCACAGCCGATAGCCCGAGCGGAATTCAGCGCCAACGTAAGATTCTCAAGCCTAGTGTAGGTATTCAACACACTCGTATTCAAAGCACGCTCATCAATGGTCTCAGGCACAGCCAAATTGATCATTTTACTGGAAACCCAAAATTATCGAGTTGCAATGCTACTGTTTGTATTTTCACTTACCAGATTATTAAACCGTCTTTCACCTTTCCATAAAGGTCGCCACCTCTAAGCGGGAGAAGTTGTTTCAGGTCTTGGTCTTCAGATAAACTGCTATTTATCCAATTGGCAAATGCGACCTCTTCCTAAAAGCAAATCTCGAATCCAAAGCACACATTCCAAATTAGTGAGCAGTGTCGTTTTTTTGGGGAGATGTTAACAAAAATATAATTAATTGAAAGAAAAATTATCATATTAATAATTTCGTCAACCCCCCTCCCCCCATGTGAAAAGTGCCCCGTCTTTCCCGTTGCACAGCCCTTCGTCCCGATATTCGTTTCGTTTGTCACACCTCCACTCTGATGGTGTGCACAATCTCTTCCGCCCCGTGCTCCGCAATGCCCTGCACTTGATAAGCACCCGTAAGACTGCCAATGCGTTTTTTCCATCGCGTCGCTTCAGCATTTCTCTGTATGTCCAATTCCATGTAAATGGCTTCGAACTCATCACAACTCAAATGTTTTGGGTCGCCTTGACGCGATAAAAGTTCACGAATCTTTAAATGGTCGCATATTCATATAAGAGACTGATGAGAAAGGGTTTTCAATGTGGACCTGGTATCCAGGAAGATCAATGCCCAACAGTTTCAGCGCTCCTTGAACTTCGTTGGATGAAATGACACCACTCCCTCCATTTTGCACAAGCTTAAACACAGTATAAAAAAAACAAAAGAACTAAAAGTCGTTAACCGTAGGGTAATGTTCCCGCAATTCTTCAATCTGATCGCTGGCGAATGCCATAGAATGAAAGATTATCAGAATGCAAAAACTCTAAATATTTTATCAATTAGTTTTGCTTTTGTGCTCTTCTAGGACAGTAAATTCTGTTTTGTTTAAAAAAACAATTTTTGGTGTGGGGCTTTACAAACTTAAAAAGAACGCATCTTACGACGGGCGGTATAAAATAGGGTAGGTCGGTACCGGTACTTTTGGGAAAAATGGGTACCGGTACTTTTCAGGTTGAAAAAACCGGTACTTTATCCGGTACCGACCTACCCTAGTATAAAATGACCAAAAATAATAGGCAAAGTACATAGTATTGGGGTTTTTTTAATTTATTTGGCGCTATTACTAGTGTTCGAATTTGAAAAAGAAATACCAAGGGGGGACCCCTTTTATTTTTTGACCAAATAATGTTTTTTAAGTCCTTAAAAGGTGTTTCCAAACGAACGCACATTGCCTACTCAATTATTATAGGGAGGTGACTGACAAATTGGTTTCGGATATTTATGCTAATCATTGTGAAAATCGATGATAGAAAATCATATTAAAATCAGTAATTTTGGTTCGAATAGGATGAAGAAATTTCTAAGCTAAGTAAATTCGGTACAGGCGGGACGAAAGGAAGGCAGACAAAGCACTTTGGACTGTCGAGGAAGGAGAATTTTTTGTGAGTGGATGGACGCCGAAATTGAATGAATGAATGAATCGAATTGTGGTGGACAGAGAACAGCAAAACTTTGTGGCGATGGGCATGGAGAAGATATTATAAAATGGAGAAGTGGGAAGGATTGTGAATTATGTCCGGTTGGGTAGACAAAGCAAAGATAAAGTGAACAGTGAACATACAGGAGACTCGCCCGATTGTTCATCTTTAAGAAAAATAAAAAGCTCATTAGATAAATATAAAATAAAAAATAGAGTCCGGTGTTTAAAAAAACGGATACTGAGATTGGGCCGGTACTATGTAAAAATTCGTTTTTTGGGACTCCCAGTCCCAAACACAATTATGGACCTGGCTTACTTCCCGAATCATTAATATACATTGTATTCATACGAAAAAAAGTAAAAAATTCACATCCTCTGGCGCCAAGACTTGAAAATTCTCACCTAGGTAAAAAAACGACCCCCCCTCCTCCCCCGACAGACATGCATAATCTCGACTCGATAAAATTCTAATAAATTTCCGAATATTTAAATTGGACTGGACTGAGATTTTCTGTTAAGAATTGAGTAGTTATATCGGGTTGGCTGAGGTGGGATTTTGTCGGGGGGGGGGGGGGATTTTTTTAACAGTTTTTAAAAACTAAAGCCTACCGAATCGTTTTTAGGGCCTAAAAACCAATAGCCATAGTTAGGTGTAAAGTGAATGGGAGAAAAGGATTGGGTGATTAATAAAAAATGCATCGATTGACGAAGAATGTGAATTTTATTTGTGTCGATGAGTCATCGTTGTTAATGTTTCCTCTTCCCTTACCATTCATTCTTCATTTCATGCCAATTTTTCGGACAGATTTTTCAAAAATACATTTTTTTTTATTTTTTAGATGGATAATTGTGGTTGATGAATCAGCAAAATTAGAAATCAGCTGGTGATTCATATATATACCTATGTAGAAAAGACAAAAGGAAATTCTTAAGGGACGATTAGGTTACGAAAGGAAAAATAAAAAGCGAAACATAATAAAAAATGAAAGGCTCTTCATCATTTTAATTGTACATCTGTTTTTTTCGTTAGACTTAAAAAAAGGATCGGCGGTGCCGATAGGCGCTGCCAGGGAAATTTTGCAAATTTATGGCCAATTTGTTAACAGATTTTCTCCAAAATAATATTATTTATAAATTTTTTTTTAATATTTTTATTTTCTCTGAGATTTTCTATTTTCCAAAAACTCAATCTTTAGGGGTGTACTTTTATTTCGCTTTTAGCCCAAAAAGGGAAACGCGAAAAGCGAAACTTGCAACATCCCTGTTATGGAGGGAGAGTTTTCAGTGGGCAGAGTGACCCTTTCTAAAGGACTTCAAAAGATGAATGATGGGTGCACTCTCACAATGCAATGCTAAAGAGAGAGAAAGGAATGGACAAGCGGTGGACCGCCTCTCCGGAGGGAAAATTTAATGTTCTGCCATTAAGGCCCCCTTTGGTGTGCCAAATTCAGCAGCTGTCAGTTGGGACTGACGAGAATTTAGGAGGGACGAAAAAGAAAAGCAGTAGTAACAAAACTCAGTGGCCAATGCATAAATTACACAATGTGTTTATTGAAGGAGATCGAATGGCTGTCGGAGGTTGTTAGGATATTTGCTAATCCGCTGATCTCTCTTAATCTCCGCCCGGCCATCATCAAAATGAGCAGATGGACGTGCTTTTATATTAAAAGCATTGGACTGTGAAATTGAAAAATGAAAATGGTAATAAAATGAAATGATGTTCAGACATTTACTTTTGTACCTTAAATTTAGATCAGTGATGCAGATACCTAGTTTCCAATATTTTTTTTGGGTCGGAATTACGATTTCCGAAAATTTTTGGGCATCCGGGAAAAATTAAAGAATTTAAATTTTTTTTCTAAATATTAAAATAGTCCTCCAACTTGTAATAATTCATAAAATGACCGCTTCCGCTCCGAGTGCCGAAATTCCGAGTGCCGAATAGTGTAAATAATGTCCGAGTGCCGAAAAGGCCGAGTTCCGAAGTTTTCATTTTTTTAACAAAAGCCATTTTGTCTTTTTTTTTTTTGTGCCATTCGGAACTCGGAATTTTTTTTTGTTCTATTCGGCACTCGGACCGGTAGCCAACCCGCCATTTTACTGATTTTTCGTATAATTCATGTAAAATAACTTTTCTCAGAAGCAACCATATCAAACAATCTTGGTATTGTAAGATAGCCCTTCGATCACTCAATTAGCTTGTTCAAATTTAAAAAATTTCATTCACTTTCCTAAAAGCTATAGGCAAACAAGTGGAAAAAATTACCATAACTCTTGAAAAACTTAATCAAATTTTTTGAAATTTAGTAGGCTAATAAAGCAATATAAATGCTATCGTGCAATACCAAGAATTGGTTGCTTCTGAGTAAAGATGACTAAATATATTCAAAAATCCAGTAAAATGGCGGATTTAAGAAACGCACATAGGTGGCGGAATTTAAGAAATGCACCAGCACCAATTTTTTATATTTAATTTTTTTGAATTTGCCCGGCGGCGTTCTATCGGCGCTATGTGATTTCGACAGTGGTTGATTTTGACAGTAATGGATTTTGACAGTCGGTGATTTCGACAGTAATGGATTTCGACAGCAGGCGATTTCGACAGTGAACTATTTCGCCCATCTTTCGCTGTCTGTATGTGAATTCGCCAGTAAGTGATCCCGACAGTGGTTGATTTCGACAGTACCCAATAATTTTTAAAAAATTAGATGAAACACACATTAAAAAATATATTTTCAAACTTGTTTGGTTCTGTTTACATTTAGCCATTGATTTGGCGCACCCTCAAAACGTCTCCGCCTCGAAATGTTTCTGCCTCAAAATGTCTTCGCCTCGAAATGTCTCCGCCTCAAAATGTCTCCCCAGCTAAAATTCTCATAATGTCTCCCATATAAAATTTTTAAATAATAAAGAATATAATTTAAAATTGATTAAAAGTTGCTTTTTAAAATATAAAGAGGGTTTTCTTAACAAAATTTTATTCCACGATAATAATATGTAAGACAATACAAACAAAAAAAAGAACAAATCTATAAATTTATTTGTTTTTTTAATACTTTGGTTCAACATTTATCCTCCAAATCTTTCAATTGACCAGCGTATCCCTCTATCTGGAGACCAAGATGTGCCAACAAATCGAGTACGTCGTCGTCTGTTTCGTACACGGCGTCCGACAAAATGTGCATGATTACGGCATCCTGAATGACGTACCGTTTGCGCCTTTTGTGTGCAAAGTGTTGGGCAGATCGTGACGCGTCCACTTGCTTGTCGATGCTCCTGCTGACTTCGAAAATAAAGTCAGACAGCGCCGGATGATGGTTAAGCCCTCGCTTGAGTTTCAAAATGTTTAAAATAGGTAAAAATTAAAATACCATAAAATGCAAATGTGTTGCCTCAAGACCGTTGTTAGTTCGCGCTAGTGCTGCACTTCCTTGGTTGTTCATATTCCACCAAACAATGGGGAAAATGGCTTGCCGAACTAACGGATCCTCCCATCCGTGAACTAAATTTACTGTTAAGCAACGAAAAAAAAAAAATCTGCCTGTTGATGCAGTAGACATTGACGGCTCATTTAACGCATAACGCGCGATCGGAACTCGGCGAAATGTTTCAACGGGCGAAGTAGCCTCCCACCTTTTCGCTTCCAAAAATGAGGACAACGTCCTTTTCACCCTGTCTGACACTTCGACTATCGTAAAGAACGATGTCTTCTCCACGCTTTTCCTTCAACATTTGTGGTATGACAAATGCCAATGGATTCTGTTCGTCGACATTCCCAAGAATTTTCTTTTTTTGCCGGCTCATCATGCACTTAATTGCCTGGTCAGAACCCATCGCGACGTACGTCTCATTAGTCAGTGAACGCCTCATTTCCGCCATAAGTTGTGTGGGCTTGATTCGTGGCTCCGCTTGGACACGCTCAATTATTTTTTGGCGCCGAAATTCTGCCTAAAAATTAACATAGATGGGAAGAAAAGTTCAAGCACTTGTTGCTTTTGGGGCTCCGGCAAATGTGTATGGCCCTTTTCGCGAAGGTAACCGGACATGCCTTTATTGTTTTTGTCAACAATTGTCACACGTGCAGGGCAGTTACGCATGGAACAGCCCCAAAGGTTGCTCTTTTTGTGCGTATATCGAAAGCCTTGGAGTTTTTTTAGTTGCTTTTTTCTCGAATTTCTCACCATTAGAAGACCAAAGACAAATGCCCCCTTTTTGTGTTCTCCCTAGTTCGAAGTTCAAGATAAGAGGTTCGGCTACCAAATCTTTGGTATCACCCTCATTTTCGCCATTAATAAGGTCGTTTTGTTCGCTTGGCTCCAGATTCGCCTCATTCTCATCGTCATAATTTTTCAGAAATTTTCGTTTACGGCATTTTAGAAGAATTTCAATTTTTTTACGCATCATTTTCCCTATAATTATTAATAATAGTTTTAAATACAATAATTTTGGTTTCTAATCAATTTTTAAATTACATTCTTTATTATTTGAAAATTTTATATGGGAGACTATGAGAATTTTAGCTGGGGAGACATTTTGAGGCGGAGACATTTCGAGGCGGAGACATTTTGAGGCGGATACATTTCGAGGCGGAGACATTTTGAGGGGCAGCGATTGATTTTAAGTCCGAAAATGCGTTTTTATAAATAAATTTTCTCGAAGAACCTTTGTATACTCAATTTGCTTTTTTTATCTTTTGGGGTGCATGTCAGAGATTTGTTTGTCTTTTTTGTTTATTCTTTACCAATGGATGAATGATTCTAAAGATGCCATTCTCGAATGGATCATTCGCCAAAAAACTATTTTTTTATCCTCCCTAAATTACTCCTAAAATGGTTCTGCAGCATTTTTTGGAGGTGAAATAAATAGGAGGAAATGCTTCCCACTAATAACGGCTATGTATATGCTTTTATGTCCTTTTCTGAAATTTTTATAGTCTTCGGCCGTTATCCGAATATAGGCCAGTTTCAACATTGAAGAAGGTTACTCGTATTGTCGGTGTCCTTTGCATTTTGAATTTGACATTATTCGTTAAGCAAAAATCTCAAAATATGGAAATTGCTTTAAAAGAAGTACATAAAATTTAAATTTTTAAAAATTATTGGGTACTGTCGAAATCACCTGGCACCGTTCTATCGAAACCGCTGGACACCTTTTAGCTTAGTATTCTCACAAGTTTTTAGTCAAAATCTGTTTGTAAAGCACACCCAAATTTTCAAAATTTTCCCCGGCGGCGCCTATCAGCACCGCCGACTCCCATTCGCTTAAAGTTTTTGAAATTTGATATCAAAAAAATTGTCTTTTTTTTCTACAAAATTTTCTATCAAATTGATCATTATTACTATTTTTTTGCTCTTGAAATTATTTTCAAAATTATGAAAAATAATTTGGAAACATTTGAAAGCGAAGCATCAAAATGACGGAACGGGACGGTTCATTGCCAGCAAATTTAGAACCTCATAACTTTTTTCTAACTTGATCAAATTATACAATTTTTGTATCATTCGAAAGACCAACAAAAGCTCTATTTGTTCTTTATAATTCAAAAAAAAATACTGTTCTATAAAAAAGGTACAACCCAAAAGTGATAAAAATCCTGACTTTTTCTGACCTTTTTTTTTGCAAATTTCAACTTAAATCTTTTTGGCCATTTATTATATCGCTTAACAATGTCTAAATGAAAGCTTCACAACCCTTAGAGCATTCGAATGGTATCAAAATTATAGAATTTGATCGAGGTAGAAAAAAGTTATGAGGTTCTAAAGTTGATGGCAATGAAACGGCTGGCAATGAACCGTCCCCTACCCCAAAATGAAATTTCGTAATTGAAATAAAAAGAAAATTTGACCGGGTTTTCACAATATTTGTCATTTAATTTTGCAACAAATTTGAACAAAAAGCCTATGGGAAATGGATGAATAAAATACAATTGCACGAAGAACATCAAAAAGAAATTTTCGGAAACAAAACCGAAAAGAAAAGCACGATTTTTAGAACCCGAAAACGAAACCAAAGTGTAGAAAGCAGAAAACACGAAAACAAAATTTCGTGCAGCTCTGATTGCAGGGAATAAAAAAGCAGGACATTAAATGGCAAAATTTTATGTATGAATAAAATTTTTTCAATCAATCAACACGAAAAAATAGAAAATAAAAATTACTCGTTACTCGTCTCGTATTACTCGTACTCGTGATTTTCGGACCCCTGATGTAGATGGTTTCGTGTCAGTGCAGTTCTTCACTGACGTTTAGTCACTATAATTTTTTTTTTGTCTTAAAAACGTCTTTTAGGGGGTTTTCGGTGTCGCTGATCATGAACCTGTCAAACATTTCGACCAATTGCGAAACCCGGAATCGAATTCGAACAAAAATTAAAAAAATTTCGATTTATGGCCAAAAATGTTTAAAATAGCAATACTTAATTGTCATTATGCTTTTTGACTGAGTTCCATGTATTTAAGTCATTTTTTGGCCGAAATCGAAATTTAAAACAGGGTTCGGAATTGGTCGAAATGGATGTTATAATCGTAATCATCGACCCCAAAAACCCTCTAAATTTCATATATGGGCGCTGCTGGGTTAGGAGCCAAATCATCTTTTTGAAAAATTATTCCAAGAGAAAAATAAGTGTCTGGCGGTGTGATAGACGCCGCCAGGATTTTTTTCAATAAATTTTCTTTCGTCAATGATCCAATTCGACAGTGGACTATTTTCACTTTATTTTTACATTTTTTTTCGACAGTAAACATTTTCGTAAGAAATAGCCCTAAGAGATTTCGTATTAGCCTGTAAAATTTTAAAAAGTTACCATTTAATTAAAAAGAAGTTATGACGAAAATTTTTGAAAAACCTGGGTTTTTGAGTTCTTTTGGCCATAACTTCTTTATAATTAAATTGTATTTTTTTGAAATTTTACAGGCTAATAGAAAACACTTAGGGCAAAAATTTGATAGCTTTGGAGCAAAATTATGAATATTTCAAAATGGCTTTGTGACAAGGTTTTCTGTCGGAATCACAATTCTCCAATGTTACCGGTTTCCATGGTAATAGGTAGATTTGCTTTTTAATTATCGCAGCAGAAAAATCGCTGTTTTCCCAAGTTTCTCCTTTAATTTTCTTATGATCGTTTCGGGTCAAAGGGCTCTTCAAACTGTTAATATTTTGTTGCTCCTCATCACTTATTTTGCTTGGGTTTGTACACTCATTGCAGGCAATCATTTACATTTATTATGTGCTTGAAGAGCCATAAATATTAGGATTGTTAGCAGTTGGTTAATCGAACCGAAAACCGGTACATGTTTTTGTGCCAAAAAACAGAAAAAAGGGGATTCAAAACACGGTTTAACCGAGGAAGGACTTGTTTTCAAATAATACTTCCCTAAAGAGACACTTTCAAAGAGGAAATGAGATTCTTGCGTATTACTATATATTTCCGGAAATATGGAAATGTTTTCCATTTCTTTTGATATACCGTAAAGGAAAACTTAATATGATAGCACATACCTTAAACTTAAACGAATATTTTTATTTATAAGAAATAGGGCAGTGAATTATATTTACGAAAAATCCCAAAATATTTAAATAAATATTTATGAAAAAAAGGTTAAAATATTGACCAAAATACTGAAAAAGCCCAAAATATTGACTAAAAAAAATACAATTTTGCAGTGCAAAAAATCGAAAAATCGCTTTTTATAGATGTAATAAGCAATAAATTGGCAAACAAATTTATTCACTGGTTACAGTTGCAAAAAGGTACTTTTCAAAAAATTCAGGCAAAAAACTCATTCGCTTGTCAGACAACAAATTTTTTTTTAAATTGAAAATTTTTCGAGAAAATATTTTTTTTAATTTTCATTTTTTAGGGATACATTTTTCAAAAGTTGATTCTTAGGGGGTGTATTTTACGCGAATTTTTGTATTTTTACAAGAATAAGTCGAAAAATGCCAAAATATTGACGAAAATATTGACCAAACCTCACCTCAAAATTTCAAAACCCTTAAAATATTTAATTTTATTACGAATATTTACGTCCAAATCAAAAAATTTAAACGCAGAAAAGCTTCTTTTGAGCCCCTTTCTTCAAAGCATATAAGCAAAAAAAATATTTAAAATAATTTACTGCCCTAATAAGAAATGACAAAATTTTATTAATGAAGATAAAATTTACAAAAATTTTTTTTAACATCAAAAACCGAGCTTTACCGGGTGTTGGCGCAATTGTGGGGTCGCATAAACCGGCAACCAACCGACCCCTGGGGGCGTATTAGAATTAGATCAGCGATGCGATTATATGACGATGTGATTTATCAGACATATGGGTTCTGTTCAATTAAATCACGTCATATAATTCGCATCGCTGATCTAATTTGACTAGGCACCTGTTTAAAACCAGCCGTCAACAACCCAAATAAATACTTTTTAAGGCTTCCACAATTCAAATGCTTATTTGAATGCCTCTCAAAGTGAATAAAAACAATTGATGGCTCCTTTGGTCGTCGTTCATACCGAAGTCAGACAATTCCTGATAAATTAACTCTAATGCGATTATTCGCAGCCTTTCCTCGAAGAATTCCGTGCTCCGTTTTGCTCAACCGCTAATTTATGGCGCTTTTTGTCGGCTTTTTTCACTATTTCGTCCTCACTTTGGCTTTGTTTTGCGAGCCAAGCTTGGAAAAATTAAATTCAGAAAAATTTCACCTATTTCAGGGTTTTTGGCACCGGACAAACACTTTTCTGGAAAAGCCAAATGTCCAATTCACAGAAAACATTTTATTCATCCTTGAGTCATCCTCAAACACAGAGGTCATCAAAATTATATGTAAAAAAAAACTAAAATTTAAACATTTTTCAAGAATAAATTATTTTTTTGGAGTCCAATGACCAACGTGAATGAATTTGCATCGGACAAATTTGAGTTAATTGCGCCGATAATGGAAACTAATCATTACGATTGGGACGGAGACTGGCAAGCGGATGAAGTTTTTTGATTGTTTTTCTTGGAAATAATATAATATAACCGATTAAGATCGAAATTCGGATCACCTTCCGAGTTGCAAATTCCACTTCATCATCACTGTTCCCTTTTAATTTTACCTCATGTTCTTATGCATTCTTTTTTGATCTAAAATTGGAAAAGAGAGCTTTTGTTGAAGTGGTTTTCTAAAAGTCTCATCATGTTTATTTTCTTTTTTTAGCTGAAAGGAACGCCAATTTTTGGGAAAATTCAATCGAAAAATCTCTTCAATGACATCAAGTAAGGGAGAAAGGAATAACATATTTTTCTCTCATTAAAATTGAGTGTAATCGGAACAATGGAACTTGTGCAGAACAATTTATTACCAATTTATGGCAATTTTTCCTTTGCTCATTGGGCCGCAGAATTTAATGCTCGAAATTTTTCGGAAGAACCATTTTCACCAGAAGAAATTGATTGGCAAATGCGCAGTTGGACGATGGAACAGAATCTTAACATCGGATTGGGCAGGTGAACACGAATTTGTTCGACAAATACCTTTTAAAACTTAGAAAAATCGAACGTGTACAAATGGCAAATCTCCAAAAACTTGGCGATGGAATTCTTTTCCAATTCACATTTCATGTTCGAATAAGCGAGCAAGTCCTACATTACAGGTTAATTGGAAATTTATTAAAAAATTACAATACATTTCACAGAACAACTGCCTGGGAAATGCTCAAGTGGGCGTGGGTACAATATTTGGCCATGTTTGTCATTGTACGACATTTTGTTGTTACGCTTTCATCGTTCCTTTACCAAAATCAAATAATCGGTACTTTTGTGAGCGGACCAAAAAGCAAGATTAATTGATATCAACTTTTTGTAAAATGATTTTGATGATATAATTAAAAACCAAAATTATATAGAAGTTAATTATTGTTCAGGGAGTCTGCGAAAACATATTTTCCAACAGAAAAAAAAGATTGGGGCAATCTGGGAATTGAACCCAGGACCTCTCGCACCCGAAGCGAGAATCATACCACTAGACCAATTGCCCTTCGTAAAGTTAGAATTAAAGGAATAATTTAATCTAGCTCTAAAATATGATCAATTAAAATGAAAGAAACCAAACATTGTTTGATTTTAACAACGATATCTTTTTTCAATTTATTTCATTAGCCTCACAGTCAATACATTCTCTTAATAGCAAATCGAGTTTAGACCAAACCATAGATTCCCTCCGCCTTTTTGTCCGTCCTTCGTTCCCCGTCACTTTCCTCCTCTCCTCCAATAGAATCCATCTCCAAGTCTACGTCCTCCTCCGATTCTTTGGCTTCTTCTGAATCGTCCAAACTCTGCGCATAATTTATGTTGTTTTCACCGACGGCAGAAGAAACCAATGCTTTATAGGGTCCTTTGGTCCGCCCTTTTGGAGATTTCGCTTTTCTCCGGTTTTTTTGAGCATCGCCTAAATTCAAACTGATTTTAGTATTTTAAAGACTAAATTAGTTCGGTAATAGTAAAGCTGGTTCCCCCCCCCCCATTTTTTCGAGATTTAAAGTAGAAAGAAACATTCCTAGGAGGTTTTTGGGGTCGCTGATTACGATTATAACATCCATTTCGACCAATTCCGATCCCTGGACCAGAATTCGAACAAAAAGTAGAAAACTAAATAAATTTAATTCTATTTTGGCCAAAAAATGACTTAAATACACGGAACTCAGTCAAAAAGCATAATGACAATTAAGTATTGCTATTCTAAACATTTTTTGGCCATAAATCTAAATTTTTTAATTTTTGTTCGAATTCGATTCCGGGTTTCGCAATTGGTCGAAATGTTTGACAGATTCGTGATCAGCGACACCGAAAACCCCCAAAACATGTTTTATAACTATAAATCTTCCCAAAAATGAGGGGACCAGCTTTACTATTACCATATTTCAATGATTTCCTTATTTATTAGTGAACCAACCGTTTAAAGCGACACTCAGCTGCGATATTTGCTGTTGGCGGTGGTTTTTGCGAAGTTTTACCAACATAAGCAAAAACAGCAAATAACTCAGTATGAGAATACAAAAGCCGAAATAAAAAACGGCGGAAATTGCGAAGGTCGAACGCGAAATATTGCCTATTAAGAGTTAAAGCCCATCAAATGGGAATTGCAATAAATACCCACCTTCACTGTTAATACCATTGCTATTCCACCATATGAAAACCATTGGGCCGACAAATTTGCCAAAGGCCATTGCCGCAATGAAACGCCCCGAAGCGGCGAGAAATGACGGGGAATGAGAAGATGAGCAATGCCAAACATAGAGGAGGAGGGGAATGTTGGCAGCAGAAAACCCCTAAACAACGAATGACTATATGAAATAGGGGTGAAAAACCAAAAATGCGATTCCAAAAAGCAACGAGAACGGGTTGGACAATGGCATAAAATGGAGGGAAAAGCAGGAGAGGAGAGAAACGAAGTAGAGGCAGTGAATGGAGGATGATTTACACGCAAAAGAAGGCCTTAAAATTTATGAATTCACAATTTACTAAAAAGATTCCTACCTTAAGACAAGAATTAATCGACTGAAGGCTAATGAGACCCAGAAAAACGAGGAAGACGAAAAAGAAACGGATTCAAACGGCAAGGAAAATAATGTGATAGCTAAGGACAGTTGCAGCGTGGTAATTAGTGCCGAATGTAGTGCACAAATGACCATGGAGAGCATATTACAGCTTAGTGAATCAGAATGGGTAGTTGATGGTGAAAGAAGCTAAAAAGAGAGTAAAATGTTTATAAATGGGAATATTGCTGGAAATTTAAAGGCCTTCGTGCTAGATGCAACCGTTATACTATAGCACAAAGTTAAAAAAATCGTATAGGATGAAAAAAAAACGAAAAATACCACGTACTTTAATTTGTCATTTATAATACAATTCGTTTTGAAAAATATTTTGTTTTGCCAACCGTTTTCAGATGCCGGTAATGAGTTGAACAAATTGGGTGGTCAATTGCACAGCAACAGCAAAAGCCAAACAGAAGCGGCAAGATAAAAATGCAAAGGCCAATCAAAATGGTAGTCGAAAACAAAATTCCACGGGCTGACACTTTGGACAGTGACTCCTCAAATTGTGAGTTTGATGAAGTTGATTTAGAAGGCTGAAATTGAAAAGTAATTTGGAAACTAGCAAGTTCTCTTATTTTACTATTACAGTCTTTGACGGCGAACGTGTCGAAGTCACCGAAGTAAAAATCTAATTGTAATAGAAAGCAAAAAAGATCCAGAGTTACTTTAACTGCTTTACGAAAAAAGCCCACCTTTCGAATATTTTGCTTATTCCGCTCCTCCTTTTTCCTCTTTTGCGCCTCATCCCGCTCTTGTTCCTCCTTGTCCTTTTTCTCGGCTTCCTCCTTTTTCCTCTTTTGCGCCTCATCCCGCTCTTGTTCCTCCTTATCCTTTTTCTCGGCTTCCTCCTTCTCTTTCCTCTTTGGTTCCTCCTCCTTCCCCTTTTTCTCCTCTTCCTCCTTTAAATTTCGCTCCTCCTCCTTCCCCCTTTTCTCTTCTGCCACCTTTAGATTTTTCTCCTCCTCCTTCCGCTTTTGCTCTACTTCCTTTCGTCGAAACGCATTTTCTTCAGTTTTCGATTTGAACAACGGCTGCTGTTGCTGCTTTTCTGTCTCAGATTCGTTGTTTTTCTCAAATTTGTTTATATAAATCGGATTCGTCGTTTCATTTTTGTCGATCAAATAAAACTAAATTTTCATCAACCTCATAAACAAACCCCAAAATGTCGGAATACTTCTGTTTTGTGCTGTTCATAAGTGTTGTTCAAATCGAGTTCCAAAAAGCTTGGGATATTTTTGTTCAGTTCAAAATCAGCCCGTCGATGTCGCCGCTCAATTTTAGCTAAATTAAATGACTTTCTGTTGTTGCATATCACAGTCAAAATGTCCCATTGTCATAAGGCACAGACCCAATTAAGCGGTTTAGAAAAATTATACTTACCTTAAAATAAAAAACCAAGACGAAAAATTAAAAAGCCCTATTAAGGCATTTTCAACCACTAACAAATTCTAAAAGTCCCTCCCTCCGAAACCTAAATTACTGAGTCGTTTCATAAAAATGTTTTAAAATTTAATGAAATTATATTGAGAAATTTTGCAGAGTCTAAGTAATTTAGATTGGACTCCCACCATACATTTATAAATAGAAAATTCAAACCTCCAAATCCTGGGTAAACTTGCGGATTGATATGCGCCCCGGGCGGAAAACCAGGGCGGCGTTCATGGCATGCATTTGCTGTGCTGATGTCATGATTGTCCGCTGACACTGCGGTCTCATCGTAGCTTGTCGCTGCGTTTGCTGATAGGCAGGCATCAAATGCCACCAGGCCCAACGGCCATTGTCATTGTTGGGGGAGGTGCGGCGGTGTTAATGTTAGCTGTAAAACATATTTTAACAACCGAAATAAGATATTTACTATGAATAATTTTATTTCATAGGCAATCGCACTTAAGCATGAACCTCGCTTTTCATATACTAAGACAAATTCGTAATTGCGTCAATCCCTGGCCACTAGCCTATAGACTGATGAAATGCAGGGGGCGGTCGACCATCGCATTTGCAGCACGCCTGAGCAGCCTGCTGTTGGTGCTGAACAGCAACAACCTGCGGTTGTTGCTGCTGCGGCTGATGTTGGTGATGCTGCGGGTTGTTGTACAACGATATAGGAGGTGGCACTGAAATGCCCCCTCCTGCCCGCACCTCCCCCCAGGCACCACCACCCAACTGCTGATGATGCTGTGGAATGGAAGTGGCAGCAGCAACGGCCAATTGTTTTGCCGCTGCAGCAGCTGTAAGGAATGCTGTTGGTGTTGATGTTGCTGGGCTGCCGCAAGCGAAGCGGCAGCTGCAACAGCCATTTGCTGTTGTTGCGTTGGAGTAGCAGCAACTACAACAGTGGGAGGACCAACAAATTATGACGGAGAGCAATCAACTCTTTAGGAGTAGACAATTTCTGCATTCATCATTAAGAACAAATCCCTTTTCATCAAATATTATTTTATTGACTAATTCCAAAGTTTGAATTTCATTAAGTTTAATTTACCTGGCGCAGTTCCTGCCGAAACGACGAGTCCTGGTGCCGGAGCTGAAACAGTCGGAGGAGGTCGACTGCCTGCCGGTGGATTTTGGAAGTTCAGGCTGAGAAGGCTAGTCGGCTGGCCGGACGCACTCTGAGAAGTAGGTCGAGCCAATTGTGTCAAGTTGATGGAGGACATCAGTTGTGGAACGGGTGCACCATTTGTACCAATGCGTACAGTGCCAATGGTTGACCACCTTTTCGTCCTTTTGACTTTTTCTAAAATAGTTTCGTAGTAATTATCTTGTTTTTTTCTTGTAACGATTCGTCGATTTTATCTTTTTTCCTTCCAGCATATACAACCAAAGGACTTCCCAACAATACAGGTGTTGAGGAGGTCGGGTTTAGTCGGTAGATTTAAATTACTTTAAAGTAAAGGGCCCCATAATATTTATGTATGCAAGGGGGGAGGGGGGGGGAGGGGGAGGGGGAGGTAAGCGATGTCACGCCAACCCCTCCTCTTTGGTTACTCCAAGGCAAAAATATAAACGAAAAAAACTTGTCAAAGCATGATTCATTCAGTATGGAAATAATTTGAATACAATTTAAATATCAATTTGAAGCCATGAAAAAACAAACGGTAAACTCAGTTGAAAAAACTAATTTACAAAAGCGCTTGACATAATTACAATTTCAAAAATTAATCAGGGAAATTGTTTAATTTTATTTTCACTACAATAGACAATATGAGCCATACATGTGCAAGGGGTGCGCCAGGGCCCGCCAATACGACGTACATTGCCGCAGGGGGGGAGTGTTCCGGCGTACCCCTTGCACATGTATGAATGAGCGAATAAAAGTTAACGGGTTTTTTGAACAAATAGTTTAGTGTTGGAACAACGAATTTGGGGACTAGCAAAACAAAGCACTTTTTAAAATTGCAATGAGTTGGATGTCATAGAAACTGCCTATTTTTAACTTTAACACATTTAATCTGAAAGCTTTTTACGAAACATTGTAGTAAAATGCACATTTATTGGTAGTTAAAGGTAATCAGATAGGTGTATCCAACCAATACTGATAACTCGTGAATTTATTGAAATTGATTAACGAATTGTCGAAAATGGGACACACAATGTGGAATGACGTAGCCAAGTCACCCACCAACCAGTTATTTCTTAGTTTTGAGACTGGATTGGCTACGCCCGAGAGCAGTGAATGTTTCACCTCAAAAATGAAAATAATGCAGAAGAGCCATAGGATAACATTTGCAGAAACATACGGAACCTGGTCATAGCGCTTGTCGCCTCCTCCAACTTGTCTAACGACTGCTTCGTGTATGGAAGAACTGCGAGCGACTGGTCGTGCAACTTTTTGCTTGCAATTTCTCCATCACTATCTTTACTGATGGCTCACTGGCGAACACCGCTAGTGCAAAACCTTTGCTTTGTCCATTATTGCGGTTTTCGTAGAATTTCACGTCGATCATGTCATCGACGCCAAGAGTTTGGATCAGTTTCTTAAGGAAATACATATAGAACGAGCCCTTCAAAGAAACGGATACACTCATTCCGTTTAAAATGGACAGTAGGAATCCCCATCCCTTTCTCCAATTCGCAGACAGTATCGACCACTATAGTCTAATGTAATATTGTATTTAACCTGAAGTTGATCGTCAGTGGCCACCAGGTCATATTGCCAATGTAACAGCAATAGCGTTTGCCACTTATCGAACCGCAAGCAGTGCCGGGCTCTGATTTTATTGTCACAGGCTGGCAAACGACGATTTGTGCTGGACTGAGCTTGGCAGTGACGAAATGACCTCAGCCGATTCACGTTTTCCGAGAGCGCGCCAGAAGGCGCCATAAGCTTCGCATAAAATCATCCACTTCTTCTTTGCTGAATTAAAGTTTGCGTTTAAAAAACATAAAATTGTATGTAGTGCAATTACATTTTACTTTTTCCTAAACTCTCCACATGCAAGTTCGTACTTAGTCTAAGCAAGACTTGGGTTTAATAATCCAATACAAAGCAAAGCAACCACTCCGGGAAAGAAAACTATACTTACGTTGTGAGTTGATTTTGGTGCTGATCATCTTCGTCATCGCCAAGAACCTCCTTTTCGTCTAAATCGTTCAGATTCAACGTCTCATCGCAATCAGTACTATCCATATAGCATTGATATCGGCCATTATGCTGATAAATTTGTATCTAAACTTACGTTTTCTTATTAGTTCTAACTTCAAAAAAAAAAAAATAATTGTAAATCCAACATAAAGATGACTTCGTATTGAATTGTTTTCAAATTGTTTTGTCTTTTTAAGATTATGGTCATTTGATTGTCAAATTTGAAACAACAAGTGCAATGTGGAAAAACGGCATAACAATTATCAAATCGCATCTCCATCAATAAGTAATTTTTCCACATCTTCTTTGATCTTCTGAATCTGAGACTTCAGCTGAGATCCCTCATTTTGATAATCGAAGTTGCGATCCCCTGAAAAGCGTTAAAAAG
Source organism: Heterodera filipjevi (assembly GCA_039877585.1). Taxonomy (NCBI): domain Eukaryota; kingdom Metazoa; phylum Nematoda; class Chromadorea; order Rhabditida; family Heteroderidae; genus Heterodera; species Heterodera filipjevi. The sequence goes on along the minus strand of JBDPZO010000006.1, from coordinate 11,535,541 downwards.
TCAGTAACCACCATGCATTACGTGCTATTTTCCTAGAAAAATGAATTCAAGTAACGGGTCAACGATAACTCGGAGTTCGAAAAAGAGAAACCAATGAATTCCGGCGGGTCCCAATGCTACCACCCCGAGTTGTACTTAAATTTCCCATTTTAAACCACATAAAGGTGATTTGAAATTGTCGGTAGTATATTATTACAAACATGGTACCCCAATCGTGTTTATGATAATTATTTTTAGAATGAAGTTATTTTAATTTATATTCATTTAGTTGTTCCTTTTTTGACGTTTAATTGGTACGATTCTGACAGCCAACCTACCGGCCGTGTGACTCCACATGCACGTCCAGTGCCCGCTAAAACGTTAACATATTTTACAAAATGTAAAATTTTAAGCACCTTGCTCTTCACAAAAACATAGGAACGTTTATCTTCGCACAATAATGGCAAATGCAAGATAATCTCCAATGGTTCTGCATCAGCTGCCAAAATAATAACCTAGAAATTGACAAATATATGTAACTAAATTTCAAGTCTTTTATGGTGCAACCCAGCAATGCCTCGTTCAATGTTTTCGTTGCCTCATTAGCACCCTTCTTCAATTGATGATAATTCATCGCCTGTTGAACAAGATCAAGCAGCTTCTGAGAAAGTTGAATATCCGCCAAAGGATAAGCCTAAATTGCTTATTAGAAGAGTAAATAAATCATTTAACCTTTGGGTTCACTTCTTCCACGCCTTCAGTCATTTCTGTTGACAAAAAAAAAATAGTTGAAAAACCTTTAAATTTTGAATGTTTAATTATGCAAATTGCAAGTTTACGCCGTGGGAATTGACAGACAGTGAATTTGATGTTTTAAGCTCTCACTTTCGGTAGAGCAATTACCAATTTACGATAATTTCTTTGAATCTATTAAACAAGGCATAAGGGGGCGGAACGGGACGACTCATTGTGCAATATTTAAGACAGTCTGTTAGAGGAAAAAAAAACTGTAAAAGTTGTTATTCACAAAAAATGAACAGACATGCGCCAAATGAAAGAATGTTAGAGAAAAGGGGAAATTTGTCTATTGACACAAACTTCGTTCTTTGGTGGTGTGTGACCAAGTTTTTTGGGTCAATGTATTGAAAAAAATTATTAGAGACTTAATGAATGACTTGGTAAATCAGTTTAAAAGTGCTGCACTTAGTGTGTGAATATTTGACGCCTGTATTGCGCGAGTCTAAATTCCGTGAAACTGGAGTGCTACGCCTGAAGAATTTGTTGCAGGTTAAGTGATAATATAATTTAAATGATAGGTTATTTTAGCTGAGACCATTTAGTGCACCTGTGCCCGACCTGGTCGTGGTCCAAGGCCAGCGATCCTAGCAGTTATTGACAGCTCGCTCCTTAAAGATTTAAACTTCATTCTAAAGGGTGCGAGATTATTTGCCAGTCGACAAGCAATTCCTCATCAGTAAAAGGGTGCCGTGTCATCATAGATGTTCACAAATGAATTACAACGAATCTTTGGAAAAGGTTTTATATCTTCACTTGTTTCATTACGAAGAAAAGAAGTAAGGTGCAAATTGTTCCTTTTGGTTTTATGCGTCCCATGGCATTTTCCATTAACACTACATCATGTCAATATTTTAATATCCATTTAAAAGTGAGAAATCTGCCTATTTTTAAATTTGAAAAAACGACCATTAAATTGGCAAACTTTTTTGTGAAATTCTGTCATTTTATCTAATTGTGGGTTGATAAAAATTAGGTTTTCATGGCGTTTTAGATCATCAAAGAGGATGCGCTGTGGACGGTGACGAATGGGTTGATACGCACCATTTCGACATCCAAACAAATTTGGCACCAAAAAATTGGAAGACGTTGTTAACATATTTTACTGGACCTTTAACAAAATATGTATGACGATTTGTTAAGTTGGACACTAATAGCGAAGACGGAGAAAGACAACAACGAACGGCAAAAGCGAAGAAAGCGGCGAGAGCGAGAGGCCTTTGACCTCGATGAATATATCGGAAGTGGGGTTTGGAGGACGAGGACCCAAATCGGTATTGGACAGAAATTCGTTTTATAGAACCCGGGTTTGAGGCTGCTAAAAACTGTAAATTTAAACTACGCTACTGAAATATGCCCTCTTGAAAAGAATTTTTATTTTTTGAATACAAAAATTACCGACTCATTTTGATACCATGTGAAGATGCGCCAATTTTTTTTACGACGCTTAGTAATAGTAAATAACTTTTTGTTGCTATATTTAACAATCATATCTAATAAGCGCAAAATTATATGCCTTTTTCCATTTTTTCTGCCTTGCCATTTTTGTGCATTTTTCATGTCTTTTTTTGTGCTTTTTTTCGACGCCTTTTTGGCGATTTTTCGTGCCCTAAATTCCGACCCCTAATAATAAGTGTAAAGAAAATTCTTTGAAATTATTTTAACTTTAGATATGTTGCTAGTGCCAAAAATGCCACGAAACAAACCGATGACGGAATGAAGTTGGCATTTTGAGGACTCGCACCTATGACCTGCACATAACCTACGACAAATATTATCAAGTTTGCAAGAGAGACTTTAACATATTTTTTTATTTTAACGAATTCCATTTAGGTTCCTCGGTTTTGGTTAGTTGGTTATGATGAGAGCGGTTCGCCTTTAACGGTCGATCAGATGAAAGAGGACTTCTCACAGGCACAAAAAACTGACAATAACCATTCTCAATTATCTTCTGCTGTTAAGGACCACAAGACCGCACAATAACTCTCGAATCGCATCCCCACGTGCACCTTTCCATGGCTACCATCCACCCGTGTCATCATGCTTCAGTGATAAGCACTTATCGAGCTACTTTGAGGCGGCAAGAACTGAATGTTCTCGACTACTTATTTATTTTCTCAAATTTGTACAGGTTTTTCGAGGAAGGGAACGGTGTAATTTCCGAGACACTATTTTTTAGGCCGTCATTCCCACCATCGAATACGACTACACGCGATCGATACAATTTTAATTTAATGTGTTTTTTTCGATTTGTGTAATGTTGTCTATCAAATTTAGATTATTTCCAAGAACTTTTTATAAAAAAATTTATGAAAAATTAATTTAATCGTTTGTTTTCGGTATTATTCTTTCATGTAAATTAAACCAATTGAGGAAACACTTTCTAGGTTTTATTTGAACTTGCATAAATGGCTGCAACTATCAACCATATTCTGCTAGTACAGGAATGATCCGAAACGTAGACATTTGGTTAACGGAAATGAACCATTGCAACGATTGCGAGGCCAAAAAATGGATGACCGACATATATGGGCAACTCGACGGCCATGTTGGCGAATTACATGAATTCTATTTAGGTGGGTGTGAAAAATTAATTATGTTTAATTAACGTTTAGTATTTATTAAGGCCTGGATAAAAACGGCCAAAAGTTTGTTCCTTCTGCCCAAGTTGATGAAATTGTGCGTTATCGCGACTCGGTAAGGGCAATTCGTGAAGTGATCGGTCGGGACAAGATGAAGGTGTGTGCTTCGTAGTAATTTAGGAGGTCTATCTTAAAAATGGGAATTGCGTTTGCTGTTAGGACGAGCAATGGGAAGAGCAGTGTGATTAATGCGATGTGGCATGCCGTGTGCTGCCCCAGGGGATGGCCACACCACCTGCTGCTTTCTGCAAGTGGAGGGTGGTTCGGAGCAAGACATACTTCATGATGAGGACGAGCGGAGCGTTTTCGATTTCTGATTTGGATTCGGTTGGGCATGCGTTAGGTTCCGAAGGCATGGGCTCGCTGGGACGTGACTCACTCATTCACATTTTTTACCCGAAATCGGCTTCTAAATTGCTTCAAAATGACGTGCTTATCGTGGACAGGTGCTAATATATAGTGCATTTGACCTTTTTCATTGTTTCTTTTCTTATAACAGTCCTGGCGTTGATCTTAGTCCGAGTTTGACGGATGGATCGACAAGCACTGCTTGGACCGGACGTGTTTGTGTTGGTCTCCAATTCCGAGTCAACGCTAACTCAAGCAGTACAACTTAAAAATAAATTTATAACCATAAAATTAAGAAATGATTATTCGGCGCGGTTTCAGGAGAAGAATTTTTTCATTCGCGTCAGCAAGAAATTGTCAAGGCCCAATATTTTTATCCTTTGTAACCGGTGGGATGCCAGCGCCTCAGAGACAGAAGAAAGTCGTGCCCAATTCGTGCCCAACATGAACAGCGCTTTGAGGGGTTTTTAGCAAACGAATTAGGGTGTGCAATGTTACGGAAGCAAAGAACCGCTATTTTTTCATCTCGGCTCGGGAGATGCAAGATGTTCGACTTCGAGAAAAGGGAGAGCTGCTTAATACGAGTGGGTTCAATTAACAAAAAAAATTGATTTTGTTATTAAGGTCCTATCAGCAAGAGGGATTCAACGTAGGGCTTTGGAATTCAAACAATTTGAGGAACAATTTGAGGCAAGCTTTAGAAAGTTTTTAAGATTATACGTTCTTTTTAGAGATGCATTTCGAAGTCTGCAATTCGTACCAAATTCGAGGCGACAAATCGTAGAGCCCATGATATTGTTGAGGCAATTCAGCACAACCTTAGCACAGTCTCGAATTGGCCAACCAAGAACAGTTTTTACTTTTGGTCAAATTAGATTATTCCTGTCCCTTTTTTTCCAGGAAGCGTCTTGCGCTAGAATTCCAATTAAAAACCAATGAATTCGCAAAGTGCCGTGACAATTTCAAGTTTTTCGAACGTAACTATTTCACCGAACAACAAAATTGCGCTCTGAAGTGCATATGAAGGTGGATCACCCTTCTGGTCCCTATAAATATTTGTTTAGGTTTCCGCCGATTTTTTAGACAAATTGGACGTCTCGAAGCATCATTGATCGTTTCAAGCATCCATTTTCGATGAATCCGAGCTCATCTGTGAATACAAACGTCAGTTAGCCAGTCACGTTAATGGAGTGTTGTCGGAAGAGCTGCAAAATCAATGCACTGGTGGACTTATGGCACAAATTTGGAGTTTGGAGCAGTCTATGCACGGTAATACCTGAATGGGATCGGCATCTATGCGTCTTATTTTTTAGCTTTTGTCAAAAAAATTCTAAATGAGCGACACGCTACACAATTGGACAAAATTTGGCAGTATAAACAGCCATTCAAATTTACAATTGTAGTCAATTGCCCCGAACTGATGTCCGATTTTTACGAAGACTTGGAGTTCCGCTTTTCTCTTGGTGTTGAAACATCGCACGATGGGTTCTGTCCATAACGCGAGGCCAACCTATCACCGCCATAGACCGCAACGTTTTGTACAGCTCAAATATAATATAAGTATTAACAAACAAAAAAATTCCAGCGCATGAATGTGCTGTCACGGCAAGAACAAACAGCGGTAAGTGCAAATTGTAACAAAAAGGAACTCCCTTTCTGAAATTCAAATGCTCAGGGGCTCGTATTAGCCATGGACAGCAGCATCCTGACAAACGTGAGGTGGATCTTTTCTGTCAAACATTGTTGTGCAGTCGGCCACCTATCTGATGAATGGTTCCGTTGGTGTTACCATTGCGGGGCTTGTCATTTACAAGAATGTTGACTGGCGAGGGTTCTTGGTGGTGTGGGACTCGTGGCCGGGCTTTACGCATTTGAACGCCTCCGATGGAATAACGGGGCCAAGAGGAACGACTGAAGACGCAATTCAGACAGCATTTGGAACAACGGTTAGTTTGCCTGTTTCGTTGATTGAGTTTTTGAATTAGCTGAATGAAAGCAAAAAAAAAAAAAAAGTCTATAACTGATGAACTTTAGACTTCATCAGACGGAGAGTATCCATACTAGCAGTTGCGAGCAACAAGTGACCCCCGCGAATTGGACCAAGTGGGGCCAACATTCATTGTCGTTTAAATTCTCTTTTCTATTAAGGTTTATGAAGGCCTCAGAACGGTTGTTGGAGGCTTTCACCGCGAGATGAAAGAAGATGGACCATGCAAATGCCAAAAGGATGGCTCGAGGGAATCGTTAAAAGCATCAACACTATAAAGTAGGTGCTTGGTGGGACGGGGGACGAATCCCCGTGAAGTCGGCCCAAATGTACCACGTTCTTTAGAAACAAGACCAACTTTGTGGAAAGCACCTTAGAAGAATTTTCAAGGCGTTTTTTGTTGCAAAATGCGTTGCCCTGAAAGTTGGCTTTAATGCTAATCGTTAGCTTCACTCATTGTTTCAAACCCGAAACTCACTATACAATGAATATAGCCGAGAATAGCTTTATGTTTACCACTCGGTGCCCTATTCTGTATTTGATGTTCATTATTTTTCGACTTTGAATACGAGTTTTTATTTGCATAAACAAATATTAGTCAGTCACTCATTCATAACGTGCTTCAATTGTTTGGGTGGTCTTTTGATAAGTTCCTTTAACTTATTTATTCTTTTAGTTTATTAATTTATATGTCCCCTTCCTCCTAGTTATTTTCAACAAAATAATCTGTGTTCCAACATTAATCATTCTAATACGTTCTTTGGGAACTAAGCGACAATATTGGAGGAGAAAGGACCGGTGTCCAGACACAGCAATATTCATCGCTATTTCCGGTGTTTTTCAAGGAACGAGTGAGCCCAAAGACTGATTGGTAATAGTTCTTTTACTGGTCCACAAAAAAAAGGTTTAGATGGGTTTTATGCGATTCTGAGTGTTACTCGGGAGTTTTCGGGGGCGCTGATCGCAAAATAACATCAGATTTGTCATATGATTTCATCTAATCTATGATTTTTTCCTCATGCCTATGATTTTTTATCGTTTTTCTTTTTTTTGCTGGTATTCTAATGAAAAAACGTAGGTTAATGTTAATACACGAAATATGTATATGTACACAAATAACGTTGAAATAAACTACTTACAATTAACGGCAAAAAGACACTTATGTCACATGAAAATATTTTTCAAAAATTGCTCAATTTTTTTGTGAATATGCTTGATTTGTTAGCATAATTTCATGCATAAATATCCATGACATTATGGATGTGTTAAAAAGTTAAAAAAACGATGAAAGAATCGACATTAGAAAAAAAATCATAGATTAGATGAAATCATATGACAAATCTGATGTCATATTCGTGATCGGCCTCCGAAACCCCCGACTACTACTCAGAATCGCATAAAACCCACAACCTTTTTTTTTGTGGACCAGTAAAAGTACTATTACCAAAAATTTTAAAAATAGGTACTTCTGATGAAAAATCATAGACACGAAAAAAATCATAGATTAGATGATGTCACACGATGATCTGTGTCAGTTTCGTGATCAGTACCCTTGGAGGCCCCATATACCATTTTGTTCACT